>VZSV01000021.1:1336303-1410683 GCA_013398735.1 Nothocercus julius
GGCTGAACAGGCCCAGCTCTCTCAGCCTTTCCTCATAGGGCAGATGTTCCAGGCCCCTGATCATCCTCATAGCCCTAGTCAGCCAAATCTGGCAGCTTTGTCCTTCACCTGCCAATGTCCTTCTTCCTAAGAAATCTTTCACAAGTCTCTGTTTCCTCCCTTCCACACTCGTAAAGTCAAGTCCTCTCAGATCCTTGTGGTTACCACAGAGACTTGTGATTTGCTTGTTGGGTGGGACCAGTTCAGCCCCTGACGAACAACATGAAGTGCTCTAGGCATCTGCTTTCCTTTTTATCCATCACACCGATATTTCTTTATCCATCACAACAGCTTGGGTCCTAGCTATATAAGCTCTGCCAGCTGTCAGTGCATTTTTTAGTACAACTGGTACTAACTTGGATGTCTCCATACTTGGCACCAGCAGTGCCTATTCTTTTGTCTGAATCTCCATCTCTGCTTCTGAAACTGCTGAGGGAACTAGAGTTGGTAACAAACTCCAGCAACACCAAGATTTCCTATGTGACTGTGTCTCTGCCAGCATGGGTCTCCATTTTGGCAGCTGTGTTCCCCCACACAGACAGCAGAGTGGTCAGGGGCAGTAGCTCAGATGGTTGTTATCGTGTTAATCTGGTTATCCTTCAGAGAAACACAAGAGAAACACAGCAAGCATCTCTTGCTCTACAAGAGAGGCACAACCCTCACTGAGAAGTCCCGCTCATCTTGAAAGCCATTTAAAGGCTTGGTTTGGACTCCAGAAGAGTCAAAGCAACTTCAGTAACACTGTTGAAAAATACCTTTATTTCCAGCATTTGTCATGGGGCTGTCCAGAGGCCCTGCCTGCACGTTCAGTAGGTGTGTATCTGTTTCTGAAATCTTCAGGGTTCTCGCAGCAGCTGGTAGAGCAGAGTGCTTCTGTAGTCGCTCTCTCCACGCAGGGCCACGAGACTCCCCATCCACCAGTACATGTCACCCGATGACAACTGTGTGGAACCACCTACTGTGTGAATGTACGTTTGAACCGTCGCGTACAGAAAGAATAAAGAAATGAAAGATTATTTGTCAGCAAGGCAAATCTTCTGAGATGGAGAATCCACAAACACATAGGTAATGTATTGGCATGGAGGAGAGGCTACTAAAATGGCAGCCTTTGCCCTTCTGCTTTTTTTTTTTTAATTGGAATGTTATTTCTCCAGAAAGTTGAACTGCACTGGGATTTAGGTGGGGAATTTCGGCTTTTAAAATGGAAGTATGGGATTTCAACTCAGAAATGCAGGGTCTGTTACAGATTCACTGTAGACATATTTTGTATCTGTGAGTCCTTCCAACCCAACTTATCAACCACTCTTGTTAAAAGTAAACACCTTACTGACAAATACAGAGGGAGTTTCAGCTGTAGTCTCTTTAATATACTAGTGTTCTCTCTAGTTAATCAAAACGTGGCTTATATGTTACCTTAGTGGTCGAAGCTCTTTCAGGGTTGTCACGTGCCAGCGGTAGGTGACTCTGATTTGCCTGCCGTCTAGCCCCGAAAGAGTGGGCACATTCACTCCCTTTCCTGCCCTTCCTGCCGGCTCTGCTGAACCCCCCCTCCTGCCTCTGCTCCTCTCCCTGCCCAGAGGCAGGAGGGAGCCCGGCGTGGGGATGTTCCTCGCAGCACATTTCAGCAGCTGCGGTCAACGCTCTGCACTTTCATCCCCGTATTCAAGGAAAATGGGAAGCTGAATGAAAGGGAGGTGGATCAAACAAAAATCTGGAAATGCGAATCAAATGCTTTAACTTTAGTCCCACAAGTTTAGAGTGATCTCATCCTGCACAGATGCTTCCTTGAATTTTTCTTGTAGGTTTGTATGTGATCTTTTTTTGATTCTTTGCTACTGACATCCCTGTCATTAGTCCCAAATGCTTTCTTTACATTTCATATTTGTAGGAAACCGTATCTTACTTTTTAGACAAGAAAAAACACAAAGATTCAGAGTTTCATATTTTTTTTTCGCCTTTCTGTGCTTATCTTCAACCACCATATGGGCTAGAAATATAGTTGCTCTAAATGGAAGTATATAATCTTCAAAAGTCGCAAGCTACGTTAGTGTCCTTTTTTGCTGCTTAATGCTGGTGAGAGGATTAGCTAGCCTCTTTGCTTTTCCTGTTGATGTACACTGGAGCTACCTACTGTCTTCTTTCCAAACGTTTGAAACTACAAGCTGGCAATAGTATTTCATGCAATTCAGTTGTGCGTTTTCTTTATGTCTAATATCATAAAGCATTTCTACCTACCTTAAAATCTCAATATATGTAGGCAAGAAGTAATTTATTTAAACAGTTCTGTGTGTATCAAACTGTAAAACTATAAATCAAGATTGAATTATCTTTTGTCAATATTTGCTGCAGCCCAAACAACAGAGACTGTCTTAAAGCAAGAAGTCTTGAAAACTGTGGGTAACGGTACCTCACATGATACAGAATCTCAGATTTTCATGTGGTTCTTTCTGTTCTTAAGGTCTCTTAAGGTGTCCTGAAACAGGAGGAGCAGTGCATGCTGCTAGTACTAACAGTGCTGACTTGAAAAGTGTGTTCTTTCTGTGCTCAGGCACATTCAATGTATGGTTTTGTGTCTGTGAAGATCAGTGAGAAAGTTCCACTGACTTCAGTGGGAACAGGAATAGTGTCTCTCATCATTCATCCTCTTTTTCATTGCTTTTGTCTTCAACAGTTAAGTAAGTCTTAATGTCCCATTTAGTTGTAAGGAAACTAATAAAAATGGAGATCTTTACATGTCTCTTAATACTCTGATAAACAGTGTTAAGAGCATGTGCTTAACGTGAGGTGTCTTGTGGCTCCTGTATTCCTCCAGGATTTTGTGTCCGTGTTTGTATCTGCTATTTTCTAGTTTAATTTTCTTTGTTTAGTACATCTAGTTTAGACTTCTAGCAGCTGAAATCTGCTCAGTAAATCTACTGCTGGTGCTAGACGCGGCAAGAACTAGTATTGTTTTGATGGGCAGGCAAACAGATTCACGATTTTAAACTGAACATTTCATCCTTTGAAGCTTTTCTGAGAACTTGGTTATAAAATCAGTGTGACATTAAAGTAATAGTGTTTTGACTTTTTTGACAGGTATAGAAATTTTTTTGAGTGACAGTTCAGTGGAAAAGAAATTTCAACCTGTGTCACTTTCAAAGGGACATTATAGAAATTAATGCTCTAAAATACGTATTAAAAGAAGATATTCCTCGCAGTAAATGAAAAATGGACCTTCTAAAATGTGGCTACAGTGTATTGTAAAATTGGTGGCCTCTTTTCAGACCAAGTAACATTTTGAGGTTGACACAGATTTAATGAATAGAAGGGTTTCTTGGAGGTTTCTAATGTCTGAGGTCTGCGCAAGCTCGGCTCTGTGGTGGGAGGATGCTGAGCTAACAAGCTGGCGAGTTCAAAGGGGATACCTGTTATGAGCCTCATAGGCTGCTAATTTTAGCAGATTGAGCTGGAAGAGAGCTGGCTGTGGAAAGCAAAATTTTTGACTTGCTAGGTTCTTTGTAGTCTGAGTGTGTTTTTCATTCTTTCCACATACTCCTTTAGCTCAGGGAGTTGTTTATTTCCCTTGCCCCCCTCCTAAAGGGAAAGTCTATTTTATAAATAGATGCTGAAACAGGTGCAGAGTCCGCCTATTGTGGACTGCTGTGTGGAAGCTGGATGCAACAGGATCACCTGGACAGAGTCTGTCATCAGAAACTGCGAAGAGGTGCATTGGTGTATGTGTCTGAGAACAACGGGAATATGTGCCTAAGTGGAAGAGGAGAGGCAACGATGGGAAAAGGGAAGATCTTCGAGTAGCTCAAAGATCTTGGCTGCAAGGAGCTTCCCCTGGTGCAGAAAAAAACCCACGTTGCGGGGAGAATCATCCTTCCCACATCCAGAGCTCCTGTGGTCTGGACTTCCCTGCTTTCTAGATACCCCTTACATTGGCTTCAGCTTCTGTCACACTCACGCCACTTAGTCGTAACGGAAAGCCCCAGTGCCCAACACCTCTCCTGCCGTCTTAGCCAGAGCTGCTCTTCTGTATTTTTAGATAACAGCGTTGTTTGCTTTGAGCTCTCTTTGGTGTTCTTTATCTCTCCATAATTGCTAGAAGCAGTATGGTAATTATTCCAGTGGCTCGCTGCTTTTCAAATGGAAGATTGTATTAAAGAAGTGCAGAGAATATGACTTAAGAAGCTTGCTCCATCTGAACATCATTCTGTGCAAAGAGTATTTAGCTAATATCTCGTTATTTTTGTTTTCTGTTTTTGTTGTTGTTGTTTGTTTGTTTGTTTGTTTTTTTGTTTCCTCCTGGGCCTCATGAGGGAAATTCTTGGGGAGTTTACATTCAGTATATGCTCTGCCCAACAGCAGTTGCTGTTTGGGATAGCTCCTAAACTGGTTGCGCTTTCATCACTGTTTTGTAATCTTTTAATAGCCTTTCTCCGTCTGTATATTAGGGGAAGAAGCTGCTTTAATTATTATTATGTATGACTTATTAGCCAAATCCTAACTTATCAGTAAGAATACATCATCCTTCACTTGCAAACAAACAGTTTTATTGTGAACCTGTTCATGACATTGCTTGAAATTCTAGGAGGGTGTCCGGGTGTTCCTCTGGTATTTTATTTCTGGCCACATATTTTGTCTAAATGGTTATATTTAAACATCGTTATTCTTCCTTGGATAACTGGGTTGAACTGGTTTCTAACTAGTCTTTGTCTGGGAACTTAGTAGTGAGCTTTTATTTTATTACTATTTTTTCCTTTGGCATGCCCAGGAAGGAGGTCCCCTCAGGCTCAGGTTGCTGGTGACAGTAGCTATAAACACTTTGACCTTAGGAGCACTAGGCAGTCATTAGTTCTCCATAGCTAAAGGCTTTTGTTAGATCAAGAAATTGATTACTGTCATATGGCTAAATGCGGAGCAGTATATAAATTTCATAATATATGAAATGATATTAGATTTTTTCAGCATGGTTAAATGAAAGGCATAGTGCATGCCGTTCTTGCATGCTCATGTATGAACACACGGTGCCAGTGGTTCGGCATTGGCCATAGGTCCCATGTAAGTTTGTGCTGCTCTTGTGTTACTTCTCTGTCGTTTCGTGACTCGGGGCTCAGGCCCTGTGTGATTCCGCCTCTGCTCTGTGCACATAGCGCTGGGGAACCCCAATCGGTATCAAATGTGATGTTTCATTTAGAGCTTCATGCTGGGAAGGAAATTAACTCTTTTCTGGGGGGGAGGGGGGGAAAAAAAGCTCTTTCACTTCAAATTTTGGCCAGATATTTGTTAGCAGGTGTGGTGATGTGTTGTATGCTGTTCCCATTCCCAGGCGGTGGTGTTGCCTCAGAGATCAGATGGTTGTTGCTGTTTGCTCTCCATGCTCTTCCTCGTTAAGCAAGCTGTATTTACGGCTGCAGCTCTGCTGCTTGTTGCTTTCTTCACCTGAGCCAAGGAGCTAAAAACACAAAATGATTCATATCGCTATAAAGAAGAGCTGCCTGGCTCTCGTTAGTGTAGGGTAATTATATCCTCACGCCCCCTCAGAAGTCACTCTGTCAAAGTTATCTTGATGTGAGTAGTCATGACGTTGGAAGATGTAGTCATAAAGGCAGCCGCGGACTGCAGCTTGTCCTTTGCTCCTTACCTATCCCAAGGCCAAAGGGAGCTGGCAGGCGCTTTGTCTGGGCCGAGACGGTGTCGGGAAGGAGCCTCCTGAGAAGGCGAGGCCGCGAGCCTCCTTCCCCGCAGGGAGGCTCCTGCTTGCCACAGTGTCGCTGCTCAGCTGCAAAAGCGCGTCTCGTTTAGCGTTTGAAGGGTGGCCCCGTGTGCCCCTTTCTCTGTGGCTGCGCAGTTAAGCTCTCCGCTCTTTTACTCTTTGTGGTACGTTGTATATGTTCTAGATTCTCAGGAAAGAAGCGTTTGTGTTTTGATTAAATGGGAGTGGAAAACTTCTATCTGTTGAGCCCAGCTTTGTGGGTCCACGAAGTTATTTTCCATTTCAGTGTCAGTATGTCTTTGCAGCTTGCACGCAAGTGGCAGAGTTGCTGAGAGGTCAAGTCTAAGGAGCCTCTTCCCTCCACATCAGTTACTTTGTCCCTCATGCTAGTTTGGAAAATGTGAAGCAAAAATCAATCTCATCCCAGGACTGTTATTTCAAGAAAAATGATATTCAGAGGCAGGAAATACTTCTCACTTTCTGCAGTGCTGTCTTCAAAATGACAACCGACAGATGTTACTATAGAATTAGTAGAAACAGTAGATTGTAAGCTTTAAACATTTACAGTTTCTACTAAAAATTATTAAACAATGTTTTTCTGCTCTTAACTATGAGTTAACGTTTGGTAGCCAATAATATGGATATTTCTTAGAATATTTTAAGCCTAAGAATAGGCTTAAATATAAAGTGATAGCAGCTATCTATATAGGGATGCTAAAGCACTATGTGGAATAAACTGAACGTTTTTGGATTGTGTTGTTTTTGTAGGGTTGCCTGTTACTTCATCTTCTTCATAGCAAAAGTATGCACGGAGTTTACTGGTGTTATTTGGCTGATAGTGGATGCTGGGAACAGGGAAAGGAGTTTAGTAACAAGAAATCTAGAAGAGTAGGATTCCTGGGATGTGCCGTTCTCCATGTAGCCTCAGAGTGCATCGCTGCCATGTAGAGTGAATCAGGTGAAGACAAACAGTGGATTGGGAGTAAGCTTGGACCAAAGCAGTTGGCTGGTCTTCAAGTGTGTTTGTGTGAACTGCTGTGACAAAATGATAAGGATAAAATGACTTCTGCAGTAAAAGGACTCGATTTGTGAACAAGGGAAGAGCAGCGGAGGATGGACAAGATGGCCTTCTGAGATCCCTTCAACCCTGTAATGCTATGATCCTGTGAAATGGTACTTTTAAATATGGGGAAATATTAGAGGTAATAATTAGAGGTACATTTTCTATACATTTCATACATGAACTGGAGGTGCACTGCTTTTGCAGGCTCATCATACCGTGATGTTAGGTGCAATCAGTATTGCTAAAGACTTTGCAAAAAACTGCTACCGTCGCTGAGGCTAACGGGACTGCTGGCATGGGTACTGCTGCCAAGGAACAGCTGCGTCTTCTGTGGCAGCGGTGTTAGGAGGACTTTCCCTAGTCTGGTTAAAAAGAAGTGTGCTAGCAAAATAGTACAGTATGAAAACTTGGTGTGATACCACCCTTGAACTGGGACTAGGGAGCCCCTTCCCCTCTGTGCGCCAACACGGTACCTTTGATGCGTTACGTGTCAGCACAGAGCTTGGTGTTCCATCAAACCCAACAAGAAAAATGATCGTGTATTTGCAGGCAATATGAAATAAATCCTGAGCCCCTGCCCTCCTCATCCATACCTTATGGAGCTGCGCAGGATTTGCTCATCGGAGCAAAAGGAGGGTTGCTGGCGTGGGCAGGCACTCAGTTCAATACTTATCAGGCTACTTTAGCTGCTCGGTGTCAACCTTTTTTTTTTTTAATTAATTAATCATAATTTACACACAGATCACATGGTTTTAAGGGGCCGCTCTGTGGATGTTTGAACTGGTGCCCTCAACACTAAAAGCATTTAAGCCTAGATTAAGCCTAGGGACAGTGATTTTCAAATGCCACTGCTGCTTTGGAGTGCGCCCAGTTCTTCGGCTTGCATCCTGCCCTCTAAATGCTGAGTGGCCCCCTTATGACCCTCTCAGGAAATCTGAAGTTAGCACCTGAAGTAAGACTCCTAAAAAATTATTGTTCGTTGACTTTTAAATTGTGTCTGTTTGCGCTTGAAATTTAAGCATGACATTTGAGTTAATCTTGTTCAAAGCTTTCTATTGATTGAGAACATTTTCATGGTTATATATGTGATTTATGTATTTATACTTTTTTTTTTTTTCACTGTGGAAAGAGCATAATTACAGGAAAAAAATACCATTAATAGTACTTAATTAACATCCAGGAGTCAGCATGATATTTAGAGAAATAATAAATAAAAAAAGTGTAGTAAGATTAATGTCACTTATGGTGACCTCATATTATAAGTTTGGCTTATTTCTTTAACCCAGAATTTTCTTCTTTCCTTATTCATGGAAACACTCAATGGAATGATTCCTCCTTGAAGAACACAAGTTCCAGCGAAATCAAAATTAAATAAGCATCAGATGTTAAGTGTAAGAATATTTTGACTATTTAAAGCCACCAGGAAGTTTAGCTTTATCCAAAAGATCTTTAGCTATGCTCTTTCTCACCTTTTAGCTTATGAATAAGTATTTAAATGCTTTCAAAAGAGGCTCAATCTCAACAGCAGTTCTCTCGAGCCAAAGTATGGATTTAGGAACACAAGCTTTAATTGGAAAATCTGGGTTTTTTATGCATGCCTACCATGGTTTTAAAACTTACTGTGTTGTGTCAAATGAGCACGTGAAACAATGAGAATTGCCGTTCTTTGGTCCGTGGGGGCAGTCGGTGGTGCTGTGTGCTAAACGTTTCCCAGAGCGGCACTGAGAGAGAAGGGAGCTTGGTGCTTTGCTCCAGTTCCTTATTATTCTTTTCCCATTTCTTTAGTACAGCACATCAGAAGGGAAAGAAGGAGAGTGGGTGTTATAATAACACGTAGGCTTTGAGACAGGCAGCTCTGAAAGTTGCTTAAACAAAACCATTGAGATCATTTTGTCATGACATTGTCTACTTTGCGTGTGAACGCGAAGGAAGAACAAATCCGGTTGCTTAGACTCTGCCGTTGTTTGCTGCGTGAGTTTCTGCCCTAGTTTGCTGCCTGCACCATCGCAGCTCTGCTCTTTTGCTCCATTTCTGCTGCGTAGAGCAAAGTGCAGTAGAGAAATTAGAGTTGCGCAGAGTCATGTGTAACAACACCAGGTAGTCTTGTCATGGTTCAAGTGTGGAATTCCTAGTGAAGAAGCAGAATTGAAAGCAAAATAGTACTGATAGAACTGCAGAAGGAAGGAAACAATGGGACAGGAAAGCCAAGAGATGCTCTGTGCAAAGTGAGGTGTTGCACCCAATGGCCTTGTTACCTGTTCTCTTCGACCAGGCAGCTTAATCCTATCTGTTGTCATGGAGTTTGTGGAAAAAAAAAAAAAAAAAAAAAGACTTTGTAGACATCTGATTGAAAGGACAGCACTTAAATAAAATAAGTTTACCAACTAAGAGAAAGAGGACTTAGTGCAGCACCTTTACTAGCTGAGGAGGGAAAGGGCTTTGTGAGAGCACAGGGAAGTGAGCAGAGTATGTAAAGGAATGGCAGAAAGAGTAGGAAATAGTCCTTTTTTTTATTCTTTTTCCATAGCAGGATGTTCTCTCTGCTAGTGGTCAGCTTGTTGAGGTGGGTGGAAGCTGATAGCTTACCGTGGGCCTGGTAAGTCACCATCCTCGTGCAAGCTGGAAGCTCCCGAGCCCAGCACAGTTAGCGCTCTGGGACTGATAACTCTGTGCCAGTTTTGTTGTTGCCTCTAGAAATAGTGACACAGTGGATCTCTTAGCAGCCAGGTAGCTGTAAATTCACAAATGTGTACTGGAATATCTTCAGCATAAATTGGAAGTTAAAAAAGAGCATTTATACAAAAGGAATAAAAACCTAAAAGTAAGTGAAAAGAAGTTGTTGAATATTCCTTTTTTTCTCCTAAAAGTCTGGAGGTAGTAAGCTTGAGGTGAATATTTCCATTAATAATATGCATTTCCATATTATCAAGGACAAAGGTACAGCACAGGACTTCTGCTCCTGCTGGGCCTAGTGCAGCTGTTGAGAAAGTCCATTTTTGCAGGACTTTGTAGACTGGTTCACTGATGGGCAGGGCAGCTAAGGCTCACAGGACATGCAGGCAGTACAGTCAAAGGGACAAATAAGAGCTTTTTGATGCAGAACCAGCACAATCAGTGATTATGAATGCCCATTTTTGAATGTTATGTAAGATATAACTTGCTTTCGTTTATTCTTTTTTCTTTTCAAACAATTTCCTAAACATCTTTTTCATTTCACATGTGTCGGACTATATTTTTCCAAGTACAAAAGTAAATAGCCTATAGAAAAAATCTGATCCCCTTTTCATAACAAATATAACTTCTTAGTCACTTCATTGACAGCTTACAGCCTCATCTGTCCTTTGTTTAAGGCTTTCTCAGGCCACATTCAGTCTTTCGGCCGTGCTGCTCTCCAGCCCACTGGTGTGGCTCCGTTCGAGCACCGTTGCTGCTCTGCTCAGTATTGCTGCACCCAGGAACGGCAGCTGCTGAGTAAGCTGAGGCCTCAGGTGGGAGTCGCTCATGTGCTCGGTTGCCCCGGTGTTTCTGAGGCTTTTTGTGTGCGTTAGTTTGCTTGGACATTCCCAGTCCGCGTCCCGTATTTCCGTGCCGCGTTCACGTTGCACGGGCGCTCCCGGCTCCTCGGCTGAGCGCACCGTGCCTGGGTCGTCCGGAAGGGAGCCACGCTGCTCTCACCCACATAACGTGGCCCTCCTCCTGAGGGGTCCAGCCCGTGGCCAACAGCAGCTTTGCGTGTAATTACCCAGTCATTTTGCTCTTTCATTCATGTGGAATTGTTGTTACTGAACAGATGTTAGACTGCAGTTTAACGAAACTACCATTATTAATATTGGTGGCCATTTATTTGTGTAAGATACTCGTTTAATTGCAAAGCAACGGAAGTTACAAAGCATCATGATGGAAGACAGGTCTGCTCTGAATATGCTAAATCCATCCTTTGGTGATAAAGCAATAAACGCAAAGTTCACTTAAAGGTTAAATGAAAGACTGCCGCATGGATTTCTTTCCGAGCGCACAGGATGAAGAGGAACGCCCCACAGTTGGGGTTCAAAGCCACGAGTTCCGGAGGCGATGCGTCTTTTATGAGACTGCAGAATGTGACAATGTGACAGGATCCTACTCCTCACGGTTAAATTTGCTCTAGAGAGGCTGTGAGAAAGCTGGGTTATATCAGGCTCTGCAGAATGCAAACTTCCATAGGTGCAGGTACGTTAAGTAGTAGGTGGTGTTCATCTTTTGCTTTGAAAGGAAATCTCCAGCATACCTCTTTGCCCTGAATGACTGCTATACGTGTAGTAAGTTGACTTCCAGTCTGGTGCAAGATTTTGAACTTGCAGATGCCCAAGTTTTGTCCTTAACACGTGCTCCAATCAGGTTATGGTCTGGTTTGGGGCAAAATGTCAACTTTTTTCTGCCTTTTTTCTGCTGGGCGCTTTGCATTCTCTTTTGCTAGACTAGCTGTAGGCATTGCCTGGACTTCCTTTAAATGGAGCAGGAGTTTCACCCTGGATTCGTCAGCTCCCGTGTCTCATCAGATGCACATAGGCATTGCCTTTCCTCCCGCTGCAGTGTGGAAGCCAGCTGGTGTTTCTGCAAGGGGATGCTCTTGATGGCCACTCAAAAGGGACTGTAGCATTGATCAGTACTAGGAAATCCATGTTTTCTCCACTTGCCCCCTTGTGAAGTGACCTTCGGCAATATGTTGTCTTAGGGCTTGCGTTTATATAGGATTGCACAAAAGCTCCTGTGCTACAAGGAGTTCCTCGATCCTGCCTCGGCCTTCCGGTCACATCCTAACCCTGCTTTGCTGTGAGCAGTGCCAATTGGATGGGTCTTTTGGCTAGCAGCCAAATGAATGAGTTGTTAAAGTAAAGTTTGAGATGGATTTACATTTGTTCAATACTCAGCTTCCTCTGCAGTCACTACCACAGAGACGGTGGCGATGACTGTCTAGGTGTTTGTGTGCTAGGAGCGAGGTAAAATATACTTACCTATCGGATTAAATACAACACTGTTGAGGTGAATGAAGGTGTGTAACATCAGGTGTCAATATTAAAAAAAAAAAAAAAAAAAAAAGGTTTGTAAATATCCAAACTGAACTTCAGTCTATATGGCTTTCTTGTTCTGGAGGAAATTGGACTCTGTACAAACTAATACATGTACTTGCTGCAAAATTATTCTGCTGAATAGCATAGCAATTCGTTTGCTATTCGCTATACCCCTGAAACTCCCTATGCATACCTGATTAAAATGAGCAACAAGTGTAGCTAGTAATGAAATAATTCAAATTTAGTTTGTTTCTTGATGCACAAATGGAAAATGATTTAAGTGTGACTGATTTTATTCATCTGCGGTAGTTGCTCATTTGAAATGCTACTGAAGTTCAGTAACTGGAGCTCTGAAATTCAGTATTTCACAGATGGTGTGGGTGGCTTGTGCCATTCCCAGGATAAATCCACTTACAGATATAACCATGAGGAAGTTGTCTTCTTTTCTTGACTTCTGCAACATATAGATGGAAAAAGGGACAAACATGACATGAAAATGGATGTGTGTCTTGGTTCTTCATTTTCCTGCTATAATGATTTGAATTTTTAAACAAGTGCGAGGGAGAGATTTATTTTTGCTTTATTTGAAAAGGAGTTTCTATAAATACTAAAATACTTGTCAACTAGCCTTTATTAAAAAAAAAAAAAGAAAAACTCTTTTCAGCTTTTCCTATAGTAAATTACTTCTGTAATGTTTTACAGCATAAGTTAGAAAGCATTACTCTTTTTAGATTAAAGTAAAATAGATCCTCAGGAAGATACATTACTATTAAAATGTCAGAAGCTTGAGAGATGGACAGTTTTGTTGCTGCGGGGCTTAGTGCATGAACTACTCTTAGAGTTGAAACTAAGAGATGATAGAATAGCATAAATAAAAATAAAATGCATTATACAGTTATAATATTTTTTGTTCTCTTTATGTTTAAACAGAAATCACAGATGCTGGTACTAGAGGAACCTCAGATACAATTAAGGGTGTGAAAAGGAAAAAGATTGTAACCGAAAACCACCTAAAGAAAATACCAAAATCGCCTTTGAGAAGCCCCACCGAAGCCAAGATTAAGCAAAATGTAGAGCCTTCACCATTAAAGGCTCTTCCAGATGCCTCAGAACCCACCAAGGCGCAGAATCACTTACCTGTGCAGAATGGGAATCAGTGTACCAAGCAGAACGGAGGAGCACTTGGTACTGAGATCAGCGCTGAAACAACCAAATCTGAGACGTCGTCCGGGCAGACGAAGCTTTCCCTGGCCCCTCCGTCCTCGGAGCTGAGTAAACAGGCAGGGGGAGATTCTGATGCAAACCGATCAAACTCGCCGGAGAAGAAGCCTAACTCCCTATCAAATAAAGCAAAGACTGACAGTAATGAATGTATTCCTTTTGATGGTGGTAGTACTGCATCCCCATGTACTCGTACTGCATTCGATGTGTTGCTAAAAGCTATGGAGCCTGAACTGAACACCTTGGCACAAGAGTGCCCCCCGTATGGGATGCAGGGAGAGAAACTGAGACCAAATAAAACTGTAAGCACCTCTTCTAGTCTCACCTCCAATACGATGAGTGTCCAAAATCCGTCTGTTTTGTCCCAGCGTGAGTTGGCAGCTGGATCACACTATTACCCATGTACTTTGAACAGTGTTCATGTAGCAATGACAGCTAAGAGTGGACAAGCACAGATCCAATCAATTTCTCATTCACAAGACCTTGTTACAAAGACCGGTCAACAAAATCACCAGGTTGTTGTGTGTCCAAGTTTCACAAGACCACTGGTGCAACAGCAGAGTCAAGAAAACCCCAAACTCCAGCAGATTTACAGTATAGCAGTAACCTCTTCCGTCGTTCACACCTCATCTTCCACAATAACTCAGGTTTTTCCTCCAAGCCAGTTAGCAGCTAATTCATCTTCACCTTTGCCAATTAATACATCCAGTTCCACGCACTTGTCAATAGGTCCCACCTACAGCTCAGCCCAGATAGCGTCAGTTGTAAATCATGGTGTAGAGCAAATATGTAATCTCCTGAAAGACCAGAAGCCTAAAAAACTCGGGAAATATGTCTGTGAGTACTGTAATCGGGCCTGTGCCAAGCCCAGCGTTCTCCAAAAGCATATCCGATCTCATACTGGAGAGCGCCCATATCCTTGTGTGACATGTGGGTTTTCATTTAAAACCAAAAGCAATCTGTACAAGCACAAGAAATCTCATGCGCATGCTATCAAACTTGGGCTCGTCCTACAGCCAGATTCTGGTGGTCTCTTCTTATCTCATGACTCAGACAAAGCACTTAGTATTCACTCCGACGTGGAAGAGAGTGGTGAAAGTGAAGATGAAGGCACTGCTGATGAAAGACAAGATGAGCAAGAACTGGAACCTTCACAAATAGTGAAAGTAATTTCAAGTTCAGAAACTTTACGGAAAGGAAGCCCTGTTCCATCGAGCAACCCGGACTCTGTAGCGGGTGATTCCTCGTTATGTGATACAGAACCACAAGTAAGAGCAGCTTTACCAAAAGTAGTAGTTCATCCTGTTAATGTCTCTCCTTTAAGGGCCGATAGTCCAAAAGTCACAGATTCAGCAGCTGAGCTTGCTGCAGCACAGAAGAAAGTAGATTTTAAAGTGACAAATCTTCAGTCAAATGTAGCACACGCAGCCTCCTTCAAGGAGACTGATGTAAAGCAGCAACAGAAGGTAGAAATGGGTCTGTCAGAGGAACAGCTAGGGTCTGCAGTAGGAGCTGTGCACGCTCAGCTCCAGAGACAACAGGCAACTGATTGTTCCCAAGATCAGCAAGGAAAATGCCTTTTGAGCCCTAGAAGTTTAGGCAGTACTGATTCTGGTTATTTTTCTCGTTCTGAAAGTGCTGATCAAACGATGAGCCCACCGGCTCCTCTTGTAAGAGGACTGCTGACCTCTGAAAAAGATGCAAATAAAAATCTGCCCTGCGTGCCACGAGCGAGTGGAATGGTTGCATCTGTGGTTCAGACGGTTTGTACTGAAAAAAATTTGATTCTTTCTGGCCAAATGCGACCACCCATGGCAACAAAAACCCTTGAGGAGCGTATCTCAAAGTTAATTTCTGATAATGAAGCTGTTGTGGATGACAAACAGTTAGACAGCGTGAAACCAAGAAGAACGTCCCTTTCAAGAAGAGGAAGCATAGATTCACCAAAATCCTATATCTTTAAGGATTCCTTTCAGTTTGATTTAAAGCCCATGGGAAGAAGGACGAGTTCAAGCTCTGATATACCAAAGTCTCCTTTCACACCCACAGAGAAATCAAAGCAAGTTTTTCTTCTGTCTGTACCATCCCTTGACTGTTTGCCTATAACAAGAAGTAATTCTATGCCTACTACCAGTTACTCAGCCGTACCTCCAAATGTAATACCTCCCCCTCATCCACTTCGAGGAAGTCAATCGTTCGATGATAAAATTGGCTCTTTAAATGATGATGTCTTTGTATCGGGACCTGCTACTCCGCTGAACCCAGGTGGGCATCCTCGCACCCTTGTTCGACAGGCGGCAATAGAAGATTCTTCTACTGGTGAAAGTCAAGTTCTTGGATCGGTACGGAATCTTGCTTCTGTAGAAGAAAATTATCTTGGATGTAATTTATCAAATGAATCTTTATTGCAACGAAGCAAGTCACTGGCGCAAGGATCAAATTTAGAAAAAGCAAAGAAGTCGCCCCAAGTGCGAGGAACAATGTTTGAGTGTGAAACCTGCAGAAACAGATACAGAAAACTGGAAAATTTTGAAAACCACAAGAAGTTTTATTGTTCAGAATTGCATGGACCTAAAACCAAAGTGGCAATTCGCGAGCCTGAGCATAAAACTGTTCCCAATAGCACACAACCTCAAATTCTGCACTACCGCGTCACTGGTTCAACTGGTGTCTGGGAACAGACGCCTCAGATAAGGAAAAGAAGGAAAATGAAGAGTGTGGGAGATGACGATGATCCACAGCAAAATGATATGAATATGCCATCAAAGAACACAGACAGCCAAAGTAAACCATCAAATCCTTCCAGTCTGTCAAAACACAGTGCAACAGTAGTAGGTTCACAGCAGCAAAGCAACGTTGCACTTCAAAGTTCACAAATTCAGCTTGTGGCTCGAGGCACAGATCAGACTATGGAGCCAAAAATGGCTCCACTTATTGAAAAGCAGGCGAGTTCAGTTGCACAAGAAAAGGTGGAGCTGAAAAGGCAAGGGACTGGCATTTCAGTAATACAGCATACTAATTCACTGAGCCGAAATAGCTCCTTTGAGAAATCAGAGTCTTTTGAAAGGGTGTCACCAGTTTCTTTTCAAGAGCCCAACAAAGTTGCAAAGCACTGCTCTTTGAATACGATTGTAATCCAAGAGGATAGGCACTGTCATCTCAATACTCCCCAGCATCATCAGCCGCTGTCATCAGAAGCACCGCGGGGGGAAGCGCAGGGTAGCCGGGTGGTTTCTCACGAGCGAAGTGCACCGCCCCAGCCATTGCGGCTCGTTCGCCAGCATAACATCCAGGTTCCAGAAATACTGGTCACCGAAGAACCAGACAGGGACCAAGAAAACCAATACAGTGATCAGGAAAAGACGGAAAGATTTAACTGGCCGCAGCGTAGTGAAACTCTGTCAAAGTTGCCCACAGAAAAGCTTCCACCAAAGAAGAAAAGAATTCGCTTGGCTGAGATGGAACACTCATCTGCTGAGTCAAGCATTGACTCCACGCTCTCCAGGAGTCTAAGTCGGGAGAGCAGCTTGTCCCATGCCTCTAGTTTTTCAGCTTCGCTTGATAAAGATGAAATTTCCAAGGCTGAGAATCCTTCCAAAATAGAGCTTATTAATAAGTCAACGGAATTTCTTATGATTCCTGCTGGCTCTAATGTATTAGGTGTGCCAGGTCCTCATTACAGGGAAATGAGACGTGCTGCATCTGAGCAAATCAGCTGCACGCAGCCCTCCATGGAGGTTGTAGACTATAGGAGTAAGTCTTTTGACTGTGGCAGTATGTCTCCATCGAAACCTGCCTCACTTGTAGAGGTAGCTGCTCCAAAACTGTCTCCTGGAAACGGTGTTACTGGACACGTGCCCCTGCTGGAAAGGAGGAGGGGACCATTCGTAAGACAAATATCTTTAAATATTGCTCCAGAAAATCATCAGCCTCAAGTTAAATCAACTTCCCTTCAAACGGCTCAGGCTGCGGATGCGCCCGCGGTGCCGTTCCATAGGTTGCAGACCTCCAACAAGTCTGCAGTGGAGTTTCCTCCAGGTACTCAGCATTCACAGACTCACTCCAGGCCTCACGCTGCAGTTCACAGTTGTAATCCTGTTAGCCTGCCTTCAGTTCCGCAGCCTCCAGACCATGTTTTGAGTAATCTGGGACAACCATCCTTGCATCAGCCTTCCCAGACATCTACTAAAACCTCAGCCCAAGGAGAACAAGCAAATACCTACCCTCTTTCATGTCATGCCGCTGAACGAAAGGATTGTTTTGCACCTAAGTATCAACTTCAAGTTAAAACACTGCATATAGGTCAGCCATTCACTCCTAAGTTGTTAAAAAGTACTTCAGCAACCCAGACTGTTCCATGCCAGGCTGGGGCAGACCAAAATGCTTCCCCCTTTGAAGTGCAGACTAAATTATCCGATAATACGTCTAATCCATATTCTGTGCCTCCCCTAAAACAGATTGTCCCTAACAACTGCAGTAGCCAGATGCCTCAGATTCCTCCTTTTGTAGTTCCTGTCCGAATTCATAACAGCGTGCCATCCTATGGCTTTGCAACTGTTACGCCCCTTCCTCACATTTTAGTGACCCAGGAGCAAGTAAATCAATCTGTTTGTAAATTAAGTGCTGTGTCGGTGCCAATGCTTGAAGGTAAAACTCAGCTGCCAAAATCTCACAAAGACTGTCAGAGGACTTTGCCAAATTCATTTGAATTTGAAAACTCACTACCAGATAATGGAACCAGAAATTCACCCTTGTCTAGCTCTTTGAATATTATTCAGAAAGTGCCAGTTAGTGGACTCTTCCCTCAGCAGGAAGCTACAGCTTCAAGTAAACGAATGCTTTCCCCAGCCAACAGTTTAGATATTGCCATGGAAAAACAGCAAAAACGGGTTAAGGATGAGAGCGGAGCTGCCTGCATGACAGATGCCAGACCCTTGCATTCCCTGAACCTTCGGTCTGGTGACCCTGCTAGTAAGCAAAAGAAACCAGTTTTGGTGAGACAGGTGTGCACCACGGAGCCTCTGGAGAGTCATCTGTTAGATGCCGATGGTGTGCCACAGCAGGAAAAAAGCGACAAAGCTGGTGCTGCAGACGGGCTGCTGCCCGACTGTCATCCCGAAACCGGCGGTTCAGACACCCTAAAGGAGTCGCCAGAATCAGAAGACCTTAAGTTGTCGGCATCAGCAGCGCTTGTAGTTAGAAAAGCATCGGAATTGTCTCCAGGGAATAACCAGAGTCCTCTTCCAAAGCCTCTGAGTGGCAGTCAAGAACGAAGGTCTCCGAGTGCTAGCAATGAGAGCAAGCAAATCGGCAGCCAGGGTCACGCAAAGCCTGTAACCACCCTGTCTGCAGGGAGCACCGGAGAACTGCAGAGGTTGTCATTTCCAAGCCTCAAGACCTCCACAAATTTTACCTGGTGTTACCTCATGAAGAGAAAACCACTACATCTGCTGCAGAGTGACCAGAAAATTTCAGCCTATTCTGTGTGGACCATTAGCCCCAACAATCCCAATCCACTTGGTTTGCCAACAAAGGTAGCCCTTTCCCTCCTCAATTCAAAACAGAAGGTTGAAAAGCCACTGTACACCCAAGCTAGAACTACTCATCCCAGATCTGATATACTGGTCTATTCAAGCAAGTGGAAGAACAGCTTAACCAAGGTATTTAAATTATGCTTGATGTATATTGATCATTTACAGAGAATGTACTTTAGAAAACTTACCTGCTTATGTTTTAGAGAATGGAATATGCCTGTTGTTTTTTTTTTCTCCCTGATTTTGCATAATGACAGGTACAGTATATATACTTACTTATTTTGGTTATGCTGGATTGAACTGCTGAAAAGATCTTAATTAATTCCATTAAGAAACCTGTTAAAAAAGATTTATCCACTTCACAGAAATTAGTTCCTGGATTTAAACCTGTATGTGAAGTCTTTTGTTTTGGAAGAAATGCATTTGGCTATTTATTTATTTAATATAAAGGATATAGCAAAAACAGTTCCAGGATAAACATGTTTTAAACACCGTTAACTTAAAAGAGATTAATTGAAAATCATAGCTGTATATATTTGCCTTCAAAATCAGCTGGTGTTTTCTGTTATGTGAGAGCTCTCAGGCTGAATTAGGTGTCCATGGATACACCATAGAAATATTCTTGATCATCCAACTGTGGGAGGAGTAGTGTCCACTTTCCCACCTCTCACAACAATCAGTGGTTTAAAATAATGACAAAAATAGTAACATTTTGAACAAAATTACCACTTTTGTAAAAACACTCATGGTTTCTTGGATTAATCCTGCTCTAAATAGGCCATTAAAGCTTTTGCAGTGGAATATACTCAGGGCAATAATACTCAACATAATACCCCAGGGTCAGATGAGGAAAAGCAGGGTAATCACTTGGCATTTGCTCAGGTGTCTTAGTGCTGCCCATTTGTGATCAGGGCTTCATTTTCTGTACAGGACCAAACTTGTGTGCTTGTTTGCACTGAACTGGTGTTCCCTGCTAACTGATCTGCCTCTGTGAATGGCTAAATGTGACTCTCTGCTCTATAACATGGCAACAAGTGTCGATGTCCATTTAGTGCATTAAATACTTGCTTTTGTTGTCGCAGCTAATGCCTTCTGAAAAGAGCTGTGAGGGACGTGGTTGTCTCATGCTCTTCTTTCTTCTTTATCCTGTATGCAGTATGCTCTTCACCATGCTTCTCTTTTGCTCTTTTTTGGCAAAAGCTGAGCCTTGAAACTAGTTCCTCTAGAATCATCAAGAAATTGTCCCGAACATGCAAATTTTTTATTCGCTTAGAAAGTTAATCAGTATGTCCTGCTGCAGTCTGCCAGCAGCTTGACTTTCTGGGCATTTGGCTGAGCATTTGGATCAACGGGGGGCCCCCAGTTGCTCCTCAGGAAACGTACCACTGTCTTGGGAAAAGAAGTATGTTTCTCCTGATGCTGGGTGATGTAGGCTGTTACTGTCAGAGGTCCTCATGGGATATTTCTGTGTTTGCTAAATGTTTTGCTAAGATATCAAGTCAGTGGGGAAAAGAGCAATAAGATGAGAAGCACTGCATAAGAGGGAAGAAACAGTTTCAGAATTACAGTGGGAGTTGAGAAGATATTCTGAAACCCCTAGGGAGTATTAGAGTTAAATCTAGTTCTCTTGAGGTCAGTGGGCGATTTTACCAACATGCTTTTTGGAGATGAAAATCCATATTTTTTTTGTATTGAAAATGCATGTAGACTGCTGACGTTGTGTCAGTGCTCTGACATGCATTTTAGTTTGATATTAGTCAAACTTTTAGTTGATATTAGTCTTACGTGTTCAAACTCATACTACATTCTTCAACCTGCTTCCTCATATATTTTATAAGGTGCACTTAAATAGTGCTAAATTTAAAAAATAGGGAAAAGATTGCTTTTTTGGTTTAGATTTTCATTGCATATATTTGAGGAATTCTTTATAGGAAAGGCAAATCTCACAGTAGTAGTGTCATCGGTTTGTGTTTATTTTATATTCAAGGACTGTCTGTCAGAAGTTCTGCAATAGTAAAGTTACTGTATGTCTGAGCAAGAACAATTTTTGCCTGCAAACAGGTTTTGTTTAGAATATAAATAAGGGATAACAATATTCTGAAAAATATTTTGACGTGCTATAGGAGTATTTAATATCATAATAGGCAGCTGTCATGTGCATTTACACTCCTGCTTCTATAGAGGAAGTGCAGTTATTAATCTTTCTTCAGTCTTTCTTGCTGACATTTGAATGAGCACACTAGTGTGGTGAAAAGCTCTACCTGGGAGTGATTTACCAGCTTTACTGAGAGCCACTGCGAAGGAAGAATGTACAGCAAGAAATCACCAATTAAAACTGAATTGATGTCTTGTATAAGCAAAGTTTAGCATGCCAGAAATTAAAACTTGAGACGATCTGATAGGTACTGTGACCTAATACCTCCAGAGTTTGTCTAGTTTCTCTTTCAGTGACTCAGGCAGCGAGATTTCAGCCGCTTTCCAGGATGATGAGAACGCTGTTACAATATACCTGTGTATCACCAGCCTCCAGCTAGACCTGGTAATGGCACAGCTGATGCCAGCTTGGGAACTTCTAGTTAGTCTTGTTGCAGAATGCATGGTTAGTGGAAACAAAACCAGAAATTCCTCATTCTGCTCATGCCTGCTAATTCTCCTACTGGGTTTTTCTGATTGGGATTGAGGGTGGAACCAGAACATTGGAGGTCCTTTTAGAAACTCATATTCCATTTTTACAAAAACAAACAGATTAGCAAAGTAATTCTCTGTTACCGCCAAAAAAAATGTGATTGATTTCCTGCTTAAAAGCTTGGCGGGGTCCTGAATTCCTTAAAGAACCACAGTTTAGATTGTAAATCTCAGGGGGTTGTGACTGTCATTCAGAAGATATTTGTTCAAGTGGTTTGCACATTTTAACCCTGACCTGACAGAGAGCTTCAAGTATTATTAGGGTGCAATTTATTATTAATAATAAAAATGTGGTGTTTTTTTCCCTCCCATCTTCTCCTTTAGGCGTAAACTTTTCCAGAATGATTTGGAGTGCTCTGTTAGTGGGACTGTAATTGCTGATCTTCTCACAAAGATAAAGTGACTCCCTGAACTGTTCCTAGTCTTGCTCCTAGAACTAAGTCACGTTTACAGAGACCTCATGTTTCTGTGTAACCACCACTAATCACTGCCATGAAAAAAGCCCCACAGTTCTTTCAACAATACGTGTCATGGGAAATGAATAGACACATGAGCAAAATGGAAACAAGAAGGAAACCCCAGATGTTGTTTGCTCTTCACAATTCAGTGCTCCCAGGCAATCAAATAGGTGGAGTAGCCACGTTCCAGTGATTCAAAAACACCCCAGAATGGTATTATGAAGGAAGCTCCTGGAATAAATGCAGCATATTAAAATGTTCACTTGTATAGAAGAGGGTTATTTTGTCTCTCCAACTCCTCTTTTATTCATTTATTTATTTTGCCAGGCTTCCTCACCTGAAATCATCAGTACTATATCAGGAGCTCTTTCTCGAGCCTCTACACTGATCCTTGATGCGATGAGTTGGTGATGTGCAGTGTGCTCCAGTGTGAAGGCTTTCCGGAGTGAAAAGGCTGAAAATGGAAACTTTCTGCTAACTGGAAAGCTTTCCTTTCTTGGGTTATGTGCCACAGCAGTCCAGCTCACCACTGGAAAGTAGTTAAATGCACAAGATTTTTATGTGTAAAATAGTAAAACTTGAAAAATATGAGAAACATTTTCCCTAAGTAGCTGTGTGCCAATGGGAAAAATGTTTAATGAATATTATAATCTAAAATTTATAGCTTGGATGATT
Source organism: Nothocercus julius (assembly GCA_013398735.1). NCBI lineage: Eukaryota > Metazoa > Chordata > Aves > Tinamiformes > Tinamidae > Nothocercus > Nothocercus julius. The sequence continues at coordinate 1,358,728 of VZSV01000021.1, forward strand.
CAGGCTCCGAGCATGTTTTTTTTCCAAGGGATGTTGTAAAGCCCCAGCAGTATCTATTGAACTCTGGTCTCCAGGCAGCCCTAACAGCGGTTTTCTTTCCAGTTTTATACCAGTAATTGAAGACAGTAGAGCTACATTGGAGCAAAGTGAGTGAAGTTGAAATGAATCATGATCTTTGTCTCCATGGTAGGAGAAAGAGGAGACTCTGTTAGAAGTGGAAGACCTTAGTAATTGTGGAGAGGAACATTTTTTTCTGTTACTCTGAATGAAGAGAATGCACTGTCATTTTTCTGCCCTTTTCACAGTTACTAGTATTTTTTCTAAGCTTTAGGTGAGATAAGTTAGAGGATTAACATGTGAGAAAACTGCTTAGAGACTGGCTGCTCCTAATGACAGAGTCTTTTTCAGCATCAATTTGGAATTTCTCACAAGCATTAAAAAAGTTTTTTTTTTTTTTTTTTTCATTATCAGGGAACACTTTTGTAGATTTCTGTGACAGAAGCTTGGATAGTGTTTCATTTAGAACATTTATGTGATGGCAGCATTTTGCATGGTTAAATCACTGGAACACCTGGTAAAAGTAGCACATAGCTAGTCAATTAAAGTACATCAGTGAAAGGTAGATATTATTTGAACACCTAGGGTAAACTACCTTATCTTGGTACATAACTCTTTGTAAGATACTAAAAAAAAAAATAAGAAAAAAAAAAGTATTCAGAAAATCCAGGAGTATTTGGCCTTGTGTTACTCTCTGTACGTTTGAGAATATACAATAGATTATAAAAATATGTGTCACCATAGTTTGGGTAACAGCACAGGCCAAATATATCTGGAATCCTCTCCCCACCCTTTTGTTTTTTTATTATTGAAATCTAAATGTGGAAAAAATACTTAGTGTATTAAGAATAAAAGATCAAGCACTTAGGGGTAATATTATTCCAAGTACTGGGAATACTTATGTGGTATTCGGCTTATTATGTATATTCTGTATTTTCCACTACTCTTTTCCATGCTAAATTATAAATGTCATCTTGTTATTCTCTGTTTGCAGTGGAAACAAAAGCAATCCATGTGCCAAGTAGTGCATAAGGTCTGCAACATGTCTGAGTTACAGTCACTAGAGTAAGCTCAACTTCTGAGTTGGCCCTCCTTTCATCTTCTTTGGGCACTGTACAGCCTGCAGGGTGAAATTTCTTTCTTCCTACCCACAGGCAGAATTGTCATGTATGCTGCAGTAGAAGGGCTCAGGTACTTGAAACTCCAGCTCAAATCCATCGCAGGACTGCATGAAGGAGTACGGATTGGAGCAGTACTTGCAGCCTGTGGTATCACTTGCGCAGATGCCTAGGGCCTTTGAATCTAGAAGGTCACTTTTCCTGTGATCTGAGTTAACTCCTCTTCTGCCAGGAAGTAAAGGCCATGGCAGAAATTCCACGGAGGAACACAGGCAAGCTCACGATGCCAGAGTGATGTCACCCTTCGATGGCATATATGGTATATAATGACCAGTGTGATTCATCGGTCATTTTAAGTGAGCCAGGGAAGTCGTTTCGTTTGCCAGGAATTCCCAAGCTTACAGCATTACATTTTATAATGAGTAGAAAACATAAGGCCAGTTTCATCTCTCTCATGATTTTATTGAGTTATCAATATGAGCAAATGTGGTGCGTATGCCAGCTACGTGGGTAGAACAGTTTATAAATACAGCAGCAATAATTGCCGGCTAATTGGGTCATTTCTTTGTTGCTGCCCGTTTTATAAATATCCTAGACTAGAAGTAGATTTTAATTGGTAAATGTTGGGGGAACTCATCCTCCTCCAAAAAAAATCTTTAATTAATAATCAGGGGAAATTGAGAAAGGTATTTTTGTTCTGCTAGACAAGTGGTACACTTTTTTGTCTAATTTGGTCTGACAATAAGAATTAACTGTGGAGTATTACTTTGAAAGGGTTTTTCAATCCCTATTAATAACATAACAAAACTGAGGACAGGCAATTCGTGCACTAAAACAGGAACACTCTTTTGAAAAATATTTGCAAACATAAATATTACCTGTAAGTACTTTCCCTCTGCATTCTGCTCCTTTCTTGCCTCTTGCTCTGTGCTGGGCCACATGCAGACTGCCTCTGACAGTCGTGGGGCACCCGTGTCTGAGGGTGCAGAGTGAGAACTGCAGCTGTCAAAGGAGAGCTGTGGGAGGAAGGAAGGAAGTTCCTTTCCCCCCACCCTCTGTGTGCTGGGGTGGACACCCAGGAGCTAGAATTGGGAAGGGGCTGTGAAGTGTTTTGATATTTCAGCAGTGAAAAAAAAAAAAAAAAAAAAGCCCCAATAACTGGTTGTGCACTAACAAAATGTCTCGTTTTGTCGAATTGTGGAGGACAGTGTCTCGTGCAGAGCCCCATCTGAGCGGCTCTGTTGCTGCATCTGGGGCAGAGGAGCGAGTTTGTAGCCATTCAGGAAGCAAGTGGGTTTGATTATATAAACATCATCTCTCCATAGAAGACTATCGGGGAGCCAGGTAGCTTTGCCTTCAGCAGAAGAATGAAGAGGTATTTTTGGAAGCAAATTCAAGCATTCCTGATTTCCTACAGTACCATAACCTCCACAAGGGTTTGCCAGCCCACAGATGTGCAAGGCTTAGTAAAGAATAAAAAAATGTTTAATGATGATATTTTTTGTTTCACACTTCTTAAAATTAAAAAAAAATAGTTGTTAAAAGTATGGCTTGCAAAAGTAATGATGCTTTTATTCATAGTAATTTGCAGATTTAAATGGCATATAAAAGATGTTAATTTTAATGATAAATTTATAAATACCTCATTTTCTTTCAGCGAGCATTAAACAGGAAAAAAATGATCACAAGTGAATTCAGCAATAAGGAGAACTCTGAATCAAGCACTGAGCATGATAAAGAGAATTCCTTTATCAAAACTGAACCAAGAAGAGTTAAAATCTTTGATGGAGGGCAAGTATTCTACTTTGTAAATTAGATATTGTTGAGAAGATAACCTTTTCTTGATTATAGACTTTGCGTAGATGTTGCTTCCTGTTTGATTCCTGCTAAACAACAGTTTCCATACCGCGATCTGTGACTGTTGGCTTATGCTTCCAAGAAAAATGGAAAGTCATCTGAAGCACAGAGCCATGAGAGATACAAGGGAGAAAATAAAATAAAGAATAATAAGCAGTGCGATAGATTTTTTTTTTTCCAAAGGACAAACATTAATCAACAGTAAAGGCAGCTAGATACAGGCACACAGTAAATTCTTTAGCTATATTTCTGTTATGTGATAAATCGTAGCTATTCCACAATGAGGTGAAGTAATTGTAGCTGGAGAGAATATAGTCATGGTGACTGGGCAGGGAGAAGCAATACACTGCAGCACTCCAGTCTCTCCCTGGCAGTTTTCCATGGTATATGTGGGCAGGAGAACTCCTGATTTAAAATGAACCGTGGAAATATTTATTAAGGCTAGTAGTGCATGCACAGTATTTCATATGAGTATTTTAAATGAGGTGCCTGATATGAATAACAGTGTTTAGCCACAGTGTTGTGCCATGTTCAACACCTCACAAAACAGGATTTTTAAACAGAAAAAATGCCATTGACACTTCTAAAAGTTTTTAGCACAAATGGAGAATAATTTATGAATCCAGTAGTTGGTAATGGGCATTTGTGCATTGCGGGCTTTAATGCAGTCTAGGCCAGCAGTGAAGCTGTTACCGGCTACCCAGGTCAGACCTGGCTACGTGCCTCCCCTCAGGTCCATGTGCTTCAGGAACCCGCTCACAGAAACCAAGGACGAAACCTGGCGCCCTGGAGCAGAATTCAGGGTGGTGACTGAATCCGAATTACTTTTTGAGAGTCAGTGCCAGCAGGTTGATAGCAAATTCTAGACTACCCCATGCTCATAACTAGTATTGTGCTTCTTCTCAATGAAATCTAGAACCTCAAAGATGTTCTTTCAAAACATCCTCCTAGTGCCCAAACTGCCTTCCAAAAACTGACATGTTTTAGGGTATATTTCTGTCTTTCAAAGGTGAAATTTGAAATCTTGAAATGTTAAGTGTCGGATAACAGCTTTTCTTTAAAAAAGATACTACCATTAATTCAAAGCGAATCATTGATTGCTTGGTAAAAAATATCAATCAAAATCAAAATACCAAGATGTGAGTTCAACAGGTGTACACAAAAGTAATTTTTGTGTTGAGTCATTCATTTTCCTGTATTATGTAATTTTTAAAATTCTGATAGATTATTGTTTTCAAATTAGAATTTTATTACCTTTACAACTATGTTCTTTACTTTTGTGGTACTGCTACTAGGTATAAATCAAATGAAGACTATGTGTATGTTCGGGGGAGAGGAAGAGGGAAGTATATCTGTGAAGAATGTGGTATACGGTGTAAGAAACCCAGTATGCTGAAGAAACATATTCGCACACATACAGATGTCCGTCCTTACCATTGCAACTACTGCAACTTCTCCTTCAAAACTAAAGGTAGAGGAAGTTTTCAGTGTATATTTTGTCCTCTTTTTGTTCTATTCCTCTCAAGTGTAACACTTCTACAAATTTTTGCAGCCCATAATCCAAAGAAGTTGCCTTTCTGGAGTTTTATTGTCTAATGTTTCCAGTATTTGTAGGCTCTTATTTCTGTATGTTCCTTTGCTTTCTGCATTTAGATAATCTCATCTTTATATGAATGAGATGTGTAGCAAGACATGGTAGCTGAGAAATTAGAGCAGAATAGGAAAATAATACAGAAGCATGGTAAAAGTTAGATGGAGATGAATGAGATAGCCAGCTGCCCGTGCCCAGTAATGGGAACACAGAGATAAAATTGCAAGTCCCTGTATCATCTCGTGGTATGACTCTGATGTGTATTGTACTGTTACTAGCACTCAACTAATTGTTCCAGTGTAGAATTTGATCTTTATTAAATTATTATTTTAAATATTTTTTAAATCCATGGAAGAACAAATTTCTTCTCTCCCTTGACCTTCTAAGACTCCAATATGGACCCCTACATTTTAAAACCTGCTTATGCAGGTGGTGTAGTAAAGAGTGGAAGACCCAGGACTCAAAACAAGTGAAACAGGCAGGTTAATTTCACAGTCAAACTTCATTGAATAAAGAATTTTAAGCAATATTTTTTTTTCTTGGCTTTGGAAGCCATTTAGCTGTAATGACCCAAGCTGTAACCTCAGGAACATTTGTACTTTTAGTCTTTCCAGCATTGCTTAGTAGTGAGGTGGAAAGCTTCCAAGAAAGGACACGGAACTGCGGGAAGTAGGATAGGTACTTTTATATGTGTCAAAATTTAGCACTGTCTGCTGATGCACTCACTGAGTCGTCAGTCATCTTGCCTTGTTGTGCCATCGTTTTGATGAAATGCCAGATTGGGAAGACGATAAATCTTGATTATAGTTTTTGCAGAGTAGGTATGACAGCCAGGTGCAAGTAATTAAGTTCTGCCCACTGTAATTCTCTTACATTTCAGTTGCAGAAGATATTTGTATTCCCTTCCCGTTCTGCAATTACTGTGCACTGCTGATGTCATTATTGCTAGCAAAGTCAGTCACAGAGGTGGGTGCTTGATGGTCGGTTGAACTGCCCTTCATGGAAGGACAAAGTAGTCAATGATTTCATATAGTAATGTGAAGCTGGAAAAAACTGCTATTTATCAGTCACCCAGCAGTAATTTATAGTTTCATAACAATTATCTCAAATTTTAGGCTAAAGCCCGAGGTTCATTTCAGAGCAGGAATAAAATTCTCAATGAAAAATGATCACAGAAGAAGCAGTATTTCACCAGCTGTTCTTTTCTGAACTGAAATCCCTTGAAGTAATGAGCTTTCTCGGAGACAACCCAAATTTTAAGTGTGAAGTGAGCAGTTACTTGTAATAACATCCATTGCACGGATGTGATAATTTACAGATCTCTCTTCTTGATGGTGTTTACTGTATTTTTTTTCCTAAAGAAAAAAAGGACTAAAAAGGGCCATTATTATTATGACGTTGTATGTGACTTAGAATAACCAGTGTGTGGTGCCTCTTGGAAGTTATATGTTCACTTTGGGGATCAGGCTCAATGTTGTCATGCTCTGGTTTTGGGTAAAATGAATCTGGTGGCATAGGTCTGCAGTGGAAATGATTAAGCTAAAACCAGATTCCATCAAATACTGAAATATCTGCAAATCACGTTGACAAAATTGTGTGATGTTGAAGACTGAATCAGACTGTTACATAGTTTGCCATAAACAAATGAAAAATCTCTGGCAACTATGTAGAATAGAGCATTTTCTACGTTTTCTCTTTTGCTGCATAAAATGTAGCCAGAGAACTAATAACATTCAGGATGACAAATCTGCCACAGCCCTTGACAACTTAAGAAAGGCTCTAGCAAGTGTACAGGAAAATTATATAGGTGATCATAAATACAGCTGTATAGACTATGAACATGTTGTGTATCTATTTATGTATTTGTGTATTGTTGTTATGGATATATTTGTATACCTTGTATAAACAACAGTTAATTTCTGTTTCTTTCTTAAGGAAATTTGACAAAACACATGAAGTCAAAGGCACACAGCAAGAAATGTATGGATTTGGGAGTCTCAGTAGGCTTAATAGATGACCAGGATGGAGAAGAAGAATTTGGTAGGAGTTTAATATTTTCTTTACTACATTTTTGTATTTATTTTGTCATCCCAGTTTCTTACCCTTTATTTTCCAAAGCTTTTAAATTCTGTTAGAGGGAAACGGTGCAGTGATAAACAATCTTAGAAGCCAGTCAAAGGCAGCAAGAAATATTGGAAAAACCTTCAACTAAAACAAATGACTGGCAGATGCTGAAAATACATTGCTGCTGAGTTTTTCACAGTTTTATGCAGTTTGACTTGACTCATTTCACAGACAAATCTGACAAAACTGAAAATACCACAAAAACAGCTGTTTGCCTAGAAAAAATAGCCTGCCTTCCTAAAATATAGTATTTATTTCAGAATATTTGTACATGAAATTGTCAAAGTTTTGAGATGCCTGTTTCATTAAAACTGTATTGCTAACACAGAACACAGAATTACAAACATTTTGCTGAGTGCCTTGCCCAGGCTTTGCAAGGAGGCTAGTCGTGTGTCAAGTTAGACCCATTCGCAAATGACTGAGCATTTTATCAACAGATAATTTGGAAAGTATGAAAGTTTTTCATCTTGACCCCTTTTACTTTTCTGTTATTGATGAGCATTTTATCAAAATGAATTTTATGTGCAAAAAATTGGAATCCTTCATTTCCTGCATACCAAAACTGTTCTGTTGAAGAAGAGATGAGATTGAGGACAGTCCAAGAATGACAAATTGGGCCTGGGTGAGTTTTGTTCAGTGTGCTAAGAAGGATGGTGTGCATGCAGCAGCAGCAGTGAGATGTAGGGCAGGATTCTGCACTGGCACTTAGGTTTGGATCTTGGCATTTCTCGGTATAGTGGTGAAATTTCCTTTCTCCCATTTCTCAGCAGGGAGATGAGTCCTGTTGCCTTGTCTTGTATTTTTCTCATTGAGTTTATTAGCTTTGAGATGATGATTTGAGGAATGAAAGCAGTGAGGAGCTTTATATCTAAGCAATAAAAGACAAGGAAGATGAATGCACCTGCTCCCATATGACAATCTCTAGCAGAATAAGCAAATCAGCCTGAATCTAACTCTAAATAATGTTGGGAGTGTGACTCAGCAAGCATGATTCAGTAGTGCTCTAGGTACAAGGAACCTGTACTTTCCCCTTTTTTAGCAGTTAGATTTAGTCTTGTTATTCACTGTTAGATTTAGGAAATCTAAAAACAACCCCCTTAGCAAAGGATGTACCAAATAACACAGAAGATAAGCAGCAGTACAAATGGTTGTCCTTTTTTTTTCACTTAGGAACAGTTTTCATTAACATTTTCAACCTCCATATGAAAGAAGAGTTGCTACAACTTGCTTGAGCACTGTTCTGTAGCTTTGCACATTTATTTAGTTTTATGAGCTACAGATGGCCAGATATTTCCATTCACCAAGACTGAATACATTTTATTGATTGATAAGCTGATATTCCCAATTATATATCTCAAACATTGTGTTTGTGGTTATAGTATAATGATAATGTTTCCAGTGTTAAAATAATTACCCGTAACATTCTGTGCAAGAAAGACATTTCAAGTACTTGTTGAAAGATTATTTTCCTTTGCCTCCAAGACTATTTTACTGAGAGACAGACTCTCTCTTTACGTATAGCATGTACGTGTGTGTGTTTGCAACCGTAGTGTGTGTGGATATATATATATATATATATATATATNGTGTGTGTGGATATATATATATATATATATATATATTTTATATGTTACCTGAAATATATTCTTTATTTCAGTAATTACATGATGTTGCAGATTAAAAAAAAAAAAAGGAAAAAAAATTGACAAACCTTCAATAACCTTCAATAGAATTTGCCATATAAATCTGTAACATTTTCCCAGAAATTTAATTCTAAGATAGCAATGCATTTTTTTCAAAATAAACGAGAGGACACATTTTTCACTGTAAACCTAAATAGAAAAAAAAGAAAAAAAAAACCAACTTGATGATAAACTTCCTAGCCTCTGTAAATGATTGGGCTCAGGTACTGAGAACAAACCGGCTGTGGCAGCACAGACCTCAGCACAAAAAATCCCCTTGAAGAAGCAGGAAAGTTAAGCTCACGCTAAACATGCAGCTGCTGCAGTTAAACCAGTCTAGCCTCCCCAGTGCACGTACAATTGTCCAGGTAAATTCAGTGAGTAACTGTTCACTTCGAAAATACAGTTTCATGTCGCAACTCACCTAGCCACGCTCGAAGTTATGCCTCATGATAATTCAGAAACTTGCTTGTTGACCCATTTTAAAGCGAAGAAGCAGGAAAAAAAAATGCCTATACACTTTGGTTAAATGTAGATGGTTCTGCCCTCTCTGAAGTCCTGTGCTTAGTAGCTCTTTGGCTTTGGTTGAACGTGACCATCATCCACAAAAGCCAGTGCGACAGGCCACGGGTCTGGAGCTCTGCTTGCCACTTTACAGCGTTGCTCTTTTCCCCCTTCTCCCTCCTGGGAGTTTTGGGGCTTGTTGTGTGTCGTGTGTCCTTTCGGTGCTTCAACACATGCCACCTTTAAATGTGAGTATTTTTTACCTTGGGAGTTGAGTGGTTGTTAAAAACGCTCTCTCTCATAGAACCAGTGGTCCGTGTAGTCCAATATCTTTCTTCAAATGGAAGCCAATATAAGATGATTTAGAGGAAGGTGCAGAAAATCTGCTAAGAAATAATCATGACCTCAGAAAAAAGTCTTCTTTCCCTTAGGCCATGAAAGATTGGCCTGTTTCCTAACTCTTAGGATGTCTGTGTGTCTCAGACTAATTTTTTTTATCCTGACTTCTGTAATATCGATTATTCTTATGACAATAAAATTATCTGCATCTTTGCTTTTGATAACTAAGTTATTTATCTGCAATAAGACTTGGAGGTAGAGAAGCCCTTTCAGAGAACTAACCAAAAATTTTAAGAAAGTCAGCAACCTCATAATTATGAAGGGATTTGTTAGGTCTGCTTTTATGCATTTTTTAAGCATACACTTAAAATATACTGATTTGAACAGATTAATTTGTTAGACTGAGAAGTTATCTTTGACCTGGGTATTAGTGCAGATTAGTACATGCATATTGAATATGGAATGAAAAATCATGTTCAGTCCCAAGCAGCCCACACATGCACACACAGAGTCTGTTTTTGGTAATTTGAGAGGCTAAAATTTTGTTGCACTAGTGTCTGAGGAGAAAAAAAAGATGTTCCCTAGGTGTCTGAGAATATATGTGATCAGAGCTTTTAACATAGCTTCCTTTGTGTGTGGACTTGTCGCTATTTGGGTATCAGTAAATACCTTCTGACCTTGCTTTTTGTATTCAAAACCACTTCCTCATCCATTTATCTTTCATCTTCTGCTCTGTGGAATGTTCTTGTCACCAAAATGCAGGGTTACAATGTAAGGAATGTTAATATCTGAATTAAATTGTCAGACGGTGAACTGTCTAGAGTGACAGACTGCAACTGGGGGTGTCCTCTATTGCCGTGTTGGTCCAACATTTTGCTATGCAGTTTTACTAAGACTTTGTTTTTATGTTAAAACAGTTCTGAACCTAAACTTCTAAGATTTCATATGCAAGCTCACATACAAATTGTATGGTATGCCCAAGGAAATTTGCACAAGATAGTTTTTAATAATGAATTTTGCAGATGGGGAGAACTCATTTGAATGGTCTCTATGGAGATATTTTATTTCAAAATAGTCAACACTTTACCTGTTAAAAGACCTAATTGCAAGATGGGTAAATACATATAATATGTATGTAACTTTCATTTTCTGCAGTATTAAGGAAACCTTTCCAAAGATATAACGGTTCTAAGAAAATCAGCTATATATTATTTATCATAGTAGATCTTAAATTAGTTTCTATAGGTCTTCGTTAGCTTAATCACATCTGTGTTTTCAGTGCACCTGCATTTAAGAAGTGAAAATCTTTGCAATAATACCCTAATTCTGCAAGGAGAATGTAAAACTGACTCTGCATAACTTACAGGAAATATTTTTAAAATAGTTTTTAATATCACTGTCTAATCTTCAGCTAGTTGTGCATTAAGGCTGCTGGAGCCCTACACCTACAGCGTGGGAATAGAATAGCTAATGTTAGGGTTGATTTACAACATGCAGGTTACCCAAGGCAGCTTAGATGTGAATTACTCTCTTTAAAGAAACATGGATTTTTTTTGTTGTCACTTTTACTCTGTTAGTTTCCATATTTTAAATACAAAATTCAAAAGCTCAGATTGTTTTTCCTCATCTTTGGGAAGCACGGGGCATTACCAGTCTGAACTTAACCCAGTAGATGTCACTGTGAGTCCCTGTTTGGTCATGGGGAGCAATGGACAGTAGGTGAAGCAAGACAGAAATTAGGCAAAAAAAGCTTGTGAATGTCCTTAAAAAGAAGGGCAGACACATATGGCAAGTTCAGATACAGATATTACCTTTGTTTCACGGTGCTTTCTTTTATTTTGCCTTCTAAAATTTACTGGAATGGTCCTGACACTGTCCATTAGAAGACTACTTGAATATGCGAAGAACAAGGCTAAGCTGGTATCAGTTTAGAAAAGTGGTGAGGGTGGGCATAATGCACAGACCCTACTTTCAAGTTAATAATATGATGATGACATACTGGAGAAGTATTTCTGTCTTTATTTCCATAGTGTGTGTTGTTCTTGAGTTTGATTAAGCGTATATATTGACTTATTATTAAATGCTTTATTCCATATATTTTATTAATAATTAACTGAAGATCTGAAGGTACAGTCACAGTTTGAGTTGATCAACATTGCTTTCAATTAAAATTCAAGTGCTAAACAGCGGTAAATTTAGTACAAAGTCAAGGCTGGACATAGACAGTTGACAGACCAACAGATAGTTAATAAGATGGAGTTTTAATCTGTACAAACAGAGCTAATAGTGATGCCTGTGGCTGCTTAACGTAATCGTGTTTCCATCTGCTTAGGAACTTGAAAAGCATCAGCAGGCCGGTCTTACATTTTCAGTTGTATGGCCTTAGATTTTTCAGCGGCCTTCCTGCAAATGAATGAATAAGAATTAGCCTTCTGCTCTTCATGTGAAAATCTATCCACATATGGTTAAGTTAGAAGCCACTGAACTTTGTTGCTCGATTCAGTGCAGAAATTGCTAAGCCTGTAGCATCAGGGCCTGAAAAGTCTGGTAATGTAATGGGCTAATTGGTGATAGCACCTTAATTAAAATAAAAGCTGTAAGTTTAGATTTTGAAGAACTTTGTATTGACATAATAATTGGTGAGCATTGCTAAAGTCATGTATGGTCAGGATTCCTGTAGGAAAAACATTTGAAATAAAAAACTGTACAGTATGTAGAGCGAGCTATCCCAACATCTAATTTAGAGCATCAGACTGGTAAAAAGTGTGTGGATTCATCAGCCGAAGGCCTCTTACTGATGGACACATTAGGATGCTGATGATTCAAACTAACGCTACTGTGCTAACACACTTTAAGCTTTTTCTTTCCTGCTTCGGGGTAAAATGTCAGCGTAATAGAGCCCCAGCTGAAGAACTCATCAACACCACAAACAAAATACTGACTTGATGGACGAAGTAAGGATCAAGGACATAAAAAAAATGAAAGAGTAAGAAGACTCGAGCCTATGATTTTTGGACACTGTAATACAAAAGATTAAAAACTAAATTTTATTAAATATCATTACAATTGGAATGCTAGTCAATATCTAAAGTCTAATTGAAAGTGGTATCAGCATTTCCGTTTTCCATCTGTTATTAATTTTTGAAATGTTCAGGTATGTAGCAAGAAGTTCCAGCCTTAACTGTGAGGTCCAGGAAGAAGAGTCTTTCAAAGGGTTTAAAAGAAAAGATTACACCAGCAGGTGGAGAACAGATGCTATTCCCTGTTCTTGCAGAGCACACTAAGGATGTGCTCCGTGGGCACTGCCAGGTGCTTGCACTCGTAGCAGCTGCCTTGCCATATCCATGCATAGGAAAAGAGCCATCTTTATTAAGTGTAAAACATTTTTTAAAATTATTTTCAATGTGGGAACTTTCACACCCAAAACTATTTCCTTGTATGCTGGTGGGCTTTAAATTTATGCTGTATCTTTCATTCTAAAATATCCCAAGCTGCTTTTTAACCTCATACCAAGGTAAACACAGAAGTTATTTTGTTGTTCCCTTTGGCAGTTGAGTCAGTGCCGGTTATATATGTCACAACCCTAAGCAGATGGCTATAATTGCACATAGTTTAAGACTCGAAGCAAAGAATTCTGTGGGTTTTTTTCCCCAATTAAAACATACAGCAAACTTCAGCAGGCTGAGTACAGTTACCAGAGTGGAACTGGGCCAGTAATCCCTGGTTAACAGGTCTAAGCTTGGGAAGGAGAGCCAAAAGGCCTCCCGCTGCAAGGAGCAGTTTGGTACCTGGGTGAGGAGACGGCCTGTAGCCTGCCTGGGTCTTCTCCGCTTAAAAAAGAAAAGGCAGGAACTCCCACAGCTTCACTAATTCTCAATCATACTTAAAGCACTCACGCCCTACAGCGCTTTGGGGACCTCTCATTTCATCAGCCATGCACACAGGTATAAAAGATGGGAGTGCTGCTTTTTGCGTTGCCACAGCAAGCAAGTTGGGAATTTCTCCATGCGATATTTCAAGGCAACGTGGGAGTGTGGGAGCCACATTCACTGCTGTCACCTCGCCTACTTGCAGGCTCTGGCTCCAGGTAGCCACACTGAAATAGAAGCTGGCAAACTCATAAAGGCTGGAGGTAAACAGGGAAACAATAGAGGGAAATGATATCCCACAGCGTCCCGCATTTAAGGAATCTGTATCCCACATATGGTTCCCCTTTCCCTTTCCATGTTTTTATTCTAGGAGGTTGAGACATATGCAGAAAATTTCTACATAAGCAGGGTTTTTCAGTAAATCCTGTGATTTTTAAATGTTGATTTGGAAAAAAACACTTTCTTGTTGTAAATCAGTGCATGTTCGTTCATATAAAGGTGTGACAAGCTAGTCTAATTGCTTCAGGTAGGTTTTCTTGCCAGTAGAGGTAACCACTCATGATTGACATCAGCTTTCACAGAAAATGTGATTTGTGTATGCGGAGAGAAAAAAAAAATACTGGTAGGGTTTTCCAGAGGATAATTATTTGATGTTGGTGAAGGGAAAGGTATCCCCACAAAGAGACCAAAATTCAGAGAGTCCAGACTGAGACCAACGACTTCGTAATGCCCCATGCATTATGTAAAAAGTTGCAGAAAAAGATGTAGGTCACCCTTTGGATATAACACTTGGAGAAGCGTGTCGAGATCTATTGCAGAAGCATTGAAGGAAGTTACTTCAGTTCAGAACTCAAGTGTATGTAAAGATTCAGTTTTTTAGATTTGTTTGCATTACACATTAATGGTGAAAATACAATGTTGTTTGTGTGAACAGGAGAAATGACAGAAGTATGGAGAAAATAATGTTGAATAATTCTATGTGCTTGTGTTAATAGTACATTTAGCAGTCCTACTTACCATATTTTAGGATGGAGTCTCTGGATTTGTTTTTCCATGAAAATATATTTTCTTCTTTGAAAATTATAAATGAAAGCTATTCAAAGTTAAAATAGTTGGCATCATTCCAATGACCTGGAGGATTTACAGTATTTTTAATAACATTTCAGTTGTACCTGCTCTAGTAAATGTAGAAAATCTATAGTTTCCACATTTAGTTAACATATAAATTACTGTACAGGCAAAGACAGACTAAGTCATTAGAGTTTGGGCTGTTTTTTTAAGAATCTATTAGCCCTCTTCCTCATTGCATTGCTCATTTGAAGTCATAAAGGCTGTGACAGTGAGTAAAATATTGAGATGTAGCTCTGTTAGACCCATTAATTTCACCTAGAATTGAAGATGTATATATTGTGCTTGGTAACAGAGCAGCTATAAGAATTAGAAGTACATGTAGTATATTCTTTGACTTGTAAAGATCTGATTTTTTTTAAGGCTTACTCATTTTGATGGCCAGTTGCTCTGTAAATCTCCCTAAAACAGGATCTCTGAAATTTCAAGCAACCAGCCGTCATTGGTTTTGCAAAGCCAAATGATTTTTGTGCTGATATTTTCTTTGGAGAGCCTGGCAGACAGACCTTTAATCTAATATAAAATACTAGTGCATCCAAAGCGTTTTGACTTTTATAAAATAGATCCCAGACAGTCTGGCTTAGAATCAGATACAGCAGATGGGATTTTGTCTCTTTGCTAAAGAAGATTCTTTCTTTTCAAGTTGAGGTATAAAAGGTAAAAAGCTGCAGTAGAGCTGTATTTTGTCGATAAATTTACCACCAGACAGCAGGAAGCATCTGCACCAGTTTGATTTTAAGACTTGAATTCAGTAGGGCTTCTCTATGCGAGCAAAGTTTCATGCACAGACAAGTTTTTATAGGATTAGGGCCTCATTGCCTCCTCAAACGTCTTGGATAACTCTTTAATAATCTTTTCAAAACACTAGCAAAGTGAGGAATTCTGGTAAGGTCTAATTTTGGTCTCCCTTGCCTGTTAACGAGACAGATTTCTGACTAACAGCCTCCAGGCTTTTTGTTTCTATCTTTCAAAACCCTGTGCAGCAGTGATTCACGTTAGTACAAGGACACCCACTTATGAGTCAGAACTGGCTGGAGAATATCCCACTGCTAGGGCTGGCAGCGAGTCGTGTGTGGCGTCACTAGGGGCTTAATGAAGCAGGAATCTGCTCCCCTCTCCCCAAGCGAGGGAACGCAGGGCCGCTTTGAGTAAATGGTTGTAGACGGCTTAGAAGAAAACAGGCCATTCCAGAAGGAGCAGAAGATAAAAGGTTATATAACTACATAATTAATTGTATGTGGGAAATATAATAAAAATATAAAAGCATTTGCATGTATTTTATAAAAGGAAGATCTGCCTTGTCGCTTTGGTGCAGTGGGAAGTGACTGGACAGCGCACATGCAACATGTCTTTGCAGTGTCTCTAATTATTCCCTCCCACGTTTTTCCCAGTCAGTGCGAGCCCTTCGTCGGCTTAACTTCTCATTTTCACTTTTGCAGGCGAGAAGCAAAGATTTGGCTATGAACGGTCAGGATTCGACGCGGAGGAGTCCGACGGTCCAGAGGAGGATGAAAACGACAACGACGACGACGACGACGACAGCCAAGCCGAGTCGGTGCTATCCACAACGCCCTCGGTCACGGCCAGCCCCCAGCATCACCCGTCGCGACACGGCCTGCAGGATGCCGCCAGCGCTGACGAAGACACCAGGCTTCCCGACTGCTTCGCCGGCGTTCACACGGACTCCATGGATGGGCTGCCCAAAGCGCTGCTGACGAAGATGACGGTGCTCAGCACGGTGCAGTCCGTTAGCGGGGACGCCGGCTCCCGAGTGCAATTCGGCCATCAGGAGGCACAGGACGACAAAGCGCCGGAGCGGGGAGCGGGTCCCAGGAGCGCCAGCGCTGCCCTTCCGGAGGTTGCTCCTCAATCTCCAGGGCGGCCAATGTCGGTGGATTACCCTGATCCAGACGCCGCCTTGGGGCATTCGTTGATATCAGCTACGGTTCTTACAAAGGTAGGATTCTGGAGGAGAGAGGGCGAAATTTAAATCCTTCATTTAGCGATTACTTTGGAAATTTTTGGAAGATCGAATTGCTTGTCTTACCATTAATTCTTGAAGTTGTTGGCTAATCTGTCTTTAAAGCATATAGAAGTTACTGAGACACAAACATGTGGGAATGCAGAAACAGCAACACCAGGAGTACTGTTTTTAATATTACATGATTTTGATTTTTGAATTTGATTTTGATTGTCTTTCCCTTGAAAGGATTAATGTAATATGGGCATCTCTGTTAAAATTTGGAGTGGGAGAACTGCATTACAAAAAAAAAAAAGGAATCTAACATTTTTGCATTTTTGGAATGAACATATGTTGGAGGTTTTGAAGTTTTCAGTAGAAAGTGAGAGAAGTCTTTTTACTCTGAAATACAAAGATAGAATGATTGGTAACTCCCATGGGAAATTAATCTAGTCCCAAAAGTTTTTGCCTTATCACTGGAAAAAAATTGTGCAATTGCTTATCTCTCCTCCAAATATGCTTAGTAGTGGAATTAGAAAGAGCACCATATGTTCAAGGAAACTGGGAAATTTCCCTTGCACAATAATGGGGTGAGAATCACAGAACTGAGACCACAGTGCTCTCAGTTCTTCTTCAAACTGAAAAAATATTTTACTAGGAGAAGGATCAGTTTTGCCTACGCTCATTCAAGACATATGGCTCTGCAGAACTTGCAGATAGGTTAGGTCACTCTGTATATAAGGCTGCAGAAATATTCAGTAATTTTTGCAACTAGTGTCTGTAAAACTCTGCTGAAGAGATCACAGAGGGGACCTGGCAGGTGCTCAGCATTTCACAATTTGGCTGTATTTTACTGAACTTTAATGGGGACGGTGTTACTCTCATACGTCATTGACCCCAATGGTACCTCTTAAAGTTTTGAATTCTTACTGCAAACCATGAACACGTTGGAACTTTCCAGAATAATGTTTAGAAAAATGTGGCGCAAAGTGTTAGTTTAAATAAAGAAATGATTATTGCCTTCTCAGCGATGAATGCAATATTTTCACATACTATATGAGTTCAGTTACAGAAAAATAAGCAGCAGGAAATTTTCAAAAGCATAAACAGTAAGTAAAAATTTAATTATAGTTTAAGTACTTATTAGCTTGTTTTTTTCTTTGAAATCTGTACTATTGTGCTTATTTTTGCAAATTTAAGATAACTGAAGTACCTACTTCAATTGATGTGTCTACTTTCAAGAAGAAACAGGAAAAATATTGTCATATTTCATTATTTGGCAAATGTTAATGCCTACTTACAAAGTCTCTGAGTCCATGTAGCAAACATAAGCTCAAGCAATTTTGCTGTATGACAGGTTGAAAAATGCAGCAGTCTCAAACCACTGTAGACACCTGTCACAAAAGGTAGGATCATAATATTTAGGTTTTGTCCTTCATTTGTTGCCAATAGATAACAAAAAAAAAAAAAAAAGACTGAATTTACTTCCTTTTAAAATAGAGCCACTAAATAAAGACTAGGGGAAATATTCCCGCAATTAATAGTGTTAAATTATTCCTATTAATATAGCTCCTAACAGTTCTCTATATTAATGTAAAAAAAAGGCATATAGGTAATACAAGGTTGTAGTTACTTATGAGACCTCATTTGCGCCATCAAAAAGACTCAGTTCTGGGCCTGAGGTCTGCAGTCTGTTTCCATCGCAAATGTTCGTGGATCCAACTTCCAGCCATCGAAACAAGGGGTAGACGTCTTAGTGGAGCTGTGTGTTCTTGGAGGAGCATCCCTCCCAGGTCTTGCAAGAGGTCAGTATCTAATTCTGAAAAAGATGTTGACTTCCTCCCGTCACCTGGCTTCCCATTTGGACTGAATCATACTGAGTAGTTCTTAAATTATTTTCTGCTTTTGCCGATTTATTTCCCACTAGTGCTTTTCAGAAGTGCTTTTATTAGTACTTAATTTTTGTGCCTGGTTTAGAGGTTTCTGAAGAGTTTAGTGAAAGCCATAGATTTACAGCTTATGTCTATAAAAGTAAGGTCACGCCACTTTTTATGTATTATGAATATGCTTAAAACTAAAAAGAGATCACACACCTCACAGTCATTTGTCTGTAATGTGTTAAAATAGATAGGCCTGAGAGATGATGACTGCAATGTAAGATGTTGTAGGTGGTGTTAGCCAAGGAGCTGTGGCAGCCTAGGCTATTACTAGACTATATGAGAAGGAAAGGGGGCAGATTAATGCAATTGTTAGTCTAGGTTTGTGCACCACGTCAAGGCAAGCTGAGGCGAGAATAAAATGCAGGTCCCACATCTCACTCCAGTATCCATCACTTCAGCTTCTGAGGGCTCTGCAGTTGTCATCCTTCTTCATTTCTTTTCATCGTGTCTCCAAATAAGAGTCATAAATGGACGAATGTGTTGTGATGTTCCCTCTGCCTTCCACAGCGCAGCTCCTGCAGCCGAACAGATGCCTGCAGGCAAGGAACCTCGTATATCAAAAGCGCCAGCTTATTTTAACTTTCTTGTCTGTGATGACTTCCACAGGGTGCAATTCTCTGAAACCTTTTTCCTCCTTAAGCAGCGTGTATGAAGAGTATTCAGCAATGTTTTGGAGTCCTAGGGTTCAAGAGAAAGTAGCTAAGAAAATTATGAGAGGAAAACTCAATTAGTGGGTGAGGAAGGAGTTGGAAAAAGGAAGGAAGGAAATCAGTTCATTGTTTGAGCTGGGCAGTATATACTGTGAACAGGCTTGTTGTTTTGTAAAGGGAGGGCGGGAGGTTGGGAGGCGTTCCAAGCTGCCTTGTGTGTTCATGTCGCCATCACTTTCATGCCTCTCTGTTGTTCTCTGCCAGAGCGCGCCCTCTGCCAGCTGCCCCTCGTCGCCGCCGGAGCAGAGCACGCGGACCACGGGCTCCTCGGCCCCCGCCGACGGCCCCGCGGAGCGGCCGCCCGGGTGCGCCCGGCTCGCGGCGGAGCGGCGCGCTCCGCACACGCACCTCTTCAGCCACCTCCCTCTGCACTCGCAGCAGCAGCCCCGGGCGCCTTGCGGCATGGTGCCCGTGGGGGGCATTCAGGTGGTCCCTGCTGGCTTGGCCACCTACTCCACGTTCGTGCCCATCCAGGCGGGGCCGGTGCAGCTCACTATTCCTGCCGTTAGCGTGATTCACAGAACTACAAGCGCTCTCGGCGACACGGGCTCTGTGGTCTCCGGCACGGCAAATCCAGTAGGCGTTGCTGAAGTGAACAGCGTTGTGCCATGTATTCCCATAGGTCAGATTAACGTGCCAGGCATCCAGAGTCTCAGCGCACCAAGTTTACAGCCTCTTCCACCGCTAGGCATGGAGACAGTGAATATCTTAGGCCTGACAAACACAAACATAGCCCCACAGATACGCCCTTCAGGAATTACTCTAAATACTCTGAATGTGGGGCTACAAGTTTTGACTGCCAATGCTTCTCCACAGAGCAATCCCAGCCCTCAGACGCACATTCCAGGTTTGCAAATACTGAACATAGCGTTGCCTACGTTAATCCCTTCCGTCAGCCCGGTCGGTGTTGATGGACAAGGAGCTTCTGAAACACCAGCTTCAAGCAGCAAAGCCTGTGACGTCCAACAAGAGCTGCCTGCTGTGAACTTCCCTGCAGCCGACACCACTCAGGTGGCCAGGGCTGCTTCTCCTCAGGCGGCACCCAGCGTCCAGCGGTACAACGTAAAAAGCCTTGCAGAGCCTGCCCTTCCGAAGGACTATGAAAGACCCCCGGGTCCAGGGAAAGCCGACGCGGAAAAGAGCGACCTTGCAAATCACATGAAGCCAAAGTGTGATGTCTCTTCTGTTCAGGTTAAAAGGGCTTCCGCAGCAGAGCCCCGCTTAAAGGTGAATTCTGACGTTCTAAGCAAGTCCCCAGTCCATCGAACTGTCTCTCCAGATAGACAGGTACACAGGCCAACAGGATTGCCCCGAAGGCAAAACACAGTGCAGTTTAGTGATGGCAGCAGTGACGATGAGGATAGACTTGTAATAGCAACCTAGTTTTTGTTTGTCATGGTGTTTATTTTTTTACAACACAGGTTTCTTGGTAAACCTTCCTTTCCTTAAAGCACATTTTTTTCTGACACAAACCCATTACTAATCTTTGTGCAATCATGAACTCTTGACCAATAATCGTTGTTTCTTGTCAGCTCCAGCCATTTTTGTACATGTTGTATAGACGATTGTGCCTTTTTGGAGTTTTATGTTTAGAAACTTGTACAGATTGTTGAATATATATATATAATATATATATATATAAAATATGTATATTAAAACCAGGTAGTTGCTTGTGTCTAGTAAGTAAACATCTTATGTCAGATAAATAAAGGATTAAATTATATGTTGCACTGTTAAATGTAAATTTTTATGGCTGTGGGACAAAGTTTCTGTGTACAGATCTAGTATGTAAAACTCCATATTTATTGTATCCATATTAGTCTTGGAAAAGGGTCTGTCCATCTTTCTTGTGTAAGACGGTAGCTTTACACTTAAAAGAGAAATACAGTATCTGTGTTATGGAATATTACAGTAAAATTTTGTTTACTGACTTTACCATTGCTTATGTTGTGCCTTCTTGATGCAGCCTAGTAGTTGGAGAGGCGCTTGACTCATTCATTTTAGTGCTGTTTCAGTTGCTTTCAAATTGAAAGGATTTGGTGATGGTGTATGCCCACATGATCTCACCTACCAGGAGAGAACTGCTCTTCCGGCTCACTTGGAGCAAAACCTTCCATTTCAAAACATCCAATGATGATGAAGTGGAGAGGGAATCCTTCAACTTTTGGCATAGTGAGCATCCATCAGCCCACTTTTTTTTCCACTTTGTAACTAAAACTTGAGAACTTCCCTAAGAGAAAATGGCAAAAGGATCAAGATGAAATATTTTTTATTTGTAATCTTGAACTATAAAGCCACTTTTTGAAATTAAAATATTGTTGAGCAAGAAAGAAATAACTCTGTGTGTGTTCTTAATTGCAAGATCTGCCATACAGTTGGTAAAAATGCCCCTATGTTAATGAGGGTTTGGCATTACTGATTATCAGCAGCCTCTGATGAAACTTTGTTTCAGGAACTCTTTATTTACAACTAGACAAACCTATTTTTTCTCTAAATATGTTTTTGCCTTATTCAGAAAGAAAAAAGAAAAAAAGGGAAATAGAAGTTTTACATGTACAGTGACTGTGCCCTTATTTCAACAACTCAGCATTATGGGCATGCAAGACATGGAAGGTTACCAGAAGAATGAAATTGAATAAGAATGTATTTATGCACAGTGAAATTGAAAGTTACTAAGAAATCTCTGTGTTAAACTGCTTCAAGAGTTGTTACTCTCACATGATATATAGGGCTGTGCATTCCTGAAAATTTCAAATTGACCCAGGGTTTGTGCTATAATTTTTCAATAAGCTGGGTTTTTTTCCCCCTGTGCCCCTACATCACATTATCACACTAAGTTTATAAAACAATTTTTAACAACCAAATTCCAGTAGAAAGCTAGAAACTGTAACTTAAAAGCATAATAGTCTTTATGGAATTAATAAGATGAGTGCATATAAAATAGCTGGAAGAAAAGGGTGGGAAGAAAGTCTTGAAAAAAAGTAGCAATTAAACTGAGTGTGAACTGGGTTGCATTGTTGACAGACTAACTCCTGTACCCAGCTCAGAGAAGTAATTCGTACTTCGTATTGCTTATAGTCAAGAACAGCAATATCCTAGATATGTTTTTAATTTTACATCTGCTTTTGTACTATACTCACATTGTACTCATTACATTATTCCATTACAGTGCGTGTTGTAAAACTGTAGGCGATGTTGAGTGAGCTTTAATAACTTCGAGCAAGAGCACTTCAATACCAAAAAAATCACGTATATTACAATGATTACCAGCCAATTGTGCTAATCCCGCAATTAGAAACACACATACTAGAAAGGAGAAATTACTCTCGATTCAGGCATGAATGCTCATATAATTCTGTATTGTGCAGAACTGCGTTGAGGGTCTGATCACCTGAACTGCTAAGCACTCTCAGCTCACACTGAAGTTAATGAGAGTTAAGGGTACTCAAGCCCCACAATGTCGGACTCAAATCTGTGAGTGTCTTACGTACAACTGCTGTGTATGTGAAATGTCACTGTGCATTTGTATGTGCTTTTTATGAAAATGTGGTGATGTCAATGTGTCTTATATCATTATCATTTATACTGAATATGTGAAGTTACCTGAACCAGTCCAAGTTACAAAAGCACTGCTGCGTTACATGTGCCCTGAGAGCCAGAAACTGCCCTTTGCTAGTGGAAGCAGGTGAAGCTTTGTTGCCGAGCTTAATGTTCACAAGAAACTCTGCCTTGGCTTTAACTTCTGTGTAATGGACATATGCAAACAAGTTAGAAGTAAGCTAATATATATTTTGCGCTTATTTGTCTACAGCTTGGCCAAAAAAGGTTGCCTGAATCAGAAGGGTTTACAGCAAAGCAGAACTCTCCAAAGCTTTGAATGCAATCACGAGTGTTACTATTTCTCTGAGTTTGATAAGCAGTAAGAAACTTATTCCATACACCCTAAAGTCTTGATTTTACTAACCATTTAGAAACTCCAGAGATTTACTATATACACATCTTAAATATTTACTTGACTGTCAGTGTGCGTATGCTAGCATTCTAAGGATTAGTTCCAGGGAATACTGCACTGGTATAGTAGCATAGAAAAAAATCACACAATGTTCCACTTGGTGAATCAGGCTATAAACATGTACCTCTTCTCTCTTTCAGGTGCTTTGAAGACATGAAGGTCAAGAGGTGGAGCAGAGGTACCTTGAAGAAGAAGGACGACAAGTCAACAGATGTGTCATAAGGAGGAATGATAAGACATGCGTGTCACTTGGTAAGTTAATGGCAATAAAATAGAAGGAAAGGACAAAGGTAACGGCAGTACTACTGGTAGTGAGCAATCACCACATATAGCAAGACAACACAGCTGAGACAGTGTTTGAACAAGAAAGTCCACTAATAATGAAAGGGTTAGCCGGTAGTTCCAGTTATATCTAAACCCGCTTGAATGGAGCAGGAGGAAATGACTGTTTTCTGGAAGGCGGGTATTGTTTCCTTTCTCTGTAATGTGTTTTGGAATAGTTGCTTCTTGAGATGCCTCTACAACATTATGTAAGAGTTAAAAAGAATAGCATGACCAGACCTGAGAAGTTAAAATCCTTACCTCTCTTTTGTTACTATATATCAGTTTCACTTTAATTGTGCACATAACCAACATCTTTATATCAGCATATATAGGTGTCCTGTGTTGGTGCATGCATGTGGTCACTGTGTTAGCAATTATGTTCTAAACCTGAATTGTTCTCTTTTTGTTTTGAATTGTGTTCTGTTTTCATTTGCTTGTTGGGAATCATAAGTGATAGGAAAACTGCATTTCCCTTGCCACAGGGCTCCGTCTGCTCAAGTCAGTAGCAAGTATTTCAGAGCTCTGCCAGTGCAGGATTAGGCTGCCCTTCAGATGGTGTAAATTATCACAGCTGAATTGAAGTAAATAGCACTGGGGTTATTTACTTGAGGATCAACCTTTAACGTCTCTGTCAAGACCCCCTTTGGCAAATCCAGCCCAGCTGTTTCAGACGTTAAAAGGGCAGGGTAAGTGTTCCCCTGTGTGCTGGCTGCAACCAGGCAGAGCCTGGCAGCTTTGCACAACCCATTCTGATCAGGAGGACATGGCAATGCCAGCTGAAGGTTGGGCCCAAACGCCCCTTCGGCAGCTACAAGAAGGACGTGGTGTGCTCAACTTCTGTGAGAGCCGTTTGGAGGCTGTTATTTTCCAAACCCCCTGACTGCAGAAAGAATAGATCAGTAGCCTGTAGCCCTCCTCTTCCAACACGGACCTCAATTTCTCACAGAATCACAGAATGGTTAAGGTTTGAGGGGACCTCTAGAGATCACCTGGTCCAACCTCCCCGCTCAAGCAGGGACACCCAGAGCACGTGGCACAGGGTGGCATCTGGGCAGGTTTTGAAGACCTCCAGAGAAGGAGACTCCACAACCTCTCTGGGCAGCCTGTTCAGGGCTCTGGCACCCTCACGGTAAAGAAATTCTTTCTCACATGGAGATGGAACTTCCTGTGTTTCAGCTTGCACCCATTACCCCTTGTCACTGGCCACCACTGAAAAGAGTCTGGCCCCGTCCTCCCTACATCCACCCCTCAGGTACTTGTACATGTTGATCAGATCCCCTCTCAGTCTTCTCTAGGCTAAACAGGCCCAGCTCGCTTACTCTTTTGTCACACGATAGATGCTCCTGTCCCTTAACCATCTTTGTTGCTCTACACTGGACCCCAACTAGAAGCTCCACGTCCCTCTTGTCCTGGGGATCCCAGCACTGCACCCAGTGCTCCAGGTGTGGCCTCCCCAGAGCTGAGCAGAGGGGCAGGATCCCCTCCCTCGCCCTGCCGGCAACACTCCTCATGCAGGCCAGGATCCCACTGGCCTTCTTGGCCATGAGGGCACATTGCTGCCTCAGCGTTAACTTGTTGTCAGCCAGGACTCCCAAATCCCTCTCCGCAGAGCTGCTTTCCAACAGGTCAACCCCTGGTCTATACTGGTGATAGTGTGTGATGTTTGTCAGTAACACTTGGGGGTCTGATTTCAAAACTCCTGCTGTTTGGCAACAGTATGGATTTGGAAATAGGAACGCTAATTAAAAAAATGTGTCCATATTCCCTGTGTGGGCTTAGATATGTTGCAGCATGATCTACCTGTTGCTCTTTAGGACAAGAGTTTTGAGACACAGCTGCTTTTGCTGTAACTGCCCTCAGATCCTCTTGTTCTCTAGCACTTGGTCACCAGACACAACTGCTGGCCTCTGGGCCATGGCTGAAAGAAAAGAGAAAAGAAACCTTGCTAGATTCAAGCAGGGATGATCTGTCCTACGTTGATAACTGCTGCGGTTTGCACTTTGCACCTTCCAGCTCTTAAGTAGGTTGCTGTGGCTTTCAGGATGCTGCCAGTTATACCCTGAGGCCACAGCAGCATGCAGATGGCCCGTATCAGCCAGGCAGAAAGTCTGGCAAGAGCATTTTGCATACAAGCAAATTCAAATGCATGTCACACACTTTCCTCTCAAACACTACGAACGGAGCACAGCTGGATCACCTCGAACCAAAGACACACTGTGGAACAAAAATATGCCTTACGCATAGCAAAACATTCTGTTTTGGTTCTGAATAAGATGATTTATCTTACCTCGACTTTACTGATATGTGTGTTAAACAGAATATAAAATGAATCTGTCACTATAGTATTTATCACAGAAGTCCTCATTTTCACAAGACAACGCTCACTAGGGTTTTATAAACACTTCACTTTAAACTTGCAAATCACGTTTCAAATGCATGCTTAGTATGAGCAGTGGCATCAAAACAGAATAAAACACAATCACTTTTAACATGATTGACTCACCAAAAAAAAACAGTGAAAACAAACAATCTACCTTTAAGAGTATTTGCTCAAGATGGCCTGCAGCTGATTTATCGGAAAGGCCACTGGTTCTATTGTTTCTGAAAGATTCTCGGAAAGCGGTGGCATTTCTCTAGGATAGGGAATCTTTTTTTTTTTTTTTTTTTCGTAGTTTATCATGTGAGCAATAGAGGGCAATAGAGTCATCCATCTTGACTGACTGTTGTTTTCAGTCTCTTTTTGTGTATGTTAAATTGTGAATGTCTGACAAACTGTGTGGCTAGAATTGTCTTTCTTTGCCTTAACAGATTTGCCTTTGCCTACAAGGGTCCTCAGTATCCACCAAAGGTCATTTTTAATGATCTAGCAAATATCAGAAGCTAATGACTTAGATCACAGAAATTATTTATGGCTTATATCTTTGAGGATGAAACTATTGTTACAGATATTCAATTTCTAATTCTGTTGTTGGCTTAGGATAAAAACAAGCTCTGTTAAACTACTGCAGATGGATTATTAGATAATTTTATAGTGGAATGTCCGTGGGTGGATGGGCAAACAACAATAAGGATGTAACAGCATGTAATTATTTGATTTGATCTTCATACTGTGTTTCATAAATGCTGAATCAAGAAAAACCTTACGGCAAAAATTTTACTGCCCCCTTCCTGCACTGCTTCTCTGTACAGTGGCCAGAAACCTCAAAGTGTTAAATGTGGATGGTGACTTTCAGATATTCCACATGAGATCTACAAAAGACATGTTAATTGAGAGATGACAAGGCTTTACATTCCTAAGGTTCAGTCATGGAAAGAAAACTGTCCTAGGATCAGTCAATTAGCTAGGCATGCTTAGTTTTCTTTGGTAATGGTAGGCTTGTTTTCCCCAACAAGGTCAAATGTTAAGGCTTGTTTGGTTTTGTGGCTGAACTCTTCAGTATATTTGAAATCCATTACCAAGAATGAGGTATTTGTGCAGAAAATAGGCCGAATGAAAGCAGTTTGGAAGTTCAAATAACCCTAACATTTACTCTTCTGGATTAAAACATCCTCCTTGTGCTTTAGAGTTTCCACCTCAGCCAACTGGAAGTCATTCACCTATACGGTACTTTGGTGTTTGTACCCAAATACCTTAAAATTGGATTCTTCCTTCTGAGAAACAAAACATACTAATATATGACATTGATCCCACACAGGTATCAGTTGCATCTCAGATAACACAGCCATCTAATAAAATCATTGACTGTTAGAAAATAAAATCATTGAAAGGTGAAGTCAGAGAAACTCCCCGCTTCCTCCTGAATGTCCTGTAGTCCTGTTTCTGCCAATGTTCAGAGCTCCTGAGCGTGACACGCTCCGTCAAGGGCTCGCGTCCCCCTCTAAGGGTCCGGCGCAAGGGGGCTTCCTCCTGTGAGGTGCTCCGTGATGGGGCGCGCTCCGCACTCAGGAAAGTCGCGTCCTTTGCACGAAGAGCTAGCGGGAGCTGCGCGTTGAAAATAAATAGGAGCGTTGGGAGAAGTCACAGAGCAACTAGAGCACCCTGTGGCCACGCTGTTGGTTCCTCCGGCGCGGGGAGGCGGCCTCTGTATTCAGCGCTGGCAGCATTAGGGGTGTCTCTGGTTTGCAAGAACGTTGTGGAAGCCGCAATGGCAGTAAATGTGGAAACAGGGACTCCACAAAGCAAAAATCATGGTGTCTTCCGCACACTGCATGGTTTTGCTCCAGCAAATCAGGTGGGTGGTTCAGAAGCCATTTTTGATGCTTAGAGGTTTAAAATTGCATCTCTCTCTTTGTTTATTCCCGTACCTGTAATCATCTGTGACTCTTTCTTTTTTACAGTGTTTCATAGGAAGAGCCCACGTACCTAATGCTGATTAATTCTGCTGGACTGGGTAACTTGCTCCCCTGTGGATATCCTGTTTTCCGGTGAATCATCATTTCTCCTTGATACATCCTTTAACTCAGATCAAAGATCCAGAATGTATTAGATATGAAGACATCAGACAGCTCTAGCAGATTAGAAGAGACACGCACAAAAAAATGCATCCCAGCTTCTCTCCCATGTCCTGCTGGAAATTGGCATGCTGAACACAGTCCTAAGAACTTGCTATAAAACTGACAGTAGACAAAAAATATGAGACTTTGGAAATTATTTATTTTAGCTAGACTCTTCTACAAATTAACCTTTCTAAGTATTTACACTTTTGTATTTTCTTAGCTTTCCCTCCCTTTTGGAAACTCTTTGGGCTAGATTCTCATCCAGCGTGGAACGACATTTGTAAGCTTTGGCAGAGCTGCACCAGCGAAGGACCTGGTTCTATCCAAGTATTGAGTCTTGCCTGCAAATACATATTAAAGGAACCTGAAAATATGTGGTCTGTTCTTCCAAGTTGATGTAGTCTCTTGCGCGCTTTTATTCAATTTTCCATCTAGTTATACAAACAACCAAAAAGAAAAAAAATACCAGTGAAATGCCCAAAACTTAAGGTCATGAGGTCAAGCTAGGTTATGCTGATAGTCCCTTGTCCCCTTGCAATCTTTGAACACAAGCGTTATCTGGTAAGTAAGTTAAAGTATTTATTTCAAAACTATTTGATCTTGATGATTGCACAAATAATTTGCCTTTTAAGATTTTGAACTTTCTTAAAAAACAGATGTTTAAACCCTCTTTTTAATGGGTGCCTCTAAGAATGAGAGACAGGTTTGATCTAAGGCAGCAGACTACGTGGTCGGATAGCTGGAGAGACCATTTTTATGGAAGCATTTGAACAGTGTATTGTAGGGTTTTATTAAGAAGTTGTTCCTCCAGCAAGGAGAAGTAATTGAACGAAGGACCAAGGACTGTCCTTTTTGTGTCATTAAACTCCTATGATAGGAAGATCAAATGTGCTGCTCTTTAATCTTAAAATGGGCTGTGTCAGGTATTTACTGCTGGATTTCTAACTCTTCTGCTCACCTTCTGCAACATGACTGTACTTTGAGTGGGGGGAAAAGCAGCCCTTGTAGAGCTGTCCGCTTAATCTTGAGCACCGTGAATGATCAGCTGAAGACGCTGAAGGACAGAGCCCCGAGCAGGAGCGCTGCCCGCGAGGACTCAGCGCAATCATTAGATCTGCCCATTCCCAGTCAATGAAGTCGTGGCAGAATTGAGCTGATTTTTTTATCCAGACTGTTGTTCATCTGAGTCCACAAGTGGTGCTCGGCCGCTGCTGTTTTCTGGGTGGAAAAATGTTGGCAAGGTCTGATGCCGGGTTGTTCGGGGCTTCCGGAAAGCCCAGATACGAGGGCACCGCACGCGGCCTGTGAGCGGAGCCCGGGGTCTCCCGCTCGGAGCAGCTCCCTGGCTGGGAGCCGCAGCAGCCCTATGGGAAGGTGGGACTGGGGCTGAAGGGGTGGGAGTTGGGAACCTCCTTGTCCAGCCCTGAGCTCATCTGTTCGTTTTTAAGAATCTAGGTATTTCTGTTGTTTTCTGCCCCCCTTAGCTGGAAGGTGAGGACTGGAAGATGAAGGCAGGGCGTTCGGGAGGAGGGGGCGGCTGCTGCTCGGCCAGCTCTGGCAGGCGGTTGGTAGGTGCCCGGCGGCTGCCGGGGCCCTGTGGGCGCAGTTGCATCTGCAGCTTTGCTTCCCCCGGGTTCCTCCTCCTTTCGCCTTACGAGGGAGATGAGAACTGCTAGGGGGTTTTTTAGGCAGGCGCTATCTAGTTCCGCAAGGAGTTTGAACTCCTACCTCATTGTATTAGGAGCCGCTTGCTACAAGCAAATCTTGTGTTTTCTGCTTGTATGACGATGCAGTTTTGTCAGCCTCGCATCGGAGTAACAAGAAGGCAGTAAAGTTCTCTCCATGAAGATGGTGCCAAGTGTGGGAAAATCCAGCTAAAGGCGAGTGTGCACATATCCTTACACATAATACCTTTTGAGTTCCCCCATCCACTTAAAAAAAAAAAAAGAGCCCATGGGAAGGGGTTGAGTTTTGCTGTTTTGGAGGAGGGATAATGAATACTTTTAAAATAATCGTTCGGGGCAATTAATGAGAAATTACAATGTTGAGAAAATGAATGCAAAGCCTGGCTTTAGTGATGTCGGGAGCAGTTTCTTACTGCCTTCAGAATAGCCAGGATTTCACTCATGGATTTTAAGGCCAGAGCACGGACAATATCTGAAAGCTGATTACGGGCATTTCTGGCACAATGGGGATTGCTGTTAATGACACAGGAAAGTGATTTCTTTTTTAACCTGGCATTGCTTCTTCAAGCAAATTAATGTCTGAGACATTTGCATTTCTACGTGCCATTAAGCCAGATGCCTTGTACGGGAGCTAAAGCCTGTGTCTGCTGGCAAAAGTAAATCCTACTAATGTGCTTTTCCTAGCGCACGGAGGGAATTTGGAATCTCTCCTTTTGAAGCTGACTTGCTATTTTGACTAATTAGTTCTGGTAACAGTTAATAGCATTTTGTAAAGGCACTTCATCTGCTGACAGCAGATTGATGTAAGGAAGGGACACAGTTCACATTTCCAGAGGGAGCATCGGGAAAGCCATTACCAGCTTCATTAATCTGTTAATAATAAAATTAAAGTACAAATAAAATGTGACAAATTGGGTTCTGTTGTGAAAGTCACTTTAACGGGAGGCTCTGAATAAAGGTCAAAACACACTCTGATTTCTGCTGTGTTTTAATAGCAGAATCAGAGGAGAGCTTTGCGGAAACGGTGTAATTAATCTGGTGATACTGTAATTGTCAGAAAGAATTTGACAAGTGTTTTTTTCTTTTTTTTTTCTTTCCTGGAGAGCATTTGGAAAACCTGGAACATCAAGCTTTGTCACACAACACTGAAGTGCTAATCCGTTCCACAGGAAGCTTTCAGCATCGTAGGTACAGTAGGCGGGCATAGTCCAGCTGCCGCTGTTCTTGCAGCTGCTAATTCAGTTGCAATTCAAGAGCACAGGGGGGGAAAGGGGAAGAGAAGCCCTCTGGGCACGGCTCTCCTTGCAGCAGTCACAGGAATGAGCCTGGCATCGGAAAAAAGCCAAGGAACTGGAGGAGAAATCCTGTCTCTAGCAGGGACGGGGGCTTGATGCCAGAGGCCTCGCGGAGAAGGGACGACTGTGTAAAACCATCGTTGACCACCTTTTCTTTTGATGGCTTTGCCAAGGCAGCGTGTGCCACGGGCGTCCAGCCGGCACGCCGAGGCGCTTCCGTCGGGAAAGGCGCCTGGGCAGGGCGGGAGGAGGCCGCGCTTTCCGCCGCTCTCGGGCAGGAGTTTGGAGCCCGAGGAGGGAGCAGCGCGGGGAGGAACCCGGGCTGCAGGGCCCCGAGCAGGTGCCCGTCGGGGCACTCGTGCTGGAAACCAGATACGAGCCGGGCTTAGCAGCTGGGAAAGGGGTGGGCGCTGTGATGGGCTGCTAAGCAGGGAGGCAGCCGTGGGAGGCAGCGAGGGAAGCGGCCCTGTGCCTTTGCCCAGCCTCCTGGAATCGTCCCCTTGCACAGCATCTGTGCTAGGGTGGCTCATTAGGCAGGGCCACCTCTGCTTGTTTCCTGTCTTTCCTCCCGCCACGTAACTCCCTCGATGGCATCGCAAGGAGGGGCATTTTACATCTCCGTTGCCTGTGCGTAGGATCCCACAGCTGCCTGCTGTAAAGATGGTTGTGCTTTAGGCTCTTCTGCCTCCGCTGCCTTCTCCATCCTGGGTTCCTCTCCCATACAGGCCTGCCCTTTCTTCCGTGCAAAATCCTGCAGTGCATAACCCTACAGAGAGAGAGAATCAATAGAGAACGGGGACTATCCCAGGCCTGAAAGGGCAAACACAGGCTCCTGTAGTCCAACCACAGACCACAGGGAGCAGCGTGCACTGTGAATACTTCCCGCTCTGTATTTTTCTTCTTCAAAGGCAGCTATTGCAAGAGCAAAACCCTCACCTTGATTTTTGGGCTGCTTCTGCTCTTCTGAGCAGACCAGCCCAGAAATTTTAGAGTACATCAGGTGAACTATAACCAATGAAAGGGAAATCTGGCACTTTTTATCAGCCTCTTTTAATGATCTCATTGACAGCTTCCTTCTCTTCTGCTTTAGATAATAAATGTTGGCAGAAGGGCGTTTATAATCCAGGTTTCTGTATCTTGCCACCCTCTACAATACATTTCTCCACAAAGGTAAAAGCAGATGCTGGGGGAAAACTCTGCCTTTATGTTCAAATCCATTGTCTGTCCGTGGCCAAGAGCAGTGAGCTTCATTTTTTTCTTGTTTTCTCTTTAGATACTGAATAATGAAGCACATGTACCATCCTGCATGGAGGATTGGGGTGAGTATAAACAAAGCAGACATGCATTTATTTCATGTTGAATAGAGTGTCTATTGAGAGAGGTGGGTTTTTTTTTTTCTTTTTTTCTTCTTCTTTCTTTTTATTTATAAAGCAGTGGCAAGAACAGCATCTCCCTGCTGTTCTTGGGGTCTCCTTTCAGCAAAATCTGTGCAGGAACTTGACAGGTTAAACCATTATCAAATCTGCAGGTTGTGGCAAATAGGAAAAGATAGGAAAAGATGAAAAAGTTGATTGCCTCATTCCAGCATTAGCTGGAATTTCTCTTTTATTTCTTATGAATTAATCACCTTTCTTTTTTATTTTGTTTTTTTTTTTTTCCCAGATCTCTGGGGTTATTACAGTAAAAAAAAAAAAAAAAAAAAAAAAAAAAAAAAAAAAAAAAAAAAAAAAAATCAGAAATAGAAGAGAAACAAGTTTTTAATCAACAAAATCTTAGCCTGCCCAAGTATAAGTAGAGAGACATATAACCGTTGATAGTCTGGAAAAACAAACTTTTCCTGGAAGAGTCTAGGAAAGCTCAATTAGAGATTTTTCTTTTTCAGGAGATGCTTGAGAAATGACTTGATCAGTGATGAACAAGCTGTGTGAGAGCTTCTCAAGGGAAAAGGCTATTCAAGCTGGCAAAGAGTAAAGAAGAAACAAAAAGCAAAAGCTGGAAGCTTAGTTTAGACACAAGCACTGTTGCAAAGATAGCAGGCAAACAACTGCATCATGAGGATATGCGGCCAATATTAGAGCAGTTTAATACAGACTGTTCTCCATTCCTTTCAGTCTTATGTCAATACTTGGATGTCTTTCTCTATGGTTCAATTAAAAGTTTTGAGCTTGATGCAGAGTTTGTTGAATGAGACTCTTTGGCCTGTATTAAAAAAGAAGATGGAGTAGAGACTCCTAATGTTCCCTGTGGCTTTAAAATATATGAGCAGATGAATTTATGGGACTGGAGTTGACTTTTAAGACTGCAGTCAGCTGATGCGTTGGACACCAAGTCATTACTGCTCTCAAGGAACTCCCTGTCTCAGCTGTGGAAGCTGTAACAGATGGAGCTTGCTGAGAGTTTTGCACATTTTTACTAGGGGAGAGTCTGCATCCTGAAGTCCAAGCCCCCTGATCTGTATGGATTTGTGGTCTTAACACAACTGGTGCCACTTAGAGCCTGGAGACAGTCATCAAAACAACTGCAAACCATAAAATCAGCTGTTTGTGTTGAAGGGACCATTCACTGGTAAGACCAATATTCAGCAACATGAGTGAATCTTTGAAGTTACGGGATCTAAAAGGCCCAGAACGAGAGCAGGAAAGAAAATATTGTTTATCCCTGTTTTACAGTCATGGGCCTAAGGTCTCTTACCAGGGCTAAACCCAAAGATTCTGCTCCCAAACACCTCAGTCTTGCTGCTAGTGGTGACAGGGAAAGGTCTCCTCTGATAGAAGATGCTACTAGCAGCCTGCTGGGGATCACTCTTCTCTCTCGTTGTCCCAGACCTCTTGAAGCCAGAGCAGGCGGCGCCTGCCCCGCTCTGCAGGTGCCCTGACCTGGCTCCCTGGGGTAGTGAAAGGGGGCAGTTGTTTGGGGCATGGAAAGATCCCTGCAATGGGGGTGCCTGATTGTGCCCTACCTGACCAAAGGCAGCAGATCCAACTACTACGTCTTTCTCCAGACCATGAGACCATCCTCAGTGGGGTCCTCCTCACCCTTCCCGTTATCCTTTCACTTGCCAGTCTCACCTGTGTTTTAGTTATAAGGTTCTCTTTGTCTTTGATATTTCCCCACATTTTCCCTAAGTAAGCCTATGTTTGTCATGTTAAACATATTCACTCTGCAACAGAATCAAGCAACTGCTTTTAAAAGATAATCTTCCCCTTTCTGTTATTACCCCTTTATTTCCTCTGTTATTTTTCTTGGTGAGTTACATGGGGAAGAAATTACTGCTATCTTGTCTTGAAGTTTCCCTGAGGAATCTTGTCAAAATGAACAGTCCTTTTACTAAACTTTCCTATAGAGATTGAGCAAAAAATAAAATAATTAAATGGCTCCTGAAAGAATTCTGTACTTGCAACTACAGGGAAAAATAATGGTTCCATATCTGCTATTTTGCAAGCTTTTACTGTAGCTCAGCATTTGCATTCAGCATATGGTGCCATCATCATCATCATCAGACCCGAGTGCTTTCCAGGCAGGCAATTAAGTGACGTGACTAACCAGTGTCACCCGCTTGTTCTCTTGTCCTCTCCCTCGTGGGAGAAACCTGTGCAATTGAGAGTCTTGTTTTGGAAGTACATTGGTTTTGTCTGAGACATATTTTACTCTTGGTTTTAGTATACTTGCTCTCATGTATTTCTGCTGAAGAGCTTCGTGGCCCTGGGGGAGTGAGTGCTCCTCCTGGCCACCCAGCCTCCTGAGTGCTTTGTTCTTCCGCGCTAAATTAAGGCGGGGGGAATGAATATTTGGAGAGTTTGCGTCAAGTTAGAAATAAGAGGCTGACTTTCCTACTGCTAATGCACATAATCTGTGCCTACAGAGCAGCATGATGAATAATGTCTTGGCTCGCTCTGGTGCACAAAAATATCCCGCGCCCATGCAAAGCGATGGTTACCACAGCAAAGTTGTGGCACGGAAACCTTGAATTCCCTTCGTCCTTCTTTTGTTTGTTTGTTTTTCACGAAGTTCATGAGGGTTCCTCAACTTCGGAATTTGCTTTCCTCCTTGGATCAAACGATCTGAAGCTGTTCAGCTTTCTGGCTCATCTGTTCCCCGCTACTTCTCTGAGAGTGAGATTTAATGCGCTCAGTCCTGCAGGGCGCTGATCTTCCTGGCACCAGCTCAACAAACCACTTATGCAAGTGCTTAAATTTTAACCACGCGAAGGAGCTGAGTCGCTGGAGTTAATGGGACTGTGGAGGGGGCTGAGGTGGGATCGTCTTCCCTGCCCTGTGGCCTGACCCGCTGGCAAAGACCTCATCCCTCTGCTTCCCGCAGGGCCATAACTTGGGGTTGACCTAAGGCTGTGTTTGTTTATCCTGGAGTTAAGCGAGTAGATGGGCGACTTTGATGATCTGCCTTAGACTGCCCGGCCCAAAAGTTCAAGTCTCCTCAGAGCGGTCCCAAGGGAAAAACACATGGGTGGGAAGTGGCTCTGTCATTTAGCCTGACCGCAGCTGGGCCGCCTCGGTTGCGACCGCTCCAGGGAGCCACGGCGTGGGCAGCCCCCCGTGGGCAGCACGGGGTGCTGTGCGGTGCCCTCGGGGAGGCCACCATCCGTGTTTTAGGCTACCTGGGCTTACGGGAACCAGGACTCAGTGAACAGAACGGTTTCCTGCAGTCCTCCGTTGGGATGGTGACCAGAGCAAGGTGGGCTGCAGAGCAGGGGCTCTCACGAGTTCTTTGTTCCGCAGGAAAGCAGCAAAAAATTAATCTTAGGCATGATCACTCACAGAACTTATAAAGCTTCTGAGTCAGCCAGAATTGACGCATCCTTTTAGGAAAGAAGCTGCAATGGTCTCAATTACTCTGTTGACTACAAAAAATATTTTTCTGTAATGACCTCAGTAGGGAGCAAGCAGCTCCTTTTGTGTATTAAATTAAAATCTCAGGGGAAATATTAGGCCCCATAATTCATACTTCTGAGATGCAATTTAAGTCTTTCATCAGAAAAAAAAAAAAAAAAAAAAGCAACTCGTAATAACTGTGCTCTGTGATACCCAGTAGATTCACTTTCATGTGAAGGAGGGAAATAGCCAGCAACATGTTAACCGATTCCACGGGGAGGACAAGCGTAATGATAAAAATAATCTGACATGGGCATGGATTTGTAAACGTGCACACAGCTTTATGGATTACTTGAAAGGGAAAGGCTGCCTCAAACATTTTCTTTATATTAAGATAGCGAAGGGGAAAAATTCCCTAGCCTGAAGTCCCAAAATGAAGCATCTCTCTCTGTTATTTAGAAAAAGCCCTTTTAGCAGGAAGAGTGCCTTGCTGAAGTTGTCGTCGCTTACGCTGCCTTAAATTCGCTGGGGAAGGACCAGCTCTGCGCAAGTAGCAGTGGTCACATATTGGTGACGGCGGAGCACAGTGCAGTTTCCTGGACACGTAACTGGTGCTGGCTGAGCCCCCGCGCTTGGAGGAGCACCTGTACCATTTCCACAGCATGTGGGTGTTTTTGAGAATCGCCTGCGAGCGCAGGAGAGCAGGGGCAGTTGCTGCCACCCGGCTCGACAGCGAGCGTCCCCCCTCCAGACTGCCCATTGCCATGTTTGCTCTTCCGAGCGCCCCTGGGGAGAGCCCCGCTGCGTTAGGAAATCTCTAGGGAAGCAGGCTAAGACCACGTATAGTCCCATAGCACTCATGCAAACCGTGCGTATACCAGGTACTAATTTTCTGTACACAGCTGATTTGTCAAAAAATTGAGCAGAAAAAGCTTTTTAAGTCTTGGTTTAGCAGGAAACTAGGCTGAGGCAGAGAACGGTCAACGTGGCCTAGGAAAAGCAGAGCAGGAGAGCAGATCCACGTTAGATATTTTTCCCAGTGCAGCTGTGCAGGACAGAGTTTATAAGGTGATATGACTGGTAAATGATGCAGTTACACTACAAAAGTGCCTAGTATAGCCACAGTTTTAGGGCTACAGCCTATAGATACAGCTTATTTTGTTGAAATAAATTACACTGGCCAAAACATAATTGTGCCACTGCTGAGTGTCTTTTCCAGAGATGGCAGACTGGGAAGATCTAACTAACGTGGACATGGCAGAAGCTACGTGGTTAGCCCTTTCAAAGGAGACCAGGATTCCCTGTCATCCCTCCCGAAACTCCCTGCCTTTCCAAGGCCTCCTTCACCACCCCGGCAGATCTCTTTTTCCCCAGAAACTGGTTTGGAAAACTGGAAGGAAATGCAGCCGGCACGCCTGTGAGAGGGGGCAAGCCGGCTCCTGCTCGCTCAGGCTGCCCGGGCAAGGCAGCTGCCGTGTGCTGCTGGTGTATTTTTCCCTTCATCAGCACAACGGTTATTAGCCATTTCCTCTTTTATCTGACCACAAATTCTTTCTTATTACCCCTTTTCTAGGATGTGTCAATGAGTAGATAAATGAGTTGTTTTCTTCTGTAACTCCCACCATCAGGCTGCAGTGGGAGAACCCTAAGGAATAAACCCAAAGACCAAAGAAGGAGCTGAACTGGCAGGAAAAAAAAAAAGAAAAAACAGCCCAGCATGTTATATAGGAATTTCTTTGTAAGCAAGAATATTAAACGGATGAAAATCGATTCATAATGAATTCAGGAGGTGCACTCTACATATTTTAACTGCGTAGTACTATCTTATTGAAGAGGCACTCCAGCCTCGCTAATGCACCCGGTTACAGCGGCGAGGCACTGGGCATTGATTTTCCTCTTGCAGGGGATTATGAATCAACATGATTTAAGCAGCTCTGCGGCTGTGAGTAATGACCAGCCCCTGAAACTTTAGCCAGGCACAGGAACTTTCGAGACAGAAGCAGCTTTGTTTCAATGCTTTTAATTACATTTGAAGACATGTATTGTCCATTAATATTTGACCTCTAATTATGTTTTTAAGAGAGGGCTCTATTGAAAACCAGTTATATCATGAAGATGTGTGTGCAAGCTTAAACCAAAGCAATTTATTTTTAATTCTTTCACAGCCCTTTCAGAAACGTTTACCTGAACAGGGACATTTCCTTTTAGCAGACGGACCGTGCGCCATCGCTCCTGCCCTGGGTGCTCGTGAACCTGGGCTTGCCCTGTCTGCTACAAGAGTCTAAATTAAAAAGCAGGTAACTGCTGCCCTCGCGCTCACGTCGGGGCACTGAGAGGATGTAATTGCCCCGTGGCCGCTGTGAGGTGCCAAACGCCCAGCCGGCCCCAGCGGCCCAGGATCAGTAGCCCCGCAAGGCCACGGCATGCCGATCCGTAGGGTCAGGCCAGTGTTGCTCCGATGCATCCAGCAGCTGCCCGTTGCGCAAGGCTGCTCAAATAGGAGGAGGGGAAACCCTCCCGTGGCTGCTCCCCGGGAGCACAAATACAACCCGTAGCTATGGTGCAAGCATTCCGGGCTGGAAACATGAACAAAAGTGCTCGGCCTCGCGCTTCCCGCTGCGGCAGTCCTGGTTGTTTACTGGTTATGAGGGATACAACTGCAGGGGCCTTCGGGACAGCAGAGAGCCGAGCAGGACGCTCCTCGGGGCAGAGCCTGTAGTTCCCTACCAGCGGATAGTCTCTTTGCGCCAACCTGAGAAAACGCAGAGTTTTTCTTCTTTCCTTTTTTTTCTCCCTTTCTTCCAAACTCCCCAGTCTCCAAGCTGTCCAGATGTGCTGATATCATCCAACAGGCCTTGCATAACTTTCCTCTCGGAAAAAAAAAAAAAAAAAACACTAAAAAATAGAAGTGCTGCAGTAGCAGTTCCTATGGAAATTTATTATTTTAATAAGATCCTCTGCTGCACTCAGAACCAGACTAACAGCTGCTCAGAGACCAGCTGCTTCACTTAAATTCATTGAGTTCCTGGGTGAGCACGGACATTTGGGATGTAACTTTGAACACTACTAAGGCCAAAGCTCAGAAAACATCCAAACCAGAAACAAGCTTCTGCTGAAGTTGAAAACTCAGTTTAGAAATCGGGTCCCCATTTTCTTTTTCCCCTGGATAGGAAGGAAAACATTAATCAGGTAAGTTCCCTTCCTGCCTCGAAAGAGCAAAAACCATCCTGATTTAGGACTTTATTGTAAAGGTTTTTCTTTTTTTATCTTTTCTTTCTTTTCTTTCTTTCTTTCTTTCTTTCTTTCTTTCTTTCTTTCTTTCTTTCTTTCTTTCTTTCTTTCTTTCTTTCTTTCTTTCTTTCTTTCTTTCTTTTTTTAATTGGACAAATCACTGGACAGCAGGACAGCTGAAATGAGGCTGTTTGCCCTATGTTATATTTGCCAGATGTGCCTACCTCCCTATGTGTTCCATGCAATGATTCATTAGGATCAGACCTTGGTTTTAAGGCAAGCCTGCAGTAAAATTGCAATAGATCTGTTCATTCTTCTTCACAGGTTTGCAAAGGAGAGTGAAAACTCAATCCTGCTTTTGCTGACATAAAAAAGACGGAGTTATTATGTGAGATGAGGATCAGTTCAGAAACTGTGGCCCTGGCAGGGTTTTATTTCCCGAAAGAAACAGGACAAGTTTTCTGGGCCGCGCAAGGAAGCGCCTGGGCCTTCTGAAGCC
This sequence comes from Nothocercus julius, assembly GCA_013398735.1. Classification (NCBI taxonomy): domain Eukaryota; kingdom Metazoa; phylum Chordata; class Aves; order Tinamiformes; family Tinamidae; genus Nothocercus; species Nothocercus julius. Next base: position 1,397,979 of record VZSV01000021.1, read on the forward strand.
TGGTGTCCTTGTACGGGAGATACGGAATGAGCTCCTGAGATAACTTTGCTTCTTGCTGTTCCCTCGGCTGGGGATCCCCCTCTTTGGTGCCGGGTAGCACATTCCTTCCTCCTCCTCCTCGTCCTCTTCCGCCTCCGTGTGCTGCTTTCTCACACTGTCACGCACTAAATACAGTCATGCACGAACACATCTGCCATCCACCACTCTCCAACTTCCTTTCTGGGAGTTTCTGCTGCATCCAACATTCCCTAGAGGAAAATGAGAAAGCTGTCAGCCCCCAGAATGCTGTGGGAGTCTTACCCTTTTCTGGTCTAAAGCTGAGAAAACACTCAGTATACTCTGGCATCTAACAGTCAGCATGCCATAAGATCACTCCTTTTGCACACAGCAATTGTGAAAAGAAGGGAAAAAGGGCTTTTCAAATTCAAATATGCTTAAGCCATCTTTCCTGAGAGAAGAACTTGAGTGTATACTTAACTTTGAAGTTATGTTAGCATTCAATTTAAGATCTAAGCACCTCAGATAACTATGTCTCATGTGAATTTAAGCAACTTTCTAAGTAGAGTCTGCATTTTTTCCACACATGAGTTTGAAGATAATGAATTGGAGAAGGGATCGTGTTGGCTTGTTTGTGGCCAAAAGAATAAATCTGGACTAATTATCCCCCTTCTGCACCACTATGAAAGTGCTTTTAAAGAGCCACTTCCTCCTCTAATTTCAGCAAGTGTTGACAGAGGGCTGGAGACAGAGCACGATACCCATCTCCGGGAGAAAACGCAGTGTGCCCTCATCCGCTGGCTGAACCTGGCGGGAGCTCCCTGCGGATGTGCTGCTCGCTCCGTTTATTCCTCCCAGGCCTCGAAGGCACGCGAGCTGCCCTGGGGCCTAGAAAGTGCCTGCTCGTCCAGCACTCACTGAGCATCCTTGCGGCGGATTTTTTAGGAGGCTTTGCATCCGCCACACACCATAGCTCCTTGGGGGAATTTCATCTGTGTTATGTGACCATCTCCTCCCCAGGCTTCTCTCTTTAACTTTCTCCTTACCCTACCACGCACAGCTCAGCTGCACTTGGCCTGCACTTGGCCTGCACTTGGCCACAGGGTACCAACTGCCTGCAGCTCGATTTAGTCCTGAAAAACGTTCAAACCTCAAGTCTAATACCCTCAACACATAGCACCTCGTTGTGCAGCTGCTCCCATGGGAGCTACAGGTGTAACCAGGCGCGGCCCAGCGGGAGGAAGGGGACTAGAGCTGCCGGCTGATTGCCGGGCCTGCCAGCGAAGCTGCTGCAAGCTCTCAAAACACGTCCAGGAGGAAAAAGCCAAAAAGAGATCCGGAGGGATTGGGAGGAGGAGGAGGAGAAGGAATAGGTTATTTCAAGGGGATTAAAAGGTCAGAGGACTCCATGTGGAGAAGGCAGAGTAAATCCACCCAAAGCTGTTAGCATGGGATCATCTGAAAAACAAATCCAGGGGCTAATCCTGTAGTCTGATCAAGAAAGCGGCGTATGTCAAAGAAGATGTTCACTTCCCCCCAGCCCCGCAGGGCATGTCCTGCCTCGTGGATGAACTCACGCAATGACCCTCCTCCAGTGTCCCTCTACACGAAGCGCCACGTCCCCCTTGGGCACGGGTTTGCTCCTCCCCTTGGATGCAGCTGCTTGCAGGGGACACCCTGAGAGGGCATTTGCAAGGGCAAATTCTTCCATGCCCAGCCCAATACAGGGCACTATCATTGCCCTCGGGAGGAGGGGACAGCACAAGAGGAAGTCCTCCAGGACTGTCCCGGTCTTCCCGATCAGGAGTCAGTGAGCGTCATTTTCACGAGAGGACGTATTTGGGTCCACTATGAGTTAGTAAGAGTGTCTCAGCCCTACTGGATTTGATTTTGACTTTGCAAGGATATGGGCACCAAATAGCTCGCTTCAAAGCAGAGGTTGTGCTCTGCCCCCTGCTCATATGATGTGGGATGGAAAAGGAGACACGATATAGGGCTGTGCTATGACCATCCCAAGACTATGAACCTCCTTGGTCCATGTGCTTCACCTCAAAAATGGAAGTGCAATACCAAGAACCACTTTCTCCACATCCTTCCATTTCCTATCCCTAGTATTGCTCTTCTTCACAGTTAAGGCTATACAGCATCTTTACACCATCTACAAGCATCTTTTTCTCCACAGGTGTTTCTAGGAGTTGCTCCTGCCCCATAAAGGACTTTTTAGTATAGCCCAACTTATCTAAATAGGCTTCAGAGCAAAAAGTTAACAGGCACTCTCTCCCAGAACTTAGCCATTTGATTTTTCTCTTCCAACGCTTTATTCTGAAGGGAGTAATCTTGTTTACGGCTCCTTAGAGACACCAGTTCTCCAGCTGACAGAGCTTTTCGGCAACCTCAAAGCAAAGGAACTAACGGTTGTCTTTGGGATTAAGGGCCCGACCCACAGCCTCTCTAGACCAAAGGGTCTCACTGGGCTCTGCAAGGAAGACCTGAACTGACACAGCAAGTGTCTGGTGCTGACTGGGAGCTCTCTAGTACTAGCTGTGGTTTCCTTTGCCCAAAGCAAACTCTTTTTTTAATTCCCCACCCTGCCCCACTGCAAAAAGAAAGCTTTTGTGAAAGGGCCTCAGCAGAACTGCCCACTCCATTCCCTGTGCCACTGTGAGCCGTGACGGGACATGGTGGGTAATGGGGCTGCTGGCAGCACTTGGCCAACTTTCTGAGCAAAACCGGAGTGCTGCAGGTGCCCAGATCCTGGCATTAAACTTTAGGGCAAGGCACCACCTAGAGGCAGCAAGGCTGGAACAGCTAAGCACAGGTTTCAGCTTTTTCCTGGCCGAGTAACAATGTACTACGAAGCCCATCATGACCTAAAGGCATTAGCAATCCCATTTTCATGTTTTTATTTTATCAGAAAAAAAAAAGTTGGTTAGTCTAAGCAATAAATGCAAACCTGGAAGAACTCGGAGAGAACGAGTTGTGTCCAAATAACCTGGGAAGGGAAATTCAGCCTGCAAAGAAGCAGTAAAAATAATCCAGTGGAGTTTTTTAACTAGGACATCTTTGTAACTCATGCAAGATGTGCTCAGTTTATAAGTAATTTGTGTTAGCTTTTTATTAAAGTCTCAGCCTCAGTTTTTCTCCATTAAACAAATGCAGTTTCTGCAATTGTCTGTTGTCCTTATTTCTGGTATCAGCGCCCTTTAGTCTCAGGCAGCTGAGCAGCCTCTCCAGCACAGGACCAAGTAGGAATACAGAGCATTACTGACGGAAGGAGCTCCTTCTCTTTTCTCCTTAGGCAAGTCATTTCCCTGGTTCCATTCCGGGCATTCAGATCCATCATTCGGAACCTGGAGAAATAATTTTCTACGTCTTTCTCAAGGAAAGGATTTCTTCTTTCCATGTTATCCTTTTCCTTTTGAAACCTCTGTTCTACTGTAAATCTGTCTCTGGCTTCCCCCAAAAGCGAAGATAAGAAATAAGATTGTTGCAGATTGTTTTTGGTTGGTTGGTTTGGGCGTTTTTGTTGGTTGGTTTGGCTATACAGTATGCATTATGAAGATTTTTTGCATCATTGAAGTTCTTTTATTAGTAAGTAATTCTCTCTGATGGTTACTGCATTGCAAAAGTGCCATCTGCTCCATGAAGCTCTTGAGCTTTTGATTTAATACGACGGGGGCTCAAATGCTTCATGGCAGGCGGATAAGTATAGAAGGGTGACCAAAGACCCTGAGCTGTAAGCCCAGAAACACGAGACTTCCAGACTGTGGACTGTCAAGTAGCCTTTGAGAAAGTCTGACCCTTGGTGATAAGACTAAAAAAAAAAAAAAAAAAAAATCAGAAAAGGCGTGCTTTCCCTTTTACAACATTGTAGTTCAGATTGCATGCAACTAAGAAGCTTTTTTCTATTTTTGCTACGGTGTACTTCGCTCCAAGGAAATGTACTGCAGATTAACTATCTCAGAAGAGCAGTTCATGATAAATGCTCTTCCCAGGCCTTGGAGCTGCAGCGTTCCCTCGCAGGGCTGGCTAAACCGCTTGCACCACTGCCCTCTTTTGGAGAGCACTAGCAGATCCCGTCCCTTTCTGACCGGGTGCGATGTTTGCAGAGATGGGCACTGATTCCGCTTGCTCCGTTCCAAGCGTCTCTTGCCTGCTGATGTTTCTAACACGGGGGCAAGGTCCTAAGTCACGGGATTCACACCAGTTCAGTTCCCACCGTTTGGTTTTCCAAGTGCTCACGTGTGCACAGAGGCACCTGCGTGGCAAGGGGGCTCTGACCCCACGATAATTGTTTCCAGTAAATGTGCCACTTTACAACGAGCCGTGGAAACCACCACCCTCCCTTTTTGAGGAATATCTCACACAGTTCTGAGAAAAAGCAGGCAGGATGTGGCTTTTCATTAAAGATACAGCAGATGTTAATTGGGGAGAAATGACAGAGAAGGGAAAATCTGTGAATAGCGTACACAGCAAAAATGGTCCCTACCTGTCCTGCCTCAACATTTCCTTATAGTAAGGGCAGAGTAAGAAAATGAAACCGGCGCCTGCAAATAAACACAATGGGCAATTTCTCTTGAAAAAGGAAATGGGGATTTCTGCTTTGCCTAGTACTGAACTGGTTTCCTGTGAAGATAAGTGGGTTTTAACTTGGGTCACTTTGTCTCGTTGCTTTTAACTTCCACTTTGCTACGGAAGCAAGAAAGCTAGAAATGAATATGCAAAGCTCTAAGCTGTTTCATATGGTACAGTTTGAAAAGAAAATTTCAGAAAAAGAAATGAAGGGTTTTCATTTCTTTTCGTCCATTATGCCAAATTACACATTTTCTAATTTAGTGCCTGCTCATCTTGTGTTTGCTTGGGCTTTCTCTACATTAAGAGTTTCATGGTTCAGCAAAAGGTGTGATTTTACAGGCCACTTGAAAACTGGGAACCAAACTGTGCAGATAAATAACTGTCGAAATAAAATTCTGTAAACCTTATTTCAATCAGCTTTAGACATCTTTAGTGCTCTGTATTCCTAAACTAAAACTAAACTTGTTCCGCAGCCTTCAGCATGTGCAATTAGATCTTGAGAAAGAGCATTTTCACCAGGAAAATAAATACATCTGCAAGATTTTGAGCAAAGCTGCTCTGTTTTCTTGGCTGAAGGCTAGGCTACAGTTCCATGATATTTATGGCTCTTCTTCTTATGGCTTTTCTTCTTACAAGGCTCCTTCTATACCTAATGTAAGACAAAGATCCTCCTCACTGTAAGTACTACAGTTCTACAAGATAATCTTGTTTACACATATGAAATGTGTTTGTCTTTAAATAAGATGTCATTATAAATGTGAAGAGATATTAAATGTTGGGAAAATCACACCATGGAGTAATTTGTCTATACCACTTCTTAAGGCAATAGCTGCTCACATATATCTATACCAAGGGTGGTGGGATAACCAGAGCTCAGAGTCCATCTAGTCTAACTAGGATTAGCCAGAAGACAACAAGTGTTTTTCTGCATATATAGAGCTGGTAGTAACAGTGGCAAAAGTATCATCTTTGTCATCCACAAACTATTTTTGTCCAGAAGGACCCAGCACTGCGCTCGCCCTGTACACAGCTATACGGCCGGGCCTTCGGCACTGGCAAACCTTTGAGCCTGGTGTTTGCACACAGCTTTTTCCCGTTTCGTCACTACCAACCCCGCTGGGTAGTGGAGAGCTGCTTGTGTGGCAAGCGGTGCCGCTGGCTGCCCAGGCCAGCGCGCCCGGGAGGGCTCCGCGGGAGCCCTGGGCCTCCCTGCACGTTGGCCGCGTTGCTCTGGCAAGGGCTCCGCTTGCTGCCTTTGCTCCTGGGGCTCCAGTTCAGCTGGATGCCTCCAGACACCTATAGGACACTAGGGATTATTTTAATTGCTGTTTAGTGCCACAGCACGTACATCTGCTTGGAGCAACAACAGCAAAGTCTGGCTGCCAGCACCAAGACAGCAGAGACCTTCCCAGTGCTGCTAACTCAGCTTCTGCTTAGCCAAAATGGAAATATTTGGTTAAAGATTCCTAATAGAGACATGTCTCAAGGATGCTTATTCAAAGCAGACCCAAGGGCTGGCTTCATTCCTAAGTGCTGCATGTCATATATGGCAAATGTTGACACGCAGCCCTGTTACTCATTGCAGCTTTCTAGCTGCTTGCTGGATTCTGTCTCTCGCCTTCCAATGACTTCTCACCGCCTGTGTTGCCCAAGCACCGGCACGTGCTGCCGGCAGCTGGGATGTTACTGCTTGCCTATAAACTCCACAGCAGCCTCCTTCCTGCAACCGAGGGCAGGGGATGCTGGCAGTAACGTGATCTCAGCCCAGTGCTGGGGCAGCTGCAACTCTAGAGCTGCTGTTTGTTCTTTACTGGCCCCAATAGGTAACTAAAGCTCCTTCCTGTCACTGTCACCAGGGAGTGTCACAGCAACACCTGCCTCTGTGTGTCCCCTATTTTATCTCACATATAAAGTAGATACTTCAATGCATATATGGCTCTTTAAAAATAAAAATCAGCCAAGAAAACAGGATTTTGATTGCTGAAATTTATTTACAGATTTTCCCAATCGGGCAGCATTTAGTGTAACTTGTTCAAAGCTGAGACTGGGTGCACGAAACAGCTGGACTGCATTCAATGTAATGTTTCCTCACAACGCTGCCTTCTCCTGGAAGAAACAAGGTCAGATAAAGACTAGGAACTGCAGCTGGAGAAATGAAGTCAGCATTTCTCCTACATTCAAAGTATACTCCTGTCAGAAAAGCAGTCGCAGGCATCTACCCAAATGGGTAGTGGGTAGTTCTTTTATGCTAAGGGTGTTTTTTCATATGAGGCTACTGTCTTATCCACTTTCCAGGAAACGATGTAGGGAAAATAGAGCGTTGATTGATCTTGGGGAGAAGTTACATTTTACACTCTACAACTTAAGCAAAGGAAAGTAAAAGCATATCTGCAGCTCAGGATGCATCTAAACTCACAATGCTTCCTAATATGTACTTGTTTCTCTCACAAGGAAACGGTGGAATTGGTAAATCTGCTCACCTAGTCCTAGGCTCAAAATAGAGGTGTCAAAACAATGAGCAAACCTACACGTTCTGGTGAACAGGCCGCCCTGTAACCAAGCTCAATGCCATGCTTGAAATATCTTTTAGCATCCTTTTACACTTCCAGAATACATAGTTCATACTGTCTTACTGTTTCTTTTCTTTTCCTTTTTTTTTTTGACCTTGATGGAATGGAGCTGTCTTTTTTTTTTTTTTTTAAAAAAAAAAAAAAAAAAAAAAAAAAAAAAAAAGCTAATGACATTAAGTTCAGCAAGGCTTCTGTGCTCTAAGGAAAGAGTAGATCCAGCTAGATCTTAAAAAATCTACTAACTTTGTTCTTTGTGGAGCAAGTTACATAACACGTGGAAAAGAAACCAGGCACATGAAAGGAAACATGAAAAGTCGATGGAATTCACAAATTTGAAGAACTTTCTTTTGGGGAGCTGCATGAAAATAAGTTATTGGGAATGTCTTTTCTGAGCAGACAGCATAAAATCCAAGGAATGGGCAAAATCAAAACAGCTGAAATCAGTTCTGTTAAGCAACTGGGTACTGGAGAAGGGTGGCAATGTGTCGGACAGGATAGAGCTGAGGTTTGGGGAGCTCAGCTCACCTCTCCACCCCTCCAATGATTTCTCATGCAACCTGGAGCAAGTCTCCGAGGTGGATTCATCCCTCACAAACCATCATTTGCAAATAAGCAGTGTGTCATACGTGGCTGCATTTCTTAAAGAGGTAGAGGTATGGAATCAGATCTGTATATGGAACATCCTGTGTAAGTTACAATTTTCTCCTCTGTATTTTCCTTCCATTGCGGTCTTCACACTAGTATTTTGTATTTATTGATGATAACCCTCACCATAGTTAAGTTCTGTTTTGCATATCCCATTCTTAATCAGCCGAGTATCTAAACATGTAATGTTTTACCATCTTTTCACACTTCTAGAACACATGATTCATCCTGCTTCTTCTTCTGACCTTGGCGAACGGAGCTGCAGACTATGCAGAAACATATCCTTTTTTTAAAAAACAAAGACAAAAACAAACAAACAAAAAACCTTAAAGTTCAGGCAATAGTTTAAGAATATAAAACAGTCATATTGAACCACATCATCTAGCCCAGCATTATTTTTTTTCTGATAGTGGCCAATGTTGGATACGTTGGCAAGAGCACAGAGACAAGAGAGGGCTGTTTCCCCACAATATTCCTCCAGACCTCAACAAATTGCAGCTCAAGATTTTCTGGGCCAGAAGTGGGATCTTTGCCTTATAACTCCTGGAAACCAATTTGACAATGAAATCCTAGTAAAGCACCACAGTAGATTTGGTTTTTCATGCCAAAGAACTAGAGGTTCAAATCCTCTGTGGCCTCTGTGTGTCAGCGCATCAAGAGCAGGGCAGATCATGAGCTACCACAGCAGAAATAACCACAACCTCAGCCATGACTGAGTCTGCAGGTGACGGTGCCTTATTGACAACCATATAGACCCTTGCCTGTTGTCAAGGTGAAGTGTGGGAGAGCAGCTCCTGCCCTTTGGTACACCTACAGAGCTTCACTTCTTCGCCTTGCTCCCGGTATTCGAGTTACTGCTCCTGCCCTGCAGCAAATGCAGAATAAAGGGTTGGAACAAGAGCAGCTCCTTCAGCTGCTGCCCCCGAGGAAGACAGGGGAAGTGCTGAGGAAGACGTGAGGCAGAGGCAGGTGTGCAGGTAGAGAAGTTCTTGTTAACTCACCTAAAAGTCCGGTGGATTCTTTATTCACAGGTTATTTAAAACATTTTCTTTTTCCCACACAACATTTCCCCTCTCCTAAAAAATCAGCTTGGCTTCTTGCGAAACATTTCCCTGATGCTTCCAGTTCTTCCTTGTGGAAAGTACATGCAAAATGAAGGTTTCACGATAGTATCTTTGAAACCTGAATCTCTGCAAGCCATCCTTTTCATGTTTCTGGTAACAACAGTTTTAACCCTGGGAGACATTGTGACCTTTGCTCAGTAAAGTTGGCTCTCCTCTGCTTGAGCTCTGTGCTGTTTTGATCTTTGCTACAACTAAGTTCTGGCTGCATGCTTTCTTTTACAGGGCTTTAAAATATTTACATAACTGTTGTCAACAAATTTATCTAGCCATTTTTAGCTCCTTCAGGAAGGAGGACCTGACTTGTTCTGATTTTAAATAAACATAGAAATACCATAAGAAACAAAACCTGCCCGACTCCAAAAGCTAGTCCTCAAACTTGCCTTCACACTAGCTTGCTAGCAGCCTCATCAGCCCTTTACTCAGCTTTGCCACGGAGATACAGACACTGGTAACAAAATTAAAGTGCAGAATAGGGGAAAACCGACATCCTCACTGGTGCCATGGTACCTCTATGGCTTTCTGTAGTGCCTGCCTTTACCCAGCAGTGACAGTCTCAGCACAAGTAAAATGTCCCATGGCGCGGGCTGTTGAAGAGTTAACGCTTGACGCTGGGTTAGGCAGTGACATTCGTGTTGGGACTCTAGAATATTAAATGCCACCTAGTCATGTCACTTGGTGCCAGGACATGTATGGGCAGGAAGGGTTTTCTTTTTTCATCTGCTGATGAGCTTTGTGCACCAAGCATCCTACGACTGCCACCCTCCTGTCTATTATAAACAGAGTTTAGTATATTGTGTGAATTTGGGTGGGAAAATGATCCTTCATGCCACTGGGAGGGAAAATATCCAGATGCATGCTACAAATAGTTGGAGTTGAGGTTGCTGGATTAACAGCTAACCCTCCCTCTCCTCCCCTCAGCACTTTAAGAGGGCCAGGAGTGTAATGTGAGATGGGCTTTTAGATCCTTTGAGAAAACTCACTAATTAGAGGTGAGAAGAAATGAGGAAAGTTGTTTTACCAGAAATCATGTTTCCCAAGGACCCTGATAGCCTAGGTATCTCCAACAAGAATTAAATATATTGTAGGCTGGGTAGTGACAGATAAGAATAAGGTCACTTTCAAGAAGACTTAGTTAGCACTTGAATTTACATGTTATATAAGAAAGGCAGAAGAAAAGCTTCCCCCCTCTGGCATAAGAAGGCACGGGGGAGGCCTGGACAGCCCTAGGAGGGAAGGAAGATGCAAGAGAGGCCACGAGTGAAGGTTATGCAACTTTCATTTAGTTGAGGATTGTGTTTCAAATCTGCAGAAAGCAGCATGTTTCTCCCCCTGTTCCCTAGACAGAACGGCACAGTTTTACAATCTCCTTTTATTGTTTTGCTGATAAGCAGGCATTTCACATTTCTGACACTATACAAAATGTCCTTTAGAAAACTCTATCCGTGCCATGGCATTTTCCAGCTGGAACATTAAAACCAGATCCTGGCTGACCAGCTAAGTTTTCACCCCATAACAGTGTCTCAGCTGTGGCTCGCCAAGGTACTCAAGACCGAGAGGGGAGAAGCCGTCCCCTCTTCGCTTGCCCAAATGGGTAGCAGTGCAAACATACCTACTTCCAGACCTTTAGGGCAAGCTGGTTTGACATGAGCCACAGCAATCTGTTGAGTCCATGACTTTGTATTGCTGGACGTGGCTTTGTACTTCCAGCCTGCAAACACTCACTGTTGGCCAAAGTTTAGTCCCGTGCTACTTGTAAGACCCCTGCAGTGACTCATACTGTTACGGACCCATATTGCAAACGACTACAACCTAAGTGGCTCTTCCTTCTTTGGCAAAACTCCCAATAGGTTTCTCAGTATGACACAGACCTGCTAGGTCTTGCAAAACCTTCAAGGCACGGACAGAGGGTTATCTGCTTCCTTGGAAAAACCCGTCTCCTGGCCTGGTAATCCTCACATCCCGAAATAAGCCGCTTGGGTCACTGGTAACTGAACATAAATCTGTCTTAGCGTTCCTCTAACAAGCAGCAGGACATCTTGATCCCAGTCAAGTCTCGAGACCTGAAAATAGAGCTATCAGAAATTGCTCAATCAGAGGATATGGATCCCTGACAACAATAATATTTAAAAACCCTTACTAAAAATTCCTGAAGATTTTTTTTTTCAAGAAAATAAATGAATAACACCTTCACAGGCTGCCACAATATCATGTTTGTGCCTTTTCACTCAGAGGAAACACGTTTCTCAGCCTGCATGCATTTTTGCCAGCTAACAAGAATTCTTTATAACTAGGAACTTTGACAAAGATGAAAACACCTCACACCGATATGAGTCAGTTAGGCTTTATGTGCACGCCCTGGAAAAAAAGGGAATCTCAGGAGAAAAATCTCTTTTTAAATATATGTTTGCACAAAACACAGTTTTGTGACAAGCCTAGAAAGGCTATGCAAATCTTTTTTATGCAGGAATAGTAGCTATCTTTCACCCCACAAAGCTGCCTTCTGCTTCCCTTTTCTTTTTAAAACACCAAAATATAAACACGTGATTTCTCTTCCAATCTTTGGATGCTGGTAGAAATGAAGTTTATTATTTCAGTGAGCTGCTGCTATTTTTATGGGTAGGTAGGTGACCTCTGCTGGTGGATTCTTATCATAACTCTAATAATTCACAATACAGGTACATTGATATTCCGGGAAGGACTGCCCTACATACACAGAAGATATAATCCCCACTCTGAAAAACAGACAACTCCCATGCTGGAAAGGTGTAAAGAAATTATAGATAAGCCCATCCTTCTCTCCTCATCGAAGTTTTAGAGAGGTGAATTATAAACAGGTATGAACATCTCTGGCTGGGGCCACTGGTGTTTACTCAACATATTTGTGGTCTAGATGGCACCTATTGCTCAGAAAGCCCCTACGCTTCATCCTGTGTGAAGCGGGGAGGTGATGCTAGGGAAAGGATTAGTCTCCGCTTGCATTCCTTTCTCGCAGGCTTTCTCGTGGCATCTGCTAACAGCCGGTGTGGGAGGCAGGACAGCGGCGAAGCGGACCTGTATGTGAGTCAGCGTGGCCGCGGGCACTCGCTCCGTTGTAATACGGCAGCACACCGGGATACGATGCCCAAAGGAAAAGGCTGCTGTTCACCTGAGCCATCACAGTGCAGCTTGCAGCCAGCCAGCTCGGTCTTTGTCATGCCCAAGGTCACTTCTATTAGCGTGAGGAAATACCACGCATACCAAGGGCGCCGTATCTCTTTATCGACGGAGAAGCCGGCACGCTGCGGCGCCGCCACGCCGCCCCGCACCACGGCCGCTGCCCCTCGCTTCTCTTCACGCCCCGCTGCTGGCCTGCTGAAACGCGTACGTTGGCCGCGACACTGCCACGCGCGCTTCGCCAACGCCCAGCGTCCGAGCGGCCGCCAGCACGGCAGCGCGCAATGGTCGCAAACGCAGATACGACAGAACAACCTAATCCCAGCCTCAGCGGAGCCAAGAGTGGGGCCCCCGGCAACGGCGGGGTGCTCCTTTTCCCTCCCCGTGAGCACACACTTCCCCTGTGCGTGAGCGGCTGGGCGCCTTGCGGGACGCTGCAACACCCGTGGCGCCAGCGCGCCCTGTGGGGCAGGGCGGCGAGGGGCGGCAGCCCCGAGCCTGCCTGGTGGCTGCTGCCCTGAGGCGTTAGCTCCTGGGCTCCCCTCAAGTGCCTGCGGGATGGAGCAGGGGGCGCGCCCAGCGCCCCAACGGCCGCCCCAACGGCCGCCCCAACGGCCCCCAGGGCGGCAGCCCCACCGACC
>VZSV01000021.1:1426143-1446143 GCA_013398735.1 Nothocercus julius
ATAGTCAGCTATTTAAAGAGCCTACCACACCCAGAGGCTGTTATTTTAAGTTGTACACTTCCAGGACAATCTTTCATTAGGAAATCTTCCACCCAGAAAAAAGGGGAAGGGTGAAATAATGAAAGGAAGCAGTTCAAAAAAAAGATGATAGGGAAGTGATAACTTCAGTGTGGTTAGGATTTAGAAATAGCATTGAAGCTATTGCTCTCAATGGTATCTGAGTGCATGCCAGGATCTCACTCAAGATCAGTTCTCACAGTCCTCACTCCCAGTTTGAAGAAACCTTATGAATTCATGCCATGAGTGACTACAATCACAAAGTCAGATCATTTAGGCAGCACTGGCATTCCTTGAGAGAACTAGCTGAAGTCCTATTTCTCAATATACATTTGGCTGGTGAGAAAAAACAGTCAGGATGGGCTGATTGATGTTTCTAGAGCGCCCACCTCACGTTGCACTGAAATACCTAGGTGATGTCTGTGAAATGCTGCCCTAGCTTAGAGCCAGGTGAGCACTCAGCGAGACTGGATGAAGTAGCTTTCTGTGCTGAAGGCAGAGAACAGGAGGCAAAGTTGTGAGAGGGGCCGTCCTGATCTGAATCAATTTCTCTTTGATGTTTGTCAATGTGGGGTACTGCCAAAAAATGCTGTCACAGCAAAAACTGTTCTCCTCATGTCTTGGATGTTCAGAGACGATCATAGCTGGGATGTCTTGTCTCCACTACTTTGGAGAGGCTGAAATGCTGTTTTTCTGTTCGCTTAATGTGACAGTCAAGGTATATAATTTCTCCTAAACTGATCTTGACCTTTCACTGCAGGTGAGAGCAAAGAAAGGGACGATAGTCTATTTATTGTGTTCTTGTATACAAATGGACCTAAAAGGGGTAATAATTTTCTGCTGACTTGTCACTTTACCCAGAGACTTGTATAGACCTGCAAAGACAGAGCAAGCTTATCTTACCTTCTGTTCATTTACTGAGCAGTTTACTGGTAGACATGCTGCTCTCTGTTTCACAGGGACCCGCGTTTGAGTTTTAGTGTTGCGATGGCATGAAGAGTTCTGCTGAGGGTACCAGGAACTGTGTTGCTTGTTGTTGGCGGCTGTGATTGAAAAGATTAATATCATGTCAACAGAACTGAATGAAAAATAAGTGTCACTTGTTACAAGTGAATTTTCCAATCAAGTATCATCTTCTAGCACCTCCTGGATCAGTGATGGTAGGAATACAGAATGTACCAGTGTTTTTAGCAGTAATAAAAGGTCAGTCTTCATGTCAGACCAACCCAGATATGTTTATAACTATGGGAAAGAGCAGAAGTAGAGGGATAGACAGGGAGGGCATGGGAGTGTTACATGCTGAGACACCCAGAGGTGTTACAAGGAGTCCAAGGCACTAGAAACGTGTGCTGGTTGTAGCTTGTGGGACCAGAGAGTCACATTACACAGGGAAGATATCAGTCTGGAAATCTTGCAGGAACAGGAATATCTTTTGAGATCCTGAGTAATGCCTCATTCTAACATGCTGGCAGACAATAAAAGAGTACCTGAAAGCCATCAGTGCAAATTCTGCTAAGGCTTATGCAAGCCCTTCTGTTCTTGTACTCTTCAAGTCACATTGACTTCAGCAGGACTTAGGCATGTGTCAAAAAATATGGGATATGCAGAAGTCCTTCAAGAATTCGTTGAGCTGGGGTGCAAATAAAATCATGAGAGGAGGTGGATATACCTAACCCCGTTGTTTCTCTTCCCTGGTGAAGTGCACAGTCAGCAATAATTTAAGACACTTCTACAGCTGCTGATACCAAACCTTTGATACTTGTCCAAGCAATGGCATCATTTCTTCAGTGTTGTTAGTTCTCTGTTTCCACTTTACCTTTAAAAAGCTTAATTTTGCTAGTATATTCATAATAATCTGACATTCAGTTCCAGATATTAATTAGTACAGAAATGGTTAGTTAAATTCAAAGAGAGATTTGCACCTGCACCATCAATCATCTTACAGTGATATCTAAAATACACTTAACCATTCTTCTGGTAACATTTCTGCTAAAAACTCTGATTCAGGCTAATATTTATGAGAAATTTTGTTTCAAATTCTTTTACCATTCCTCTAGAGTTTTGCTGGGTTTCATAACAAAAGGTGTGTTTTGTTATATAATTTCAGGTTCAATATAGATGGAAACTAATGAAGTACATGTGCAAAGCTGAATGAACTGAAATTTTGCTGAATTGCATCTCCAAGACAAGATGCTTTTATGAGAAACAGGCAACCATTGAGAAAGAGAAGCTATCATAAAGAAAGATTTCAGTATCACAGCCCTTAATTCCCATCAAAGTAATGCTGACACAAGACTTAAAAACATTTTCCATTGTGAATCAAGGACCTTGGCCAAGTATGAAAGATCTGAATTCTTTTACTCTTTATGTTTGAAACTGGAAAAATGTGCTGTTATCAGGGCTCAACATAAAAATAGATGCCTTTTATTTAATGTGTCAGCACCTACTTTTATAGCTCTACAGTATTCTTAATGCATTTTTCTGACTTGTTAACTAAGTTTCCAGTGCAAATGAGTTACAACTGAAGAACTTGCTATTCAAGGTTGCTAAATTTTTGTGATTTTGCAGTAACTGAATGCACCTTCTGTTCTTCCTAATAAGTACCTATTTTAAAATTGTATTTTAACTAAGTTTCTGCTGCTCTTTGAGCAAGAGCCTAGGACATGCTTAGTAAAGTCTCACACCCTAGACAGAAATAACTTGAAAGGAACTTTGATGAATGTTTCCCTCCAAATAGAGGAGTATTCAGTTGCATGGAGTTATTCATAAAGCATATTGTTAAGCAGATGCATATTTGCAAGGCACTGGACTAATTTTCAGTAGGTCAATTAACAAAGCTGATTTATGATGTACAGACAATATCATTTTTATTATGTACTGATTTTTTTGAAATAAAAGCAACGTCCCAAAGTTTTTTTTTTCCAAAAATAGATTTTCTGATGAAATACAAGAAAAAGACCTTTGTCTTTTGAGCCCTTCCCCTTTGCCCTCTTTCTGCTCTATATGCTTTTCCTTCTATTTTCTTGCCTTTTCAGTAACTAAATGGTTAAATGTAGGGAAAGGGAGGGGGAAGAGGAGCAAAAGTTGAAAACAGAGAAATGTTTTAGCCCTGGTTTGTTGTTAAAAATAGGCCAGTCAGTTACAGTGATGCATTCCGCTGTTGCAGTTAGTGATGTAGCAACAGGAAAGCCAGCTTCTAGGGAACTGATAGGAAAAAGTCACTCTATTGCTACAGTACCTCAAGGACCTGATCTACTCCTATTTTAGGTGGACTTGATAATTTTTTCTGAGTAGACCAGAGAGACCTAGGAAGTTTAATTTGGAGGAGCTATGGAAAATTCAGCTTTCCACCCAAAAGCAAAGACTTCATTTTTTGTGAACCCAAGAAAACCCCAGTCTTGACACTTCCTTTTTTTTTTTTTTTTTTTTCCAGCTGTCTGTATATCTCTCTTTAACTGTTACAGCCATGGAGAGGATCACATCTCTATCCTGTTTAATCCACCAGTTTTGGGGAAGACAACATGAACACCAACTTCCACCCTGAAGAAAGCTCCAGCCCAAAGGTGTCTGGGGATGCCCATGTGTGCCAGGAGCTCCAACCAGCAGGCACCACAGTGGTGACACCTGCCTCTATCCCTGCTGGCGCAGCCAAGGAGAGAGTGGTGTGGGAAGAAATAAAGCAACAGAGTCCAGAGGAAAGGGGAAGTCAGTCAAGAGCTGAAGCATAGGTGGGAAGTGGGAATGAGGCATTTACAGAAATTAGGACATAGAGAGAGCATCTATCAGTCTTTCTCCAACTTGTCTGGAACATGCCATTTCCTGCTTAGCCTCCTGTTTCACAGCTGTGACTTTTTCATCACGTTCTTTTCAAAAGAAAACTGGTGTGGTCCCTAGTAAAGGCTTGCCACAGTCCAGCCCTGAATGCCCTGCTCTTCCTGATCGTGCTCTCTTCCAGCTGTCTGTCTCTCGCTTTTAATGAACTGAAGCCGTAACAAAGTCTGGACAGCACAGGGACAATTCAGCACTGAATTTCTTTCAGCAGGGCTAATTCCCCTGGCCTTTACAGGGGCATTGAACCAGAAACACACCTCAAATGGACAGAGGGTAAAACAACCCAAACAAACAAACAAGGGAAACATACTGGGAGGTTAAAGAAAAGATAACCTGTTCTTGGGAAAGTAGAAGATCTTCTACCAGTTCAATTGACCATGTGGCCAGGCAGGTCAGAGCTGCTGGTACTGGGGAGCTCGTCTATAAAAACAAACATTCCCCTAGAGGATAAAGTGCCACATTGTTGGTATTTAATGCCTTTTTGTGTGTGTGTGTGTGTTCTAAGGCTCTCCAGAACAAGTTAAAAACAGCCTGGCTAATTAGTGTGAGCAAGTCTTTTTACTGATTTTGCTTTGTGTCCAACATATGTGCATAGGAAAGCAGGACCTCAGAGCATGTGTAAGATCAGGCAAAAGAGAAGAGATGAGAGTGCAAAGGTGTAACAGACAAAAGTGAATGTGTTTGTGCAAGACAAAGAGAAACCACAGAGTCTTTGTGTGTCATGAAGTTATATTAGCAGGGAAGGAAGGAAAGAAAGAAACAGAATGAGAGAGAGAAAGAAGGAAAGAAAGGCAGAAAGGAAGAAAGGAAGAAAGAAAACAAAGCTTTTCAATCTCTCTTTGACAGTCCTGTGACAGGTTGTCTGGTTCTAGAATAGGACCTAGACTCAAGTTTCTAAAGGCCAATGTATATCATAGGTTACCGTAAACCTCTCTTAGCCCAAATCACAAGAAATGCACCAAGAAACATTAATATGAAGCCATGAGATGCACAGCTTAGAGCCATGGGATGATATCTGTGATTTTCCTGGTCCAATAGGAACATTTGCTGAGAAACTGAATTAAATGATGAACCCTGATTTTGTGCTATTACAGTAGGATATTAGCTTTGGGCTATCCAGACTTTTTGGAGAAAAAAGTGACCAAAGAGCAAGTCAAACCTATATAACCTATAGGAAATAAAGTATAAGTTATTTTCCTGCCCTGGGATCATCGGTATATTCTGTGTTGGCTGACAACTAGCTTTCTGGCTAACGGTTTTGTTCTTTCTCTGTTCAGTTTGGACCTGACCTAACAATTTCTGAGGAAAATAATACAGACACCATCTATATATTCCTTACTGCCAAAAGCTGACTCTTCTGGATCTAAAGGTATAGATTGCTTTACATATATCTACATTTAAAAAAAAAAAAGAAATAACAAAACGAAACAAATCAAAAAAAAAATAGCACTTTGGTGATTGAATTAATGCACCTACCTACTAATTTTGTAGGTAGTTCATGAAATCTATGTTGCCTGAGAGCCGGTCTACATGCAGAATTGGAATAAATAAATAAATAGATAAAATAAATAAAATCCTCTTATTGCAGTCCAACCAACATCTAAAACAGGTCCACAAATAGGAGGATTCACTCACATCACTTATTTCTGAAAGGCACCTACTCTCCAAGATGAAAACCCATATGACATAGAATAGAAACGGTTATTCTGGAAGGAAGTAAACTACTTTGATATACTTGAATTTGTTATAAAAAGTCAGACTGAGTGTGGAGACTCAATAAGGCAAAGCAACCTCCATGCAGATATCCGGCAAACTAGAAGATGACAAATGTTAGCTTTTAGCAAATATGTGTTCTTACATTGAAAAAAAAAACCTTAAAGAAGGTGCATATACTGGAACTGTGACTCCCAGCGCATTCCAGTTTTGCACATTGTGTGTTGACGTATGCATAAAAATCAAACTTTTTCATATAAATCCCATTTTTCTACAGAGCTGCCTCAGAGATATGAGACTACGAAACTAGTAAAGGCCATAGCTGTGGAAATTCAGACCTGTTTCTCTTCCCTCTTTCTTCAGGTTGTGTTTGATGCGTATGTCCCAAATGAGTTTGGGTGGAAACTTCAAGACTGATAGCCTGGCTGTTGGCTCATCTCTTGAAGAAAGGCTGATGAAATTACTTAGTCATTCCCACCTGCTGAGATGAGAGCCGGGTTACTGTAAGGATAGCCAAATACAGCTATGAGATCTGTCTGGAAAAAACACCTAACAACTTCCTCCTATCAGAAGCCTTAAACTTGAAACTCTCCTACTGGTGGAAATGAACAGGAGTAGCTTTGGAAATCCAACACTGTCATCAAGATGTGTAGAGAATGTACATATATATTTACATACAATTATTTGCATGGGAATTGGCCATCCATTAACAGAAGGAATAGATTCTGCATTTCAAAATATTACGTGCATTTATTCTTTAGACTACACCTGGAAAGTTCAGGCACTTTTCCAGCTGTTACATGACCTTACTGATGACCAGAAGCTTTATAACACAGCTAGAATCAGTAGATGAAGCACAGAAGAGATAAATGCACTGGGGACCCAAACTGTTGGTCTCATTTTCAAAAAAGCAAATTAAGGCTTCTTCATCAGGAACACGTCTTGCATTCTGGTTCTTATCAGTCAGCCCAAAAGCAACAGTAAGATTATGTTACACTTTTCCAGTTCGGGGGTCTGCTGTTTGTCAAGGATTCAACCTGGCTTGTACACAGGAGCAGTGGGGATTCACATGGGGCTTCTAAAGTGAACTGACTTCTGACTTGCTTAGCTTCTGCAGTCAGACAAAATCACAAGCCACAGGTATTTATCAGGAACATTGATTTAAATATAGTCATTTCTCCTCCTGAAGGCCCTGCTCTGTAGTTTGACAGTCTTTAGCAAAGTCTTAATTAAATCAATGGAAGATTTCCTGGAAAAAGAAAGGAAGAAACAACAAATAAATAAATAAAGATTAGGGGAGGTCACTATGGTTTATCTTTTTCCTGTAGGTAACCAGGCATAATTAGAGCATCAGCTAAGCACATACCTAAGCCACACTGTAAGGGGTCAGTTGTGCCCTATAACTCAAGCATGTTACTAGTGTTTATACCTTCTTGTGTTCCAAACTGGAGGAAAATAACTACAGTGAAAAAGCAACAGAAAGAAAAGGACAAGTGGAGCAAGGTGTTGGCTGGGAGAACTGAGGTTTGCAAAGGTTACACCCTTCCTGGGCCTCCTGACTGCTTTCATAGCATGTTACATTTTTTCCCAAATTGTTGCTGTTTCAGCATGAAAGCTCAGCCTGGTCCCTATTAATGGCATTGTGCAATTTGGCTCTGCTTAAACTTCAATTTCTTCTGAGGAATTTTGTTCTCTTGCTGAAATGACAAAATGTCTTCTCTGATCAAGCGTACAAGTTTCAACAAATGTTGGCAGGAGCGTTATTCTGAGCGAAGGGCAAATCCGAGAAGCTTGCACACCTTTACAGCTTTGTCACTCTGCTCTGCACTGTTTCTAAGAAATCATTTAACATTCAGAATTGAGCTCAGGTGCTCGGTTAATCTCATCTACAGAGCTGAAACAAATCCATTGAATTTTGCCAGAAACTAAGACTTTACTCTCGCTAACTTTCCTACCACCAAGCAGTAGGATAATTTCCTTTCCCTGGATAGTGTATACATACAACCAGAGACCTAGTCAAGGCTTTCCAGTTTTCTGTTAGCAAAAGCCTACTACTCTTCCACTGTTTGACCCTTACTTCCATCTCTTCCTTTTCCCATATGTACCATTCCTACGGTACATAAAACTCAGCACACAGAAATTGTGTGCTTCCTCTTCCCTGGTGTATTACCCCATTCCAGGGGGGGCCCTCGGAAACTGCCTTCTTCATCTGGTGGTGCAAGAAAGCCTTGTGGGACAAAAAGCAAGAAGAAGAGTTGGGAACTGTGTTTCTGATTTTTAATGCAGGAAGTCATGGGCGAGTGACTCAGATTTCACTTTCTATAATCCTCTTTTAACTAACTTCTGCCTTACGATAATTCTAAAAAAAAAAAAAAAAAAAAAGAGCAAAAAAAAAAAAATCTTTGACAACACACATCAGCCTTCCACAAGATTTGGCAATTTGGAAAATATTTGTGACTGTCATGTATGACCTCAGCAAAAAGCCTTGGGGAAAGCTACCTGAAGTTACTGTGCCAGGGCTTGCACAGGTAAAGAAGCTGCTCCTCTTCTCCTTGGGAGGTCTGAAGCACTCAAAGGCTGTGATGCAACAGCCTTGAGAAAGCACAGAAAGTATCCCGCCTGCCTGCACCACCCCTCTTGTCTCCTTCACGTTCAACTTGGAGGTCTGAATCTAGCAAGGCACACACAGCCCTGTAGGGCAATAGGAAAAAACTCCTTATCTGGTAGGACAACATGAGTTTGAAAGTGTGTTAGCCTTTCAGCACAAACCATCCTAACTGCCTTGTTATCTGTCTTTTTGTGTGCGGCCTACAAAATATCACAAAATTTGTGTGAACAGTGCTGCTTCCCCTCTTTTTGCAATTGATACCTTATTTTGAACAGGGCATGGTAACTAATCTGTTGAGGTGATGCCTGTTTAGCGGAAAGAACTGCAAAGCACTTTACCCAATTGAACTTCCTTGGAGAAGCTTAGTGTATATGTTGGTAAAAGAGTGTTTGCTTGAGTTGAAATTTAGCTTAGATCCTAAAATATTGAGGTGGCTTCCCTAAACAACCATAGTGCTCTTGGCTCCACGCACAGATTGTCCTCAAGGCAATGTCTGAGGCGCCATCAGTAACGAGAGGCAGTCGGAAACCACCTGGACTGTATTTTATTTGGTGATGACTGCACATTATGAACACAAAACTTGGTTTGTATGGTTAGTCCACCTAGTCATGTGACCAGCAGGAGCTCCATCTCCGTTCACTGCTATGCACTGGTTATTTAGGAGTGGTAGGATGAGCACTCTAATGAAAGCTGAGGGCAACAGCAAATATCCACAGCAGATTGAGGAGATTCAAGTATACTTGCATGGTATACTTGTAAAATACCATGTTAAAAGCAAATGATGCCTGATGACTCATATGCTGTCTATCTTCATTTTGCAAACTGCTGGTGTCTCTTGTGATTGGGCTGAGGAGAGAGGGGAGACACCTGATTCACGTATTCCTACTCTGCCAGGACATCCTATATTGGAGCTATTGGGTGTTTCCAGATGGAGCTCAGACAGGTGCAAGGTGGTACTTCTTTGAAACACTGTGCTGTCATGCGAACCAACTCCTTGTTGCAAACAAGGACTGGTGATGAAACAGCAAATTTCCCAGATGCAATTTTGCATAGAAAGAGAAGGCCGACTAAGTCCATGCCATTACAAACAAGCCAAACAGTAAATGTTTAAACTCAGCAGGGCCCTAGAGCATCAGTTCCACATGCCACTGACTGTTAGAGCCCTCAAAATAGTTTCCTAATAGCCACTGACAAATTAAGACCTGTGGTAAAGCCTGACAGCCTGAATAAATCATGTGCTATTTAAAGGCAGAAGAAGAGGTCCACAGGATGACAACGTCTGTGAGGAAGCTGGAAAATCGTTACTTAAAAATCTGAAATCCTCCTAGGAAGCAGATTGTATCTATCTCACACACTAAAGAAGAAAGCAACCTTCCTCTCCCCACAGGGTCCTTTTTGGCACCAAATTAAGTAATTGACTTAACCCTGTCAAGACACACTGCAAGATTTAATACTATCAGCCATACATGCTGCTATACCAGGTTTGGCCCCATGGTTTTACTACTTCTTTTCCAAGTGCTCTTTTTCAGCTCTTCTCTAGTTTTCTACTGACAGCATCTATAATTTGAGGTTAGTGGACATACAGAGGTGCCTAAATAAGTTTAGACTGCTTGGGCATCAGGGAAACCAACATCTCAGCCCTTGCAAAGGCACTTCTGTTAGCACTGAAAAATCTTACCAGAACTAATTCAAACATAAGCAGAGAAATGTGTTAGATCTTAGCATAGAAATGTGCTTTCATAGCAGTGCTGAAGAGTCACTGCAGCACAGTATTTAGTGCCCAGTAGTGGCCTACGGCATTCACAGGCAGATGTTCTCACTGCTGTAGATCTCTCATTGAACTCACTATCAACTATTCACCAGGTCTTTTGTAATTTTCCTAACACTCTTGGAGGTGACTTACAAAACATGCCAATAGCAAAGCAATAGCAATAAATGCACAGATGAGTGACTTAGGTCCAGGGCATCGTTATACATTTTCTCTCTGTCCCCATGGAGGTGCCCCCATGACGGGTAACTGGATGTTTCTGCTCTATTTCATCCCAGTTACCAAAAGGACTAATCCAGAAGCTAAGCCTTGTAGTGTGCATATTGCAGAAGTTTGCAGCAAGACACTAACGTATTCAATGGCTTCCTCTCTACAGTCTTTTCTTATTGCTAACTGTATCTTCCTTGCCATCTGCAGTGTTCTTGATTTTATTTTTCTTTCTGTGACTTACCATTTCAGTAAGTGTCTTTATACCCAAGAAAAGCTAGGTCAGGTCTCTATGTAGTGCCGCCTCATCTATTTTCAACATTTCTACCTCACTTTTTAAAAAATTTTTCTTTTCATTCTTTTTTTCAGTGAAAATATGATGGATATGGTCAGAAAATGACATCTGTGAGAAGTTTGATTGCAGTGTTGGATTCACACACCACTGGTTTCACTGAGGCTTCACTGAGGCCAGTATATTTTTGTGAAGCTGAAGTTAGAGCAGCTATGCTAGCTTACATCTGGTATATATCAGATTTACACAACGACAGTTTACGAGATGGCAGGTGGCTAACTTCACTGTAGCTATAATTAAATCTGGAGGGAAGAGTTTATTAGAATTCCAAATGATTTTATAGATTTACTTAGGCAAATATTATTTGACTTTTAAAATAGGTTTGTTTGCTGTCTATGTATATAGGTTCTTTATTTCTCCAAAGCAGAATCAGAGGCTTGATTTTAAGTGAATCTTTATGTGTCTTTCCAGCAGGAGCAAAATATTGTATTTTAACACCTAATGTCACAGAATCACAGAGTGGCTGAGGTTGGAAGGGACCTCTAGAGATCATTTAGTCCAATACCCCTGCTCCAGCAGGGTCACCGAGAGCACGGGGCACAGGGTCACATCCAGGCAGGTTTTGAAGATCTCTGGAGAAGGAGACTCCACAGCCTCTCTGGGCAGCCTGTTCCAGTGCTCTGTCACCCTCACAGGAAAGAAATTCTTCCTCACATGGAGATGAATCTTCCTGTGTTTCTATTTGTACCCTTTACCCCCTTTTTTTTTCCCATCACAGAATTTGCTCTTTAACTGTAGTGTATGATCATTGCCTAATAGTCTAGTGCTTGATACTGGTCAGGAAATGTGGCCACTGAACTTGTCCACCGTGTTTGCATAACTATTATGCAAAGTTATGCAGCACTTGAAGAGTCCAAGTTAATTGCAAACGCAGTTCTGAGAAAGACACTGGGTCACTACGACTGGAGACTTTCTCCTGAAGAAATTTCTCTCTTCAGACAGTGATAAGATGAATGATAATCAACACCTCAGCCTAGCATCTTCTTCACTTATTTGCCACTTGGGAAGTTTACCCCTTCTTCAACAGAATCCATTTCCAGCATACTAGCCAGGGAAAAGCCCAGTGGAGCACCTCTCTTTGTGGTGAATATGACTATTCTTACTCTGTTCTGAACTGAGAAAAGGACAGAGTAATTCACACACAGGATCAGTGAAAGAAAAACAGATGGAGAATATGGCAGAATCTAAATTTCATTTCATTTGCCTTTTGTGGAGCCAGACTCAGCTGCAGCATTGTAGCTGGAGACCCACACACGGCTCTGCAGGAGGTGTTTCTCCATAAGGTTGATTCCAGGCAGCACTGTTTTGAGAGACATCATTTTAAAAGAGCGTGGGCTGAGCTAACTCAGTAGCAAAGTAGTTTAACAGTGTTTTGCTGTTGTTGTTGTTTTGTTTTCATTGCATGTTCCAAAACAGGTGAAATCAGTTGTGTTAATTCGTATTGTCATAGTGGAAGGCTGGGACTGGGGTTAGAAGTCTCTACTGACAGATAAATGGATACGATTCCTGGAATAAAGGGATGGGGAGCAGCAGGAGTCACAGGTCCATGGCCAGTCTTGAAACCCAACCTGTCTCTCCTAAACCCAAGCTCATATGTGACCTCTCCCACTGTTAGCAAAACAGCACACCCACAAGGGACCCCTCATCTGCTGGGGTAATTTTCCTTGACACAAGCAAGGCATGGCCACAGTGTTCCCAGGGTTCATGTGCCATCTGCTATATTTCCATTCTCCAGCTCTTTCTCAGCCAGCCACTGTAGATGAGTAAGTTCACTCAGAGAATGGTATGTACAGTATGTCCAACCACAGTCCTTTTCTGCGTCAACACCTTTGACTGATACAGTATCTATGAGGAAGAGACACACAGGAAGTAATAGAGTTGATACATGTCTTTGTAAGGATACTCAATGAGGAGAGAAATTTTATAGCTTTATCTACAAATTGCCTGAGTTGGGAGAAAGTCACAAGTAGTACTTTTCTTTTTTCAAGTCTGAAGAGAGAAAACAAGTATTCCTTTTTGTACTGCATTCACAGTCCATCTAGCTTATCCTGGATTCCCTGACTTAACTTCAGCTTTGTCTGCAAGCACTCCTAAACCAGGATGATGGGTCCACAAAGGGCGCAAGGGTAGAAGGTAGGTGGTAGACGTCTCTTACCTTAGCTCGTCTTAAACTCATGCCTAATTGTACTCTGACTGAGTCCTCTCTGGGCTCATCCCAGTCCATAACTACTCCCCTAGAGACTGCTTGAAGTTAACTGGTCAGTAGCACCTAGCCTACCAAGATGGTTGGGAAGCTCCAGCAGGGTCTACTGCTAATGATCTCTGTTGGCTGCCCCTGATCAGAGGGATTTGGGACCTTTGTTCCAGTGGATCCCTGACTAGGGTGGATCAAGCAACCTGTTGGTCCATGCTTGGGAGAGGCCTATATTCATGCTAGGTCTAGAATGCAGCTGATAGATGCAGTAATACGTGTAGCAGCTTTTGCAGAGAAGGGGTCCTTGTCTCCATATGCAGTAGTGCACACTTCCTCAGATATGGCTGTGACACACCGCAGCGTGTGCTTCCCGAGCAGCTACTGGAGTTGCTGTGTCTGCTGTGCAGGAGGCTTCCACCCTCCTGATGGTGGATGCAGCTCTGCAGGGCTCAGGCTGCAGAGATGGCCTGGGACTTCTCTGTGAGCCTGGGGCTGACAGCTTTTCTGCAGGAGGTGTCATGCTGTTGTTGAGCTGCGTTGTCAGGTCCAGGGGTTATGGGAGGAAGTCAGGCTGCGTAGCATCCAAGACGATGAACGAGAGATAGAGAACCTACAACTAGGGTTGATAGAGATAGATAGATGGATATTCTCAGGGACCCTGCAACTTTGAGAGTCTCAACCGCCTAATGAAGTAGAGATTACAGGCGGGGTCTGTGGCTTGCGGAGCAGAGACATCTCTGAAGAAGGTGAAGGCTGGAAACTCGTCACTTCTCATATGAAGAACATATGTAATCACTGCTATTCCTATTCTTCTATTGACTACCACTTATTTCTCATTATCTTTTGAATCTACTTTATACAGTTTATTGTACTTCCATGCACTGACTACCTTTACACTGTCTGTTGGACCTCTTGCCTAGTTAGCAGCTCTCTCATTCGGGTCGCTCCTTCCCTGGCGGGGCGTCATCCTTCATGCATTCCTGTAGACTCTCTCTTCCCTCTTTCTGCAGTATCCAGTTACTTCTTCCCTACTCATCTCTTTTTAAACCCCCATCCAACTCACAGGAGAAAAAGTGGAGAAAGGACCTGCACGTTCTTTTCACTTTTATGCTCCTTTCAGGAAGCATGAAGAGCTTAATTCAACAGACCCTAGAGTGCTAAGCTAGAAGTGCAATGAACTGAACTGTTCTTAACCACAGGGCTTGCTTTTTTTACAGAGCATTAGCCTGTTTGTTGGAGTTTTGGATACCGAGACACTGGAGAATTATTCTTGGCACAGAAAGTACATAGACATTATTTAACAAACCCACTTATATAGTTACTTACCTGCTTACTGGAAATACAGAGTTGGATTTTCGAAGTATGCTGGAAACTAGAACTCACGTGGAAAAGCTTGCTGCTCACAAGACCTCGTTGGGACCTGAAAATCCTTCAAAAGATGCTTTGTGTCTTTTAAGTGATCTTTAGAGTCAAAAGGATCTTTTGATCCAGACTATTTAGAGATCCTTCCATGTGCTGAGCATTTTTGAAAGTCTGGCTCAAATTATTGGAAAAGTGACATGCCGAATGTAGCTGGAAAAAGAAAAAAATGAGGAGTTAACAAACGACTGAATCCTGTAGAACAGCTTTTCACAATGCACAGTCTGAGATTAGGTATCCATTTGTTCCATATTCATATGAGCACAAAATTCTATTAAATGTGACTTTTTTTTAATCTCAATCCCTATTATGTCACATTTTTGTTAACAATGACCTCCAGCAAAAAAAGAAACCCTGAGACACAGAGTAGTAAATAATTAAAGATAGGTCTGTAGCACAGTTAAAGAAAATTACTTTGAATTAAAAAATATATCCCCCAAAATTCTGAATGTCTGATGATATGCGTTGACAGCAGCTCTCTGTATTTTGACAATGACTAACATATTCGGTAGTACAAATTCTCTCACATGACTCTACCAGTTCTTTTATCCTGACCTGTCATTTTTGATAAATCACTGGTTCATACCAATATCTGTCTTTCAGCTTCTAACATGCAAGTGAATTTTCTGGATAACAGCAAATCACTATTGGGCCATCATGTAGCTCCACATTGTGAAAGTAAATTGCATGACACTACTAAGACTCTATTAGTGATCTACCCCATTAATACAAAGATCTGTTTATTAGGTTAATAGTAAAAAAAGCCTGCACAATAGTATTGAAATAGAAAGTTTAGAAAGTGTATTTAATTTAAATCCCCTATAGACTAAAACGTCTGGATAAAGCCGACAGAAGATTAGACCGGAGGACCTGATTTTCTAATCCATTGCATTTTTTTATCCCAGTGCAAATCCACTGAAATCTTTACCTCTTTGAAGTCCCTTGAAAATCTCTTGGTCTTTTCAATAGGACTTACGACTTCACTTCTGGTAATTACATCAGCCTGCCACTGTGAACATCATCCTTGGGAAACATTAATAGTATAAAGCTGGTAACAAGCAGATCCTCTTTGTATCAAAGCCATTTTATTTAAACGGGTTTTTCTTTCCCTTGTTGAACACGTAAGGATGTTACAGGCTTCACTGATGCACAAATCATCTCGGAAAGGGACAAGCTGATCTTTTAAATGACTGTCTGAACCCTCACAATATGCTTTAGAGAGCATCACCAGGCACTGCCAGGTGTCCTAAGCTTTCAGGCGAGCCCTTTTCTTTCTCCACGGCACGGCTTGGAGAATCCCCATGGCACATGCCTGCCATAGGAGCCTCTCCTGCAAAGTGCCGCTATGAGCTGCAGAGCTCCCACTGCCTTCCCTGTGCTTGTGCCTGGCCCAAAGGGCACCAGCAGCTCCCAGGACCTGCAGACCTGTGCCGACCCACATGCCGTCCCCTTCTTCCATGGACTGGAATACCTCCATTCTTCCCATGCCTCCTGATGGCTCTGCAAAAATAATGAATTGGAAGCATGTCTGATTAAGTATGTAGGTCACCTTCTATCAGCAGCCTTGGCACGCTGAGAAGTCTTTCCTTTGGAGCCTCTCCAGGGCAAAGTGCTGCTGCAGCAGGTTGTGCTGGTGCCTGTCCAGGGGCGCTTCCCACTGCTCACTGCTGTGCGGCACGTAATGAGAGAGCATCTTCTTGCAGCAGTGTGGCAGGTGAGGAAAAGGAAACAGAAGGTGCAAACTGAGGTGTGGGGAAGTAAGCAAAATGCGCTGGTGAGTCCCCTGCTTTGTGGGTTAAGCCTCCAGACAAAATCTTGCATTTAAGATGGAGGACAGTGCTTTGGGGTTTTTTTATTTCCTTGTTTAGCTCTATTTCTCTACTGATTTAGATGCAGAGATAAATGGATGAAGGAAAATCAAGAGAAATGGAACAAAATCTTTGACTAAAGTTCTGTGATTTCTGGTGGATAAAGGGAAAGTTCAACTGCTAATGCTGAGCTCAGCAACATCAGTATCACCAAACTGTTTTCTGGGGTGGGATTCCCTGTAATCCCATTGCTGAATATTGCTCAGAAGTGCTCTTGTTCAGTAAAAGTGTCTCTTCCCATTTAAAATTGCATGTTTTCATGGACTGGCAGATTGCTAAAGCAGAAAGCTTCTAGTGAGCTGCGGGCTGCTGTTAGTGTTGCTCCTGCCATTTCTTTTCTCCACAGGGGAACTGTTGACAGAGGAGATGATAAGTCAGAGCCTAGATGATGATCTGAGTGTTGACAGATAAGATCAATGGATTTGTTGTCTCAACCCAGGCACTGTTTATCCAGTACAATGGTGGGCTAATTTCACTGGCACTCACTCTATGCTAATGTTATTTTATAAAGGCAGACTAGTGTTATTATAAATCCACCTGAAAGCTCCTGCTGCTCCTCCCTTTCTCCTTTCCCTCCCACTAGTCCTCCCCGCTTGCTGCCAGGCAAATGTCAGCTGACATACCAGATGCAGAGATTTCAAGCTCAATGGTTTGTTTTGACCGATGTGGGTTTGCTTTGAGCATTAAAATGATGCAAGTCTGCCATTATATCTGCTTCAGGTACTCCCAGCTGCATGAGAATCTCTATTTGTGAGATTTAATGCATATCGTTCCCTTGGCATCAGGAAAAGCATACAGTGATAAGTTAGTATAATTTGAGGCTGGAAATATGCTCAATTACATATTAAATCTTGTGTTATTCCAACACCTTTGATGACAATACTGTGGATGTAGGCTTGTGCTGTTGAAGGTAATATCTGGTCTGTTTTCTTCTGCCTAATCACAAAAACAATCTTTTGGGAAGAACAGCAAATCATTTGCATGTCTGCATGACAAAGAATTATTACATAGAAGAGATAATTAAAAGCATCACTTCATAGTTCTCATTTGAGTCACTTAATTAGTTTTGTTCTCAGGTGATAAACGAGAGCTTTGCCAAGAGGGAAACAGTATATACTTACTTGCTACCAGAAAGGATTTACTGAATTCTGTCAAATCTCTTTTCCCTCTTTGCACTGCCTTTTTTTTGCTGAGTACCTGTAACTTCTTTAGTTTCCCAGAGATATCTCCCTGGAATCACCAGTGTGAGATAAGGTCTATCGCTCAAGTGCCTTCCTCACACCTCTTGTGTTCATCAAGGCACTCTGAGGTTTATGCCCTTGGCAACAACCTCCAAAAGATGTTCACTTTTAATTCTCAGCATTAGATGTATGTCCTAAGTAACTTCCAGCCCTACCAGTGGTGACATCGATTAGGATATAGCTGCCAGAATGTGATGAATATTTGGAGATCATTATTTTACAGTGATTGCATATCATAATTAGAGATAAATGAAAATTATAAATGGCTTGCTAAGAAGATAAATTTGCATTTTTTTAATGAATTCCTTTTGATATTTCTACTTCTTTCTAATGTTTGTGTTGCATAAACCTTTGAGTGATAAGGATTTTTTCATCTGCACAAGCCTAGGCTTGGCGAACCAGACTCAGCATTGCTCTTCAGGTCCAAAGTGGCTGAAAGGAAAGCAGGAAAAATATTTGCCTGCTGCAGGGAACTAGGCTTCCAGAGGAGTTGCTGAGAGCACTCCATGTTGCCAAAGGCCAGCTCCATAAACAGCATAGCAGCAAGTCCCATGTAACAGAGTCGTCCTAAGGGCCTCATAAAATGCAGAAGAGGATTGCTGGGAGCATTGCCTTAGCAGGGGAGATGCTTCTCTTCCCTCTTAACTCCTGAGCTGGTTCTTGAGCAGAGCAGGCCAATTTTACAGTCAAAAGGGAACATTGCCCTTTATCTTATGCCATTTGGTTTTAGAGTCTGGGAGGTGCAATTGCTGCTTGTAAATTATTTTAGGCTCCTAGGAAATAGCTGATGAATGCTTGCTCATACATGATTGTCATTAATGTTTACTATTTTATTTATAGCATTATTTCCCTGTGACACCTGATAAACCGTTTCCCCTCCTTTTATGACAAACTCTGAGGCTACTCTATGCTAGATATTGTAATGGTCAGCTGTGTTGGTTTTTGGTAATAAACATTACTAACTGGAAGCTTAAACTTCTTCTATTTTTTATCAAACTGAGTCAGAACTTTAAAGCAGAAATAAGCTTTGAAGATGGGGACCAAAGCAAGAAAAAAAAACAACAAAACCTTTAATGTTTTATCTGCAGGTTTGCTGACCAACTGCATCTGCTTTATTTGACAACTGATAAAGCCTGGCAGGTGCTGTAATGAGCCGGCTTTGGCTGCACATGCAGATCATCCTTTTGAAACCTGCGGCAGTGCCGTTCTCCAAATAGCTGAAGGACAGGACTGACCCCGATGTCAAACGTCTCAGTGGATGTGTGCATGACCGTTCTTGCGAGCACTGCCCCGGCGCAGCTCTCTGACCCCTGTACACACACGCACCCGCCCTGTCACTGATTTTTGTTTTCTCCTCTTCCACTTTGGGTCCACTCCTGTCCCCGGGGCCATCCACAAAGCAGGTTCCAGTTTCCACTTACTACCCAGGTTTGGTGTATGAAATTTGAGCTCGCTCGCCTTCTCATGAAAAACAAAAAACTCTAAGGGTCCAAAGGGTTTCTAAACCCAATCAAGCTTAACAATTTACAATAAAAAGAAAGGGATGAGAGACTTTTTGGCAGGAAAGAGATCAGGAACTCATTGGTAATAGCCCAGATTTTAAGGAAAACTTACAAAATGGCTTGTGTGTCTCTATCTCACACACATATTACAAGGGAAGAAAGAGCCAGGCCAATGGTCTCTGGATTCTCTACTTAGACATAAAAAGCATTATCATTAAAAAGACCAGATTTATATGAAGAGGTAACACAAAATCACAGACTGACGGAATAACCGAGCCTGCAAAACACACCCTGTAAGTCACCTGGTCTACCCTCCTGCTCAAAGCTAGCCTGCTTGCAAAGTTAGAGCCAGCTTCAATGTCTTCAACACCAATAGCTTCTTATGAGACAAACTCACGCACCTCCATCTATCTGCTTTGCGGGTACTAGCCTGGAATATCTTTTCTCTCTCGCTAACTCCTGGACAACATAAGCAGGTTAAAATTAGAGCATTTGTTCCCAACTTGTATCTTGTTTTGAGGACTGCTTCTTTCTATTTTTGATTTGAAGTAGGACTTGTGTACCAGAGGCTTGTTTGCTTTTCCAGCTATATCAGCTAGTCTGATAAAAGATATTACCTCTGCTTGCAAACCCTGCTTGTATTCTTAGACTGTCTCAGCAAGAACAGTGTCTTCAGTGGCAATTTTGACTCAACAGTGACCAGAGAATTTCTTGTTCCTGAGATTACATGCATTTTATCTCTGATGAGCTACTGGAACTGTTACTGAAATAAGCAGACTAATCCAAGTTTCAATAATGCTATCTAAAGTTTTAAACAGGCCAGACATTAAAAGAAAAATGGAAGTAAAATGGTCAAAAACAGTGATTCTTTGTTTTGAATTTAGTAGACATTTATTTACACCATTTACCCTGCTCTTATTTGTTGATAAAATGAATTTTCTTACCTTCTTGATCCTAAACTTGACAATGTTTGATTTGCCATCCCAAGTTAAAAGGGAGAATACCAAGAGAGTAGGCTTTAAAAGAAACAGGACTGGATAGAGATCTCAGTGGCAACATGCGTTATGCCCGGAGTTCACTTATCTTAATTAAGGGAAAGGATTAAAAGACATCTTTACTCCATTCTAATCCCTATGCAGACATTTTCCTCTTGAATGTAATAGCGAAAGAGCTGACGCAGGAGTAATGCAACTATCTTTAAATTAGACTTCACACTCAGTAATAAAAATAAGACAACCTT
>VZSV01000021.1:1447698-1501009 GCA_013398735.1 Nothocercus julius
AAGAAAGAAAGAAAGAAAGAAAGAAAGAAAGAAAGAAAGAAAGAAAGAAAGAAAGAAAGAAAGAAAGAAAGAAAGAAAGAAAGAAAGAAAGAAAGGAGAAAGAAAGTATTGCTAGTATTTTTGCTAGTATTGCTGGGTAGCCCCTGTGCTTCATGTGGAGTGTTGCTTGTAGCCTCTCTTCCTTCCTTTTATGATTAATGCCAACAAGAGTGCTGAGATGGCAGAAATAGCAAGGAGCTTGCTGTTTGCTGAAATAATACTGGAGAATTTAATGAATTTTGTCTTGGGCATCAGAGTTCAGAGTTTGAAATGCTGAGGAGCAGGTAAGAGCAAGTAGGGAAATGGAATTTCTTCCCTTGGTTTCCCCTCCCAAATATTAAATGTGAGTGTGCCAAATGAGTGGAAAACTGTAATGCCAGTGCAGTAAAATCCCAAGGGACAAAGCAAAACAAAGCACGTTGCTGGAAAACTTATGTCTGAAAACTTACATCTGGCCAGATAATCCTAATAAGTCACATGAGCAATCACAGACAATGTCTAGAAAATTCATTAGCCATAAAGAAAAGAGCAGTTCTATCCAGGAAAAATAATCCATCTGAGGCAAATACAGCAAATAATGCAGAAACGTCTGGCTGAAATCCCACTGTAATGCTCACACGATTATAATGCTAAGATCTATGCATTTGTTCATACACAGTATTCACTCAAATAAGGCTTGTGTTCCTCCATGCAGCTTACTTAAAATTCCACTGCAGGCCACCACTGGTTCCCGGTTGAAGGACGGCAGTGACATTTTGCTTGTTGGGGGACAGGAGACAGAGGCACGAGGCCACCAGCCGTTGTCTGTCATGAGTTGGGCAGATTTCTCAACCGGACACAGTGTCCTTTAAAAGGGGTTACTACCAGGAGTCACGCAAGGTGAGTGCATCATGTGCATGTGGAAACAGCAATGTGCTCACGTCCAAAGTATTCCTCTAACAGGATATTTCCTATAGGCTTGCTCCTGCAGATGCTTACTCACGCCTCGAGCTGAGAGGATGTGGGATATCCCAGTTAACTCAGAGGGATGGCTCATAAGCCTCATGTGTTGATAAGGCCAGAGACTGTACAGACTGTGGAGACTGTTTAGTCTCTCAGCAATATCTTTTGAAAAGGTAAATGAAATAAAAAAAATATAAGTATACACACACACAGTGAAAGAAGTTAAATCCCTTTGAGAGAAGTTAAATCTTTTTTTTTTTTTTTTTGATCACAAGAAAAATCTCCTTATAACCATACACATTGGAATAGACATACTATCTGCACATATCTACATAATGGTATACTCCAATCTCTGTTTGCAGGGGAGACCTAAAATACGTCTGGATTTGCATTTACAAACCTCTTTACGTCCTACCAATTTTTCAACACCCAAAGATGTCTATGTTAGTAGTTCAGATATTTTGGGTTCTTGCCAGCCTTGTCACAAACAGAATGTAGCCTCTATAATTATTCTATTACTAAAACTGCCAGAACTACTGAGATTGTTTTAGCCTGAGTTGTCTGTTTTAGGTCTGTATTTCTCCTCTGTCTGGTCCTTTACTATTCAGAGAGAGCAGCAGCTACAGCCCTAGAGCAACCATCTTGCAATATCTTGGTCTGAGTTTGGAAAACACAGCTTGACACATAGAAGCAATGCTAGAGTATGAAATGACATAGAGGAGAAGCCTTCCCAACATCATTGTACTACTACTGTGTGAATTGGCTTTCTTGTCGTTCAGTGGGTTTTATTTTCTTTTGTTTCTTTTTGTTTTGAAGTTTGGCATTGACAAGCATGCTCCACCGGAGATGTGTAAAAGCACATCTTCCTTAAATCTGCTAGTGGGGATAGAAATGGGTACCGGCAGTAAGGATCGCCTGTTAATTTTAGGAAACTCGGTTGCTACCGATAGCTGAGCGCATATGCGGCACACAGAACCGTGGATGCAGCTGTGCTGCGCACATCTGCTGCACACACAAGCCGCGGGGCTTGTGGGTTCTTCAAGGGAAGCAAACAGCTCCGGCAAACCTCCCCAGCAGAGGAGCTCCAGCAGAAAAGGAGTCAAAGTGTGTCAAAGAGACACTGATACTTGGCAGCCCTGCATTTTGGTGTTTTCTACTTCACGCCGTTTCTCAGCCTGCTTATCTTTTCCCTTAAAAAAATGGACATGAGGAAAATCACTCTTTCCGGGCCATTATTAGACTTAAAATTTAAGATCTGTGTATAATGACGAGGGATTCGTGTTCTGTGCTGTTGCTAACCAGAGGGGATTCCTTTAACCATCTGGCTCATAGGTACCCACTCCCCTGGCCCTGTTATCCCGCATTTTCTGAGCCCTGCTTTATTCAGGTAAAAGGAATATTCTACCTTCACACACATACATGTCAGATCCCCTTCCCCTCTCTAAAAGGAGGGAAAAGAAAACCTACAGCTACAAATGCGGGTAAGGGATTGTGCAAACAGTTAACAAATTAAATTAAACAAATTAAAGGACATGAGAAGGTAGAAGCTGGTGCGTGAAACATCTAGCCCCAGCCCTTTGCTATAGCTACAATTCAGGTCCTCTGCTGTCCTGGGGTCCCGTACAGGGGTAATTTTGCTGGGTTTATTCTCCCAGAGGGGACTCAGGGCTGGGACGGAGCCAGCAGCTCTTGGCACGGAGCACACAAGCCCTCACCCCCACGCTCCAAGCCGTGCACTAATGAAAAACAAGAGCAAAATGCCTGCATTTATAACAGGGCACATTGATTGTTTTGGCACTAGTGGCAGCTCCACATAAGTGTTTTCTTAAAAGCTCATATACATGGCTTCATGATCCTTCCTGTCCCATGTGCATCAGACGTGGCAAATTGATACGGTAGTGGAAGAAGCCAAGATTTTCAAACTTGAGTCTACTCACAAGCAAGAGGCTGGGGCCCCGCAGCCTACCTGTCCAATAAACCAGCCCAGAAGATCCTATCACGGGCCTTGTCTAAGATTTACCGCATAGCTGGGCACTTTTATCCTGACAGGTAAAATCGTCTTGAAGGAAGTAAACAATGACTAAGCACAGGCTTTCCCAGGAAGAGATGCCCAGGCCTCTGCGCAAAAGCTACACTTCCTATTTATATTTTTCCTTCTTACCTGTATCTTCAAGTTAGAACAAGGAAGGACCATGCATTGATTCAAACCTTAAATGCCCTCCTGGTGCTGACAGTGCTGCCAGCACTGGCCCCATTAAATAATGGGGCTTTATTTAATGTGGACCCCAGGTAATACTCTGGACCATGTCACAAACCTGAAGAACTCTGTTACCAATCTCTTGCCAGTCAGACTGAGCTTTTATTTGAAGCCAGAAGCACAGGCTAAGTTGGTGAGGTGCTTTAAGAGAATTTAGTGAAAAAATCCAGGTGCAGCTCATGAAGAAGAAAACGGTAAGTTGTACAAACCTTTACTTGAACAAATAGGCAAGTCAGATAAACCTACTTTTCTTTATTCAAGTAAGCAAACTGTAGAAAGAACGTAGCAGAGCTAATAGGGTAAAGGTAGCAGAAGGAAAGGTGCCTGCTAAATAACACCTTGTCAACCAAACAGGAGACCTAAGAGTGACTGTACCAGAGTTACAAAAATATGATGTACATGTTTGCACACATATACGGAGGAGTAATATGAAAGGTGGTGAGGTCCATTTACTTTGATGTCTGCTAGAACTCCAAGTAAAAAGCAAAACAAACGAGAGATGCAAATCTGGATTTTTATACTCTCAAGTAGCCTGTTACTATAGGATTTGAGCCTCCTGTGGTCTAATTCTAGCTGTAATTACACAGGAACTACATCAGTGGTAGCATCAGGACAAATAACACCCGCATTAAGTCTTGAACAAACATGAACAGAGAAGTGTAGGTGTTCTTCAATTTAGCATGTCCACATAATGCCAGTTAATTGATTTTATCAGGTGCCAGGGGCACCCAATAATTCGAAAAAATTGTGTTTTGAATGCCCTCTAGTGGCTGTTACTACCACACATTTGCTTGTTCAGCATCTTGATGGGTCTGAAATCCTCGGAGTGGGACAGTAAAACCCAGTGGGACCGCAGAAGGCCCCACAAAGTTACTCATTTCACTGAATTCTTTCAGAGAGTTTCAGGCTTACTTAAAGAAGTTGTCTGCTCTCTGATAATGATTCTTAATATATTTTTTTATATATATTTGTAGTCGTTTACTACGTTTTCTGAACGCAATTTGTCATATGAGAGTGTAAAATGGAGGGAAGAAGGAGGGAAAATACTATCTGCCGTGTTTGAATATGTCCAGCTACACCCCCTTATGTCATTTGCCTCGGGGCACTTTTTGGATTTTGTACAACTCCAATTTAAAGCTTATGCCAGCAAATTAGCATTTTTGGTGCACGAAGCATTCTCAGGGAAAATTGTTTCTCTCTGGATTGCACTTGCATGCAAAGGCAGACACAGCCGTGCTTTGTGCTAGGCATCTTTACTGCCCAGGGAAACCAAACTCTGCATGGACCAGCTAGATGAGGCAGCTGCATTCAAAACCAATAGGCAAACTCAGTCCTTGAAACAGTTCAGAAGTGGCCTTCTCAACACCCTCCAGCAGCAGATGTAAAATTAGTATGTATATTTTAAGAATTAACAACAGTGCTAAAGGGTTACCAGGTATCTCTAAGTTAATGTAAGCCCCTGTCTGCTTAAATAAAGTTTGTAAAATATCCCTCTGTTTTTCCATCTGCTTTTTGATCTGCAGCCTATCTTACTGTAGTAATCAGCAACAAGCAGAAGGGTGTGTTAGCATGTTCCTTTTGTTAGCATTGCTACAGGCTAGAAAATACCTGAACTTTGAGAAAAGAATAAAAACCAAAACAATATAGTAACATGAAAGTGAAATCTCAGTTGGTTTTTCTTTTACAGAGGGTTTTTTTTCTTTTCCTTCTCATATTTTCAGAGATGTTTCTGCTCCTGGAGGTCATTTTCAGCTCTTCTTTGGGGAAAGACAACATGGAAACATTGATACAAGCACTGAAATTATCCCAAGAGGGAATGAATTTAGGATCATAGCCGAGGACAACATTTCTGCTTCAATCAACTTGTTCCACTGCACTTGTTTCCTGTAGGGGAACTCCAGACGTGAAGCCAATGTAGAACCTGTGGCAAAATCCGCTCTGCAGATCAGGTATCTTCAATGGCACTGAAGAGGAGAATTCTGCTGGTTTGACTTTTTCTCTTTTCAGATACTGTATGGCAACACCAATGAATCAAAGTTTAAAGGAGAGATCCTTTCCCAGCTGTGTCTCTTGCTGAGTAGATTGGATTAATCCTGCAAAGCAACATTTTCCACTGAAAGCAGTCTCTCTGAACCTCAGTCCACCAGCAGAAGTGGTCACCAAATCAGTGGCGCCTACGTGAATATCATGTGTTAGCCATGGACATCCCATCTTGATTTTGTAAGAATGGGACCAGTAAAGTAGAAGTTATAATTATATGCAAAATGCCTAAGGTAAAAGTAATTGGTGCTGCTATTAGCTGGGGCGCTGTACTGGAAGCAGATATTTGGAATCCTTCTTTTTGTTCTGCTATTGGCCTGACACAAGGCCAAATCATCTAACATCTGTATATCAAAGAGGGATTTCTGTTCCTAAAATACACGTCAGGAAACTGTGTCTTTCTGGATAGGATGTGGAAATCTGCAGGGTGGGAGAAGGAATATTTAAATGCTAACAAATACTATGCCAAGGAGTAGTGAGTGCAGGAGTTGGCTGATGTCTTGAGAAACAAAAAAAGCCATTGGTCCCAGGTTTCTGATTAATATATTTTGATGATTAAATATCAAACATATAAAGCCAAGCACTTTCAGATGAACTACAGCCCAAGAACATAGGAAGCAATAACTTCAATACAATTAAAAGAATCCTTCAATCTGGTCAAACCCCTGTAAAGGAGAGCAAGGTAAAATCAGTCAAATAGACTGTTAATTACTAAATGCATGTTTAACGCTAGTTACAAAATAATGATTATTGCATAGTAACAGTAGTCCATGCATGGGTCCTGAGCAGTACAAAGGACAGGTGATTCACAGTTATGCTACATTACACAAGTAATGTTAGATATGTCAGATAGTTCTGGTGTCTGGCAGGACACCAGCCAGCAGGGTTGGCAGAGGGCAACAACCTGGAAATGAGGACTTTTGGGAAGCATTTTGTCCCTTATATCTACCCTCAGCAATACAATGGTTTGAGCATTGTACGTCTGAGTATATGAAAGCTTTGCTACCATCCCTGTAAGATCAGAAAGGTTGGTCGTGCATATCTGCTGCGTGATAGGTGTTAGCTGGCTCACGCTGAGATATGGGAGGTAGCGTTGTTATTCCTGGGCTATGAAAGGAGAGCAGAGGCTCAAGGGATGTGTCCAAATGCAGCAGTTGTGGAGGCAGGGGTTATCCTGGCACTCCGCTGATGCCATTGGCTGTCAGGAGCTCTATAGTAACGCGTGGCATGGCAGTCCGCATGGTTTCACCTCCAGGTCTGCACCTACATGCTGGAGCTGGTGACTGCAGTCAGCTCTGTTTTACAGAGATCTGAGACAAATCTTTGCCCTCCGCTAAGTTTCAAATATTTGTCTTTCCTGAGAAAAGGCATTAGTCCTGTGTGCTTTGGGAAAGCTAAAGAGCCTTATGATAGAGGAACTATTTGTTTTAACTTACATGTATCACTGCTGTCTTTAGGCATTTCTTCTGATTCGCTCATATTTAGCATAACACTTTTCTTTTTTAAAGCCTATCACTTCCACCTTCGATTCTTGTATATCTCAAGGCAAAGCCATCTCACTCAATTATAACTTTATAAGTTATCTTTCCCTTCCTCTCTTCCCTCCAGCTCCCAAAATACTCCATCACACGGTTCATCTCAAAGTTATTTCTCAAATCTCACTGTCTCTCTCCTTATCACGGAGAGATTTTGTTTCTCATATTAAAAATCTATTTTGCTGCTAGCCACCATTTGTCTTTTACTTTCAAAAATTCTTGTCCAGATATGCTTTATTTCAATGTTCATTTTAATTACAGTTTGAGGTTGCCTGACAAATGTTGCTTGACTTGTCCTGGCATCTACATGAAGGCCCCACCTATGGCTGAGGTATGAGAGAAAATAAAGTATAACCTGATTCCATTGTGATGGGCTCATGTGAAAATGATACTACTACCACTGCAAGCACTGGCAGAAGCTGAACTACAGGAAGGGGAAAGTTACGTGAGCTGTAAAATCCGGCCTTCTTGCTCTTTTACAGAGGGAAAAAAATCGAGAGACCTGGGGGATAAGGCAGGGTCTATTATACTGTAGTGTAGAGTTTTTTCCTCATTTATTGTGCTACTGAATCTAACACAAAGATGCCTATATTCCAAGTCTTATCTTTGGATACCTGAAGTCCTTTCAAAGTGAAACATTAACTGACTTCACATAGCATTTGATCCATGTATAGTCTGTGACAGGCGTTCTGGACTTTGGTTTTGTTTTGTTTTGTTTTTCACCATTAGTTGTAATGAGAACTTCCTTTTTGACTGATGTCCTCCTGTGCAGTCCATGGTAGCTCTGTTCGTGTTAGTGCTGCTGCCAAACTGTGAGTTGCTCTAGGATATCCTGGACTGATCTTCACATAAACAACCTCTGTTTCTTGGAGTGTCAGTGAGGGATCCTCCTGAATTTCAGAACACTCAAAATCCCTTGTCTTTCACAGACTAAATCACATTGAAGAACTAATAGGTGTGCTGTATTGAAAACACTAGACACAACAAATAGTTTTGGGGGTTTTAATTTTTTTTTCTTCCAGTTTGAGGCATTTTATTTGCTATTTAATGCCCCAGCTCATAATACAATCCTTGGGCACATCTTTAAGGTTTCTTGTGCCTCAGAGAGGGCAAGATGCTCTTTTTGTGTTGTTGTTCCAAAGCAGAATTAGTACTTTGAAAATTAATCCTTGGCTCCAAGTTTTCAAGAAAAAAATAAGTCCATAAACATTGTGCAATTGGCTAGAATTGTTATAGTCAGTGATAATAGTTATTTGTCATAATGTCAAAATATCTCCTGGTGCATTTGAGTCCTTCAAATCTACCTACCACTAACTTGTGGGTAATTTTCATGCTTTTTGCATTGTGTGCAAGGTAGAAGAAAGAGAAAGTTTAGGAAATGTTATTGCTTCATGCAATATCTTAATGCACATCTACCACCCACTGTGCATATCTAATGCACTATCTACCACCTAGTAGAGTCTGATATTGCACCATAACAAAATTTAACATTAATGCAGTAGAACAAATAAATTCTCATCTCATGTATAGACCGAAGTCTCTCTGCCCCCACTTCTGTCAGGCTAATGAAGTCAGTAGGACCTGTCCTAGATATTTGATATTTTTGTTCATTTATGCTTACTGTTACTGGACTGATATATGCTAATGTTTTGCTGCCTTCAGAAAGCTAAGACTTTGTTTTTACCAAGTCCTTTCTCTTCCCTAGCTTCGCACTATTTCCAACAGAATAGCATCTTTTTGTCTGGAAAGATGATGTACAACTGACAAAAATCAAATTAGTCTGTATAAACTCACCTTCACGCTGTTATACGTACTGTTTATGCTTAGAGCTGCCATTATAAACCATAGGTGTCAGCTGAGCAAAACTAAGCATAATACTTCGCTCCAGGTAGCAACTTGATGTAAAAGGCTTGGCAGGTGGTTAGTTAATAATGTAATCTAATGTGCTCCACTAATTTAAATATTGTCAGCAGCTGAAAGAATGTCTATTGAGAAGTAGCCGCTCTGAGGATGCTTAATCTCTTTGTAAAGTGACTTTGAGATCTACTGATGAATGTTGGGTTGTATTACTATTGTTGTTGTTGTGTCATAAAATCTGAACATATACTACAAAATATTTTCTTATGAGTACTCCCTTGAATTTGGATTTTAAACGAACCGCTCCAGCCAATTTATATGCCTTTCAAGCTTGCCTTCACAAATTTTGATGGATAGAAATTTTACAAAATATACATTTCAAATTTGGAATGCTACAAACATTCACTTTGTGAGTCTGATGGTGGAGATGACCATTTCCCAACCAGAAAACAGCACAATAATTCCATACGAAGAGAAGAGGAAAACTGGTCTTATACCAAGATGCAGTGGCTAGCAAATCAGTGAGGATAAAGCCACGTGTAGAGTCTTCCAGACGGAAGCAAACCCAGGTAGGCAGGCTCTACCTGAGACAGCATGCAACAGTTCTGCTGGATTGCACCTATGGTGACAAGGCCTGTTAGCACAGCAGGG
The DNA here is from genome assembly GCA_013398735.1 of Nothocercus julius. Taxonomy (NCBI): domain Eukaryota; kingdom Metazoa; phylum Chordata; class Aves; order Tinamiformes; family Tinamidae; genus Nothocercus; species Nothocercus julius. The sequence continues at coordinate 1,457,020 of VZSV01000021.1, forward strand.
CTCTCAAGAAATGCATCAGGACCCTATTGCACTCTGTACTTTGTCTGCTGGGGAGCGAGGATCCCTGGCTGCTTGGTGGAAGGCTTCGACAAAACAGGGCAAAACACTGTAATTAGTCACATATTTCAAGTCTTTGGCTCTTCATGCTATAAAGTCTGTGTGAAGAAACCATGAGGGCTCAGTCAGATCCAAATAGCTGTGTTTAATGAATACACCCAAACGTAGGAGGCTTAGAAACTTGCACTGATGTTGCATTTGGTTTCTGCAACAGAGATGCAGAACGCCCAACCTGCTGTTTAAAAGCTGAGCACGAGTAGCAGACTATGTTACATACAGGTCCCTTGTTGTATTTGTGACTCTGTGACAATGAGACATTAATACAGCTTAGTCCTGCTTGGAAGTTTCTGCTTCCAGAATGAAGCAAACAAACCACCTTTTATAGGCCCAAACTGCTTGACTCCCAGCTTTCACTGGAAATGGTTGCTCTGTTACAGACTTGTGTAATGGTTCAGATCTGTCATAGAAGACCCATTTGCTTTCTTGGACCAACTGTCTCCCTTCCCCTCATTTTTATTATCCTGACCTGAACAGTTCTGCATGGGCAAGCAACTCGGAGACAAATATGAGACACTGCAGATCTGAGGGTTAAGACACAGTGGCCCATGGGGTGGTTGAACACAGACTGATAAGGCCAAATCCTGCCAGTAAATCCCCTCAGCAGGAGGATTGGCTCAGTGACGCTGCAGCCACAGGGCTGCTTTGCACAAGCTTTGTGCTGTCTCCACGTCAGGCCCTGCAGAGCAGTGAGCACTTTCCAGGGGTTTACCCAAAGGACTGTGGATGCCTGGAGGAAAGCATGGAAATGCACAGGGTCCAAACCTGTGTTTATGTGCGCATTTCGCACACTGCTGTGGCAACGTGAAATCTGACATCTGGGTGTCTGCTGCCAGGAGTTGGTCATAGCAGGAGAGGAGGAAACCCTGAGGCTGTCAGTGCAGCCCAACCAAGCGGCTAGAACTTGCTCCCGTGGGGGCCTTGCTGAGCTCTGGCTCCCCACCTTTGCTACCTGTGTAGAGCAGCCCTGAGGAGCGTCAGAAAGAGGGTGGGCTGGTGCTCCAGCAGCACTTCCCTGGGGAAGGCTCTGGTTACCCACCATGACGTGTTGCTTCTGAGGGCTGCAGCACTGATGCACTGGTAACCTGTACCCCACCCAGAGAATTCCCCCTGCCTCAGGGATCTTCCTTTCTTTTTCTTTGTTTTTTTTTTTTTTTTTTTTTGCTTTACCTCCTCCCCACAGATGCTTTTAGAGAGGAACAACAAAGCAAAGGCAACGCCTTGGCGCTTGCTGTTCTCCCAGTGGCTCCTGCCGGCTGCAGTCCACAGCACGTCAAAGAGCCTCCCTCATTCCAGGGAATCAAGCACTGTTTATGTGAGGGGAAAGAAAAATGCATCAGTAGAGGATTAAAGATCTAGTAGTCATAAAGGAGAAGATGCTCTGTAATGAAGTATCAACAGCAATTCACCCGATTCTGCTGTTTTGACAATCACCAGGTGTTCTGCAGGAGCACGATCTGCACCTGCCTGTGTTGTTCCAACAGCAGCACAGGGGATCTCACCTCCCCACCAAGTTGTGTCTTGTGCTTCAAATATCCTGAAAAGATTGGGAGTAGCCAATGTTTGATATGTTGTCATGGAACTGGAAACCCCTCTGGGCAGATGGCTGACATACATGCCTGTTTGGGCAAAGGCAGTGATGGGAGAGCTCTGGGAAGTTTGGCAGGGTGCTTGGAGCTGTTGGGGGATGCATCCCATGGGGCATCGGCGCAGGGGGCAGCTGCGGAGCCCAGACTGCGGTCGTGAGCACACAGCGAGCAGGAGCACGTGTGTGCCCAGCCAGCTCCCTGAAGATGGGTGTGCACCGACTGTACCTTGGCCTCCTCTAATCTCCCTCACAGGAAACAGCAGATGAGGGCTGGTGGTGCCTGCTGAGCTCATGCTGGAAAGGGAGCCCAAGTTCAGGAGTCTGACTGCCTCTGGAAATTCCTTACATTTGGGAAATGACTTTTCAAATAGAAGTATCCTTTCCATATCTCCAGGCCACTGAGCACTTTCACCGCACACCCTTTCTGTAGGGCTCCCACACCTCCATCCTTTCCTCTACTTCAGTTAAACATCACATTAGCAATGTCTGATCCAAGGGGCTGTTTGCTGTTGGGGCACAGATAAGAAACAAGAGGAAAGCAGCTGATGCTGAGGCTAGATTTGGCTTTAGTAGTCCTATGGCAAATTTCATCCCTTGACTTGCCTTTTCCCCTACCTAATTCTCCCACTCAAAGCCTTATGTTTTCCCTTGGCTTGGTACCTTCCTGAATTGCAGGATACCAACACACCTACCACACTGCCTAGGGCTGGAAGATGAACTGGGAGGCAGAAGCTGCTTTTCCTAACTTACAGCTCCAAGTCACCACTCCTAGGAGCTGAGGACGCTGTCTGTCAGTGGAGCAAGGTCAATCTCTCACCTCGCTGCTGCTTTGCAGGGCTGTCCTCCCCCTGCAACCCCAACCCTCAGCAGGGCTATTTCCCTCCCTCCCTTGCACCAGCTCTGGTCTGTTTGCACAGGCTTATTCAGCCCACTAAACTGGGCTAGTCTTTAGGATTCCTGACTCAGCTTGGCTTATCAACGCGCAGGATGCACTCCAGCAGCGGCAGCGCGTGAGCGGGCACCGGGACAGGAGATGGGCTGGGCTGGAACCGCGGGTTTGCCTGTGAGCCGCTGCGTTGCACTGTCCTCTCTCCCACACCCTCCGCTATCAAAGATAAGAGCACTCCAGCCAATCCCAGGTTAGATGTCTAGGCAGATAATAACAATACGAGGCGCGTATGGCACACAAGTATTTTGGGCAGATTACGGCAATTTGGATATTGGTATCTGAAGAGCAGTATCAGCTCTGAGCAGCTACTGCAAACTCATTCACACCAAGTCACACATATCTAAATACTTTCTTTTTTTCACTTTCCTTTGCACTTTAACTTGACTGATAGAGATTTATCTGAATTAGTTGCATCCTATTATCATAGTAGTGGCTACTTTTAACAGCTAGTAATAACATTTGAAAAATATGCTATTAAAGGATTGATATATCTGTTAGAATTACTGGTCCTTCCATCTTTGGATTTTAAAAATGCATACATTGTATATGCTCAGGGTTTTTGATGTTTCTGAAATTAGACTTCTGTGTTCTCGGTCTCAGCATTGAACTCCTAAAGATGCATGTGATCTTAATGTGGCTGAGAACAGGAGGACATTTTGATTTACAGTTTGACTGAAATCTCTTCTGATGAACTGCTTTCATGCTTGACTCTCTATGTAGGAAATGGTCTCAAGACCTGATTTGATTCTTTAGTTTAATATTAATAGTTAAAGTCAAGTTCTTAAAACCAGAGGTCCTGCAGGATCTTCTCTCCTCGTATTTTCACAGATAGTCAGACTATCCAGTTTTCACAAGCGCTGACTGTCTCTGATGCTGGAAGAACTGAGAGGCAGAGGAAACTGGAAGAACCAAAAGGGTGCACATGCTCATGCTGGTAGCCAGATGCCAGCTTTTACTGGCAGTTGGCCATCTCCAATAAAGGGTTTCCAACGGGTTACAGGCCAATCTAATGAAATTTGCCTCTTAGGTCTAAAGTCATGTTCTGTTCTTTTTGAGAGCTTGCCTGGATTGTCCATAATCTTGTGATTATCAAATTTCGCTAAAGTCCATTTATTTATAACTGTGACAAATAGCTCTCATGTACATTTTTCCTGTGATTTATTGTGCAATTGTTTTGCATTCCTGAAATGTAAAATAAACCATCAAAGTAAGACGCGATGCAAGACGATGCAATGGAGGAGAATGATTCCTTGAAATAGACAATGCCAAATATAAATAAATCAGCTGCTCACACACTACTGATAAGACTGAAACTAAAAAGTCCCAGTTATGATGAGCTTTTCACGAGATGTGCAAGCTGTTTTATTGGGGAATAGCTAATGATTACACTACTTAATGACTACACCACTTCTCCAGTAATTTGTAGTCCTGCTTTAAAGACTGGGCTGTCACTGGATAGCCTCAGTCTGGAGCTTGCTCCCTTGTTGGGCTGTAGATACAGGAAGTGGCAAGAGCAACATAATCCTGTTTCCACGATGGAAAGAGAGGTTCGGATTGTGCATTTTGTGTGCCGTGCCCATATCTGCACATATCTGATCTCCACTTCTGCCTCCTCCAGTCTTGCAGCAGTGTGTGCACCAGGAAGAAAAGCTGCGGTTAAGGTCCCATGGGAAAGACAAGGCGGTCTTGGGAGACCTGTAAGATTTCTGCTTATCCAGGAACCAACAGGGACCTGATGTACTCATAGGGGCAATCAGCTAAGGCAAGGTTAGGACCTTCATCACAAGTGATAGCTCTCAGGATCCTTAACATGAATTCCTCAACCAGACTTATGTTATTTGACCAGTAGGCCATATGGACATACATCAAATGCTAAATGGGATGTGTTGTCACACTGTCCCCATGTTTGCGACTGCTCACACAGCACGCCAAGCAAAGGTTTCCTTGCTCTGCCACGTGCACTCTCTGGGGAATTCAGCTGGCGGCCTTCTCCTCAAGGAGGCTTTTTTTGAAGCGTCTCTCCGATTTCACAGCTTAGTTTGCAGGACCTTAATTATCTTTGTAACCTCTGCCCCTTTGTTACATTGCCTGAGATCGATCGGTTGGTTCCAGAGCTAGCAGAGAAGGACACACCTACACCTCTGCAGAAAAAGAGGCACACACCCATGGGAATATAGAGGTGAATGTGCACGTTAGGATCATGCATACCTATTCTCCTGAAAGATGGGCAAAACTAAGAATCTTTTAGCCTGAACATGGAAAACCTACCCTTAGCTATTGAGAAAGCTGGCCTCACAAAATCTTGGAAGTCTGCAGTGAAAGTTTCTCTGGATGAACTGAATTAAATGGCTGGCTAGAATTAATATAATCAAGTTTCATCTCAGTGAGAGCTGGAACAATATACAGAGCTCTAAAGTTACTGGAATTTGTGAAATAAGCATGCAGTTTCTTGGTTGCTTTGTTCTGTTTAAAACCAATTGTTTAGAAAAGAAAACTTTCCTGAAAAAAGGAAATCAAGAGCATTTCTCCATCCCTACTGTTGCTGCAATAACAGGAAACAAAATTCACATATACAGAGCTCAGCAGATAAGAGCTGAATTGTAGTTTTTTTTATAGCTGGTGGCAAGTGATCCAAATGAAAATCAAATTTCTTGCCCTTCTGATTCACTGGGAGCTCAGACCTGAGTCCTACAGAGATCTTGATGGGTGAGGAGCGCTCCAGGGACAAGAGCTTTAGGAAGACCTCCCTTTTGAGCCAACAAACCTACAGCTGCAAGTCAACCTGTTCACAGTCACAAGCTGGCAGCAGTGTTGTAGCAGCTTTAGTGAAAGGTGGTGGTGCCACTTCCAAGCCAAGGGCGACTCTGAGTCAGCCAGTTGTGTCACACCCAGTGATTTCTCTAACTCAGGGTCTTTTTGGTACAGTCAATGTGATCAGACAAGGGAAGTTTTTAGCTAATTGAGTGCTTGAAAAGTTGTAATCCATGTAAGTCTGCCTGCTCCTCGTCTTGGCAGTAGGGTCAGTTGGTGACCTTCTTTTTTCACATTGCAAAATTCAGCCACATTTCAAAATCTAGAATTGGCTACGTGCAAGGTGCCTTGCTAAACCTCTCAGCTGTGAGCTGAACCTTTTGCAGCAGTGCAAAGAGTAGCTGAGGGCATTGCTAGAGGGTGGGCTTCGGGGACAAACCCAGCAGCTCGATGATCCTACCAATATTATCAGCAGTGAAACAATTAATTAACTTGACTCCTTACATGTCTTTTCTCAAGGGACTTCAGAGTGGGCAGCCCTATTAGGAAAGGTCACATATCTCAGGTGGTTTCAAGCTCTTTGCAGAATTAGAACAAAAATGCTCTTTTGATGTGTGCTTGACTCAGGTTTTCCAGATGATATTCGTAATTCAGGGCTGGAACAATGCGGGTTTCAGATGCTAGTGCTGCATTTCTGTGGCACACCAAGCATTGTGCTTCACAACTCTCTTTATCAAGATCCATAGAATACTTGGTATTTTCCTTTTAGGCCTTTGTTGCTTCTCTTCCATTTTCCTCCTAATTTCTGATATTAGTAGGTAATTTTCTGCCCCACATTCATGTTTGCAGATTCTGGAATAATATCAGTGGATTTCTTTTAATCCCTTATTTTCATCTAGCCTGGGAGCTAGTCCAGCTGTTCTGACAGTGCTTTACTTTCTTTTAAAACTGCCATTGCTAAGACATACGTTCTCAGAGTCAGAGCTTCCTCTCCAACCGGTACAATTTGAGGTATATGCATGATACTGTGTAAGTGAAAGACAAGATTACATCTTCGTAGTAAAATACAGAGCTTTTTTAGACAAATGAAATACACCCTGACTGTTGTATCTTCTGACAACTGTGGTCCAAGATGCAAGCATTTACTCATTTTTTTGAGCTGTCATAGCTGAAGGAGGCTTTGAATGAGGCCAGTAAGAATAGGGACCTCTATGATCAGGATTCTTGCCACTAAGATCTTACTGTGTAAGAAATAAAGTAGTTTTATAATATACGTGTCTTACCCAAAGGTCTGATTACATAAGTTGTTTTAAGGACAGAAATGAAATTAAGCTTAATAGGTAGACCTACTGACCGTTCCCATGTTGTTGCCTTTAGGCTGGGCTGGATTGCAGATGTGTTTGCTAGCTCTTGCACTTTGAATCAGTTTGCCCATCTTGACATAACACAATAAACTTACCATTTTTTTCGGAAATACTTCTAATAATATTAGTAGGCCTAGAATTTCTAACTATATGAATAGTGTTGTAACTTAAAATGCACACATAGAAAACTTGTCTATTTTTACTGCTGGCTAACAGCACTTGTCACTGGTACTGACACTGCTAACACTCTGTTTTGCCCACTTGATGAATGAGTTCCAGTTTCATCCACAGTTCTGCTTTCTCTGAAAGTGTTTCATCCATACTTTTGCTTTCTCTGAAGGGGATTCTACCTGAGAAAAACCTTTCCTACCTGTTTTGCCCATCCTTGATTTACAAGCACGGGATAAAATATATTTCTTTCTCATTTGTGACACATAGAAACAAGCTCCATTTAAATGTAACAAGAGGGCAAAGAGCAGCTTTATGTCGAAGGTTCCTGGTGTAGTAAATCTTTGGCCGCTTATGAAACGATGAATGATACTCTGCTTAATACCCGGGCCATTTGAATTTCAGTCAGGTGAGATGTAACTCTCAAAGCTGCCTCTTGCTGTGACACACAACTAAGCAATTCGCATCATATCTTATCAGGGAAATACTTCTAGCCCAGCCATTTTATTGCTGTTATTTTTCAGCTAACTGGAAATGTGTCATCTCTCAGTAATCTTAGGAAGTAACTGAGCTGACAGAATTGTTTGTGGTTGGCAACCAGTGAAAATGTTTGGTCTCTCTAGTATCGGTGTTTATTGTTTGCGTATGGATGGTGAAGCAACGCAGAGGACAACAGCAAATTAGACCACAGCGATATGTATCCTAGCTGGATCCTGGATACTTTCTGAAAACATATGGGTTTGCAAGGGTTTTCATGCTGTTCAGTTTCCAAGTATTTAATGCAAACTCCTTAGACCAATGAGGCGCTTAGCACATGGCATCACAGTAATACATCTCTGCTGCTGAAGACTTCTTCTAGAAGAACACATTTCTACTCATAGCCAGGGACAAGTTCTCCTCCTTGTTGTCCGCTGGCTAGTTGTAAACTTCAAACGACATCTTCATGGAGACTAGAGCTATTAATGTGTCTTCTGTGGATCTACGCAGCTAAAACTCGTTCGAGCTTAGTCAACACTTCTGTGGTGATGGGCAAGACCCATTGTCACTCACCACAGTGGGGAGAAACCTCAGCCAAAAAATCCAGGTGTTAACAAGGCTGGGGAACGTTTGTTGCAAGCAAAAAGCAGCTCTGCGAAAACAATCCTTGATTAATAAGTCATTGGGAGCTTTCGTAATACTCCACTTAATAGAACCTAAAGATGAGAGAGGATTAAGTGAATAACAGGAAGCATCCCGCAGGAATTTCCCCCAGAGCACCGAGGGCGAGCGAATAAAGTGCACATGTGTTTGCAGTTTGGGGAATGCATGCCTGTGAGGGGTGGTGCACGCGCCCCGGCGCGGCAAACCCGCTCCCTGTCTTACACACAAACACGGACCAGCAGATGGGCAAATCCTGCCTTTACTTCTGATTTGTGAGTCACCTTCATATGTCTTGTCTGGCACCACCTTGTGTTTTTCCCCCCACCACAGCAAAGTCCTCCTTGGCACCTCCTAAACCATGTAACACAGCTACAGCAAAGGCCATGATTTTCAGAGCAATGACTGAAAGCAACATAAGCCAGCAGCAGATAAATTTTATCATGTGAAACACTGAGCTACTGGAAACCAGATTAGCAACAGCCTGACTACCCAGAAAAAAAGGGTTCATTCTGCATGTGCCACATTAGCATTTTCTTTTGAAGCATAAAACACTGATGACAAACAACAGCTGGAGACATTAATGGTAGTTAATCAGAGATAACAACCATATTGCTTAAATGGGGAAGGTTGACGAAGAAGGAATTCTTAAAAGCACAATGCTGTTTGAAAAATGCTATGTGAACTATATTGATTTTCTGCCCCATAAGTGGAAGGACGATTCTCTTGAGCCACAGAATGCAATCATATGGAGTAAATCATTCCCTCCCCTCTCACGCAGAGAGGGAGGGAGGGAGTGCCCTCACACAGGCACTCCTCACTGCCAGAAAGACAACCGTACTATGCACAGGGGGAAAAAAATTTGTCCTGTGAAACTCTGAATAGCACTTTGTCTCCAGATACCAACTTAAAACTGCTGTATCAAAGAAGAATCTTACTAGCTTCTTTTTAATTAATGGCCATTAATCTTGTTGCCCTACTGCTTGTGCCAAAATAAACAAATAAGTGCATTTTTTTTCATTCCCAGTGAGAGAGTCTTGTTACAAGAGTGATGTAGCAGCTATGCAGAAAGTCCCGAAAGTACAGGAATGAACAGAATCGCCCTGTTAACTGCAGGCTGTAACTGGCACGTCAGTGGGAAAAGGAAGGGGGAAGTGTTTGGAATTCTCTTCCCAGACTCAAGAATACTCCAGAACAATGTTAATTCTCTGCCTAACACAATACAAATGTGGGGATGGCTCAGCCTGCAAGTGCAGTATGGACACATGGCCCCACAGAAGTGCTTGAAGGCTTTTGCCAAGCAGTAGTATGTTCCTGGTTTTTGTCTGTCCCTGGTGCATCTGCAGCCCTTGTTGTTGTATTGAATTGAGCACTTTGTGCTTTTTTTTTTCAGTACTTATCCTTGAAATACCCCTTAAGATAAGAGAGTGCTAGCCTCTGCAATTAACAGAGAAAACACAGAAAGTTTAAAGGACTCATCTGAGGTGAAGGAGAGGTTGTGATGGGGCACTCATGAAGGAAAGGGGCTAATACCTCAAACCTCCACCCCCATGAAGATTACTCTACCCACACACATTTTAATACCCACAAATTCATTCTTCCCCAGTGAGTAAAACTATTCTGAAGTTCATTGAAACATAAGAGAGGAGCAGGCTGTTTACTGAAAAATCAAAACATCTGAGCTCCCACAGTAGAAAAGCAAAATATCTCTGCACTGACATAATTCAGCAACGTGTGCTGTGAACTAAAGTGTGCATGTTTCACATTCCTAGTCTTTCTTACATGTCCTACGATGTACACAGCGCGCTGCCTGCGTGGCAGCCATATGGCACCCTGGTAGATGAATGACAGCTAGGGCTAATGAACCCTGCGGTACCTGAGTGAAAATTTAGGTATAGATTTAAGTAAGAGTGTAGTACTTCATAATCAAGATCCCTTTCTTCCAGGTGGGAACAGAATGAATGAAACATTTTCTTTTCAACCATTGGCAAATTGGCAAAGCTCCATTGCCAGTTTTCAAGTTTACATGTTTTCAGTGAAGAAGAAAAATTTGACATAGGAGACAGGTGATTTTTGTCAGCAAAAAGCATCTTTTTGTTTATTTATTTATTTGGTCAAAGAATGTGATCACACTCAACTAAAAGGGAACTTCCTGTGAGCAGTGCTACAGCTCAAGGGCAAGTTGATATCAATGTGAGGTTTTGTTTATCCAGAGATGTCAGGATCAGGCTTTAAGTCTGTAGAGACAAGAGGCCCTATTACTCTTTTACTTGTAGATGTGCAGCCGATGGGTGTTCGGCCTCCAGGAGCTGAGATTATTGAGATAAGGTTTCAGATAAACATCCAAATGTTTAGATCTTTATCTAACCCAAATCTCTGAACCTTTAAAGGATTACCCACCTCCAGGGATAATCCTGTAGTGATTTCAACACCTGTACTGAGTCAAAGTGAGTTCATATTCTCCTGCCTACAAGAAGTCGTTCAAACCCAGCCTATCATTTGTTTGGGATGGCTAAAACAACTCGTGTCAGATCTGGACATGATTAGCTGGGCATTCCTATTTTAAATGACTCTATCACAAGATAACGCCAAATTTTCATCACCAGCAACCTTTTTTACTGAGGAAAAACAACATGTGACATTATGCTTCTGTAGCCCACAGAGCAGGTATGCCCTGAATGTTTGGACAGTGAATCATAATCTCTAAAATATTTACAGTTATATAGATATTTAAGGGAACTGCTTTTCCATCAGGATTTTGCTTTGAAGACATATATTGCTGCTCTCTTTTGCATTTAAATAGATGTGTTCCTGCCAGCATGCAGTGAAGCTTTATAGTAGACTAGTGGAGATGATCCTAAAAATACCCTCCTGAGATACATAGTAGGATAACACATGAGTGGCCATCATTTCTATGGATCACTGCAAAAATACTGAAAATACGTAGAGGGAACTTTCTTTTTTCTTTTTTTTATTTTTCAGCATTTCATCATAGGGCAGGATAGCAGCTCTACTTCTGAGGCAACTGCTTGTGTCCATCATCAGAGATGCCTGAGAAGCAATTGAACATTGGATTTCTCTCAGACTTGACCTCCTAAATGGAAAAGGAACATCTGAAAAAAGATATATCTTATTAGGGATACTACTGTTCCTCCAGTATACCCAAAAATTGATGTTGGAGTTAGTTGTGCTTTGAAATGCTATGATTTAATGATATCTCAAAAGCAATCAAGAATTGAGAGGAAATTAAAGAAGTTATTCTTATCACTTATACATATCTATGAATGTGTGCACATATGTAGATATACATTATTTCTCTATGGACCTGAAAATGCTTTGCACGTGTTAAGTGATCACACCACAAAGAATCTCCTTTCCTTATGAAAAAAATCCAATAGATATTATTGTGACAGCAAGATTGTAGATAGTACAAAATCTTCCCTGAGGCTTTTTGGCAGATTCTTTAGGCTTTTTCGGTCTAAGTCTCCTTTTAGTCCTAAAGGAAGGCAGAGGTTAATAGAAGGATTGTGCAGTAGACTCAGCTGGGTTCCTCAACCTGAGCAGGAAATAGACAGTTTGCTATTCTTTATTTGAGAAGTCCATCTGCTGTAAGCAAAAGTTATCTCTAGAAGTGACTGTTGGCTTTGATCAGTCTTCTGAAATACAGTGGTGTTTAAGGAAAAGCTGATCTTACTTTAATCACTGGTTCTACAGCTCACCTTTGTAATTAGAAGGAAAGAAGGACTTAACAGCACTCAGGTGGAATGCGTGGGAAACATATGATTAAGTGGTGATCCTAAGTTAGCATTTCACCTCCAGAAAGTAATATAAGCACTGGGCACCAAGCATTTTCTATAGAGTCAAAAGATAATTGAAAGGCCAAATTAATTAACAATGGCCTGTATAGTATAACGAGGGATGAGATTATAGCCAATTAAAGTCAGCTGAGATCTTGCTTTTGCAGTCAACAGGGCTAGACCTTCAACCCTCTATGCTAACATTGGACCTCCTCTACTGATTTAGTTTTACATTGACGATGAGATATGTTCCAGAGAACCGTATCAGGAAACAAATACAGAGTGGATTTGATGTCTAATGCCTCCTGTATCTGATGAGCCTCAAGTGGAAGCCCTGACCTGTTGTGCAGTTCAACCATGCATCCTATCCGTTGGTACCCTGAGGAAAGATTTTTCAACAGTGTTATGGCATTCAAGTTTTCAGTAATGTGCTGTAATTCCCTGGAAATGGAGGAGGATGTTATCCTGCAGCGGACAAACTTGATCTTCCTTTAAATAAAACTGTTTTCTAGTAGCTATGTTGATTTATCTACTGGCAAGGAGACTTTTGCTAAATATATATGTTAGGAATATTTAGGCTTAATTTTAGGAAAAAAAAATGTTGCAGCACGGATCAACAACTAACTTATATAAACATGACAGGCCAGAGAATATTTTCACCCATATTATTATTATAGAGGCCTGCTGCTAGCATCTCTGATTCATTGTCTCTCAGCAACCAGTTTCAACGTGTCTGTTAATATATAGCATTTGTAGAGTTCAAATGCACAGAAGACTTGATATAAAACCATTTCTACCTCTATTAGCTGAATTGGTGTTGAGAAAAATTTTGCCTCATCCTTAGAGACTCGTCAGAAAGAGACTATTTCCTAGAATGAATTTTAGCATCTGTACTAGAAAATATAACACACAGAGTCAAAATGGGCTTTCTAGAAATTGTTAGATATTGAAGTCTAGGATATTTTATTTCCCTGATGAAAGGAATGAATTGTGAAGTTTTATTTCTTACCTCTAGAAAATGATAGTTGGATCAGAAAAATAGTCTCTAATAGCGAAATATTGGAACTCAAATACTAGTTTTTTCCCAACTGCTTTCAACACCAATTCAGAGTAAAAATGTTATTAACAGAAAATATCCTGCCTGATTAATTTAGGAATTTGATAGATAACTTAAAGACTCCAAAGAGATATAGAGAATGTTTTAAAAGTTTATTTAGCTCAAGTAGAAGTTCTGGACAGGATAGGAAAGCTACCTGACTTAAGCAGGGAATGGAATATGTAGAAGATAGACTAGATGACCCCTTGTGTTTAAACTCTCTCAGGTTTAAGATTTGACTGTGCATGGCAAACTGAGGATAACTAAGGCAGAATAAGTTCAGCTTGTCAAAACTCTTCTCTTATTTGGCTCCTTATTTCCAGACTTCTATATTGACACAACAACTTCTTTCGAGGACAAGAACATTGTTTAAGATCCACTTAATTCTATGTATTTCCATGTGCAGAAGAGCTACGTATGGGACAAAGGCCCCAAGAGTGCCTGACACCTAGCAAAAGGCACCCAGCAAACACTAGATTCAAGTCTGGGAAAAATAAGGAAGAACAGAACTCCTGGACTCGCAGAAGGAGCAGAAGCAACTTCACTCATACCTCTTCACTGAGTCTCAAGGCAGGATTCCTCAGGCCATTACCTTCATCCCACTCCACTGTGATTCTTGTGGAAATCATCAGCCTGGTGCCATCGCAAAAAGGACTTAGAGATACCTGCCCAGGTTTGCAAGGTCAGGTAGTGAGTATTTACCAGTAAATGTCATAAAAAAGCACATAGACTGGCAGAGTGAGAGAATGAGCATATGTATTGTAAATCTTATAAACCAAGCTTTAGGTTCCATGATAATTACTGCTAAATGACAAGGTAGCCCATAGTTGTAACATGGGTGTTTATTGCCTGGTGAAGCCTATATACTTATTGGTTATGCAAGAACATTTATATAAAGCCTACCAATCTGCAGGGACCAACTGCCTTTAAATGATGTTGCTGCAACATTTTCTTTATCTGACATTTCCTTGTTTTATTATGAAATAATAATGATTTTTCTTTCTGTGACACTCTTTCTAATCACCAGTGTTGTTATGGTGTGTTGTCTGCAGCAGGACTGAAATAGTATTTTATATGCATCTGCTCACCCAGTAAGTGATATAATGTACTCACTGTTGCACATTAGTCAGGAAAATCTATGCCTCCCAATGCAGAAAATTAATAATGTTGCTTTGGTACCTGCAGTAGCTTGGTGAGCTGATTGAAATACTTTGATATGCAGAGCACATTATTTTAAAGATGAGTAAAAGGAGTCTCAGGGAGATCAACTGTGGTAAAAGCTGTGGTCTTGTTTCCTCAGAGTGCAAACTTGAACAGTCAAAGTGAATACGAGATACTGCTACTCAGACTAGGTGTGTTTGCAGAACGCTCACCTTGAGGACATATTTTGGGCTCTCCAGTGTAAGAAAATAGCTTGTACCGTATCAGTCACACATTTTAGGATACATAGTAGGCAACAACAAACAAAATACTGAAAAGAGGGGAGCTTCTCTGAGTCCCTCATACCTGACTAGTGGAGTCAACAGCCCAGCCATCTCTGTGCTACTGTGAAAATACTCTGTCTTTTAAATTCTCATATCACGAATGGAGTCTACAGTGCTGATGCCTGACACAGGCAAGCAAGAAAGGAAGATGGGGAAATGGACAGGAATGGGAGGATAAGGAAAGGAGAATAACAATGCAGTGCTTTGAAAAGGTAGACTTGACCCCAGCTTCACTTCAAAAGATGCCGAACTTCATGATATCTCCACCATGGGGAGTTATTCGTAATGATATTGTGCACCGTGCTGCTGTGGCTTCTACCACTGTGACGGAGCCACACTGCTAAAGGCTCTGGGGAATTACCCTGGTATTTAATTTGTTGTTACTAAAACAGTGAGTTTGACTGCAGCAAGAATAGTTTCTTCCCAAACAGTTACCAGAATCCTGTTGTTGTTCTCCTTCTTGTTGACCTTTTTACTGGTTTTGTGATTATAATAATGATTTTCCCGGCCTTGCTGTCTTGAATTCATTTGATTTATATTGTGCCAGGAACTCAAATGGGGAAAAAGCAGGCCATCTCAGACTGATGTTCTGCTAAATGAAGAATTTTAACAAAGTAATTTTTTTGAATGGAATTGTGATGGGGAGACCAACATTTTCCTTCCTTTAAGAATATTAATTGCATGTGGCCATAATGAAGGAATACAGGGACTGTCTTCAGCCCCACTATGCTGCTACCATGTGAGCTGTACCTATGTTGTATTTCAAGTTATATTAGAAACCACTAACATCTCTTTTAGAGTGTAAGCACTACAAAAGAAAAAGCCTCAAAATTATACTAGCGTCCACAGCATTGCTGAGATCAGTGGTTTCCTGCAAGATCTGTTCTTTTCTGTGGGTATGTAGTGGCCTTTCTATTCTAAGTACCCGTCATGTAAAGTTCTAAAATGAAGAGAAAACCCCTGAAAAATCAGGTCCGCTTTGGATAACTATAAATATGCTGTACTCAGAATCCTGCTTGCAGCATCTCTGCGTGTGACTTCTCCTTGACCTCACATGAAGGTAAGGGTCGTGTTAGCCTTGTTTAGACCGTGCTTTACCAGCTTATGTCACAGGAAACACCGTCATGACAAATTATTTCCAGGTCTGCTTTCCTGTGTCTTCAAAGGCTTGTGGTAAAATTTCTCAGACTGCCCCAATAGTATCACCTTTGGAAGATGTTGTGTTGACTGTCCTAAAGACCGAATCCCAGTAATTATCTGGGCTGTAGGTAACTGTGTCTATGTCTCTGTTCAGCCCTTGTCTCCGTAAGTATTTTAATAGTTCTTGCGTGATACCCAATGCACAAACAGCAAACTGAAAGATAGTGAAAGTAAGCTATTAACCCAAACAAAGATTTGTGTGAGTTTATGATTATACTTTGAAAGCCAATTATAGTAACTAAAGAATATAAGATATTTCCTAATTTTCCTACCATAAAGGCTATTTATTGTAGATAGCAGACTACATATGAGGTAACATTTGCATAGAAAAGAATGCACCGCTACGATAAGATAACCTAGACATTATCATGCTATCTCCTGTGCGTATACAGTTTGCTGATTCAGTTCCTGCACATTGCTTTTAATTTACTACTTATGGCTACATTTTTTACAAAAAGAAAAAACATTAAAAAACGCAACAAAACTTTGTAGAATTTAGTTATGAAACTATTATCTGTGCTCTGCAAAGTTTATGTTTCCATTGACATTTCTTATCTGCAAGGACAATCGTGTCAACAATAAGGACAGTATGACAGAAGCTACTTATGACTGTCCTCATAGGACACAATTATTATAATTATTGAGTATTGAGAATATACAATATATTATTATTTAATTATATAATATAATTATTGAGAATAATTATAACATTAAGATTGAGTGCTACTAAAACATTTTAGCCAATTAAGGGCTACAAAGTAGACCACTTTGTTCTTCACTCAATTCTCCCAAGGTGTCCTGTGATCCAAAAAGACAAAAACAACAGGGGGCAAACAAAAGCATGCAGAAGCTGCTAGAACATTTGTGGCTTTCGTGGACTTTCTTAAGAAAATAAAAATCCAGGGCTAGTCAGTCTGACTACATTTTGTTAGGGCCTAAATGAACTGTAAGACTATCCTGTCTACTTTATCCATTTGTGTTCTCAAACGAGCAATAACGTAAGTGAAAGGAAGCAAAAATTAGGTGCTGGGTTGTCATCACTACATCCAGCAATGCTCTTCCTTTGGCATACTTTTATAAATATCAATGCTTTTTTTTTTTTTTTTTTTTTTTTTTTTAAGACAGTTTCTTGTATTTTGCATCTACCAGTCACATATTCAGACAGTTCAGACAGTTCAAGAGCTTTTAAGCATTGAGCCCACACACTACACGAAGAGGAAACTCATGTGTCCCACTCAGACTTTTTATTACTTTATTGCCAAAGGTGCCAAATGACATTGGCCTCTTTTTTTTGCATGGGCTATTTGCATCAATATTTGCAGTGGTGAATTTAGTGCAAGTGAGGTAAATTGTCCAAGATGAACAAGGTGATGCATTTTAATGAAGGAGTACAAGCTCTGTGAAAATAGGCCATGTTACTGCACTCCTCCCCATCTGTTATTTTGTTCCATTTTTCTCAGCAACACCAGCTAATACTTGTCTTCACAGAGCAGATGGAAATGACTCAAGTAGTCTCCACCTGGAGATTATCAAAACTTAGACAGAGTTGAAATATTGCTGAAACAGAAAGAGAGATATTTTAACATAAAATTCACAAAGCATGAAAATGCTTCTGGAACAGAGTTGGTATTTTGACTTCCTCCCTCTCCTTTACTCTCTCTTGAGTTGTCTTAAACCCACATGGGGCATGGGCGTTCATTCATTTCTAACTCTTGGAATTTAAGCTACTGTACTGAAAAGTGAGAATTGGTTTATGGAGCCATGACTCATTCTAAGGCATAGAAGGAAATACTTTTACCAGCTCTCAGGCCTAGCTCAAAGTACAATTCTCAAGGGCAATCTTGCAATCAATGTCTTTGGATCTCTGCTTCTGAATCCAGGCAGGTATATACTGACCAAATCAAACCTCTTCTGGCAAAAAGGTAAATCCTGTAAGACCACTGAGAGATTAGATCTTAAAATCTGTCAGGTGGGTGATTGTTTGACTGTTTCCATTTTCAGGTTTGTTTGTGTTTTCTTCCTATATGCTACCAACGCATAGAGAAAGCCCAGTGACTTGAACACAAGGTCTGGTTAAATACCAGCTGCTGCTAGTGAAAAGAATCAGTGGATATGAAGTTCTTACTGCTCCTCTTCATTGTTTTTCAGCTGGGATTTGTGCACGACAACATCCAAGTTAAATGAGATAGAGGAAAGTTGCTTGAGACTGCATAGGTGGAGAAGGGAGGCAGACTCCCAGCCCTTAGTCCAAGCTGGTGTTTTCCTTCTCATGTGCCAGCACTCAATTTAGGAGTTTCTCAGTTTCGTGATTCAGGGCAAGAGTTATCATTTTGTTCTCTCTTTGTACAATATCTAACAGAGTGAAGTCCTTCTCCTTGACTGAAGCTTAGAGACATTATCACAACACAAATAGTAAATAATAATCAAGCTAAAGATAACACTGAATTAAACCAGAGCAATATGGCTATTGTAGGCCAAACAGTATACAGTGCCAGCTCAGGCAACTGGCTCTCAAAACTGAAGGAGAACATTCCTTTGCAGTAAAATAAACATTTTTCTTTTTCTCTCAAGCTAGATAAAGTGTTGTGTGTTTCTGATAAATCCATATGGTTTGCTTACTTGCAGAGGAAAGCACGAAGAACAACAATTACCCAGATTTTTGTTCAGAACCTGCATTATCAATAAATGCCTGTGATATCAGCTGGGCTCTTTAGCCCACACATCCGGCTAGTATCTTAATTGCAATAACTTTGCATCCCCAAAAGCCAATGCAGTGATATACAATGGACCTGATTCCAACCCCTAACCTCTCAGAGACCGGAAAGTCTTTCAGCATTCCTGCAAACTTACATAAGAGAGAAGGAGCAGATAACATTGTATGTTTGCAGTTAAAAATGCAGAATGTTTGTGCCCCCTTGCAGAAAGGAGTGAAAGAATGGCCTTTTAGGAAGTGGTTTGGAATTAGAAAATGGTCTTACAGCTGAAGAATTTAGAGCGCAAAATTAAGGACCTCTGGGATACCCAATGCTTTTAACTCCACAGAAAGATTTCAGTGTACTATTTCAACTGCCTATGGCAACCCTAAACCTACTGAATATACACACCTTTACAGATACTGAAGTAGGCCTTACCAGTAACATTCTAAGAAGTGGATAGGGAGAAGGCTTTATTTATTCTTAAATAGAGAATGAAAATTTTGTTTTTTAAGTTATTTCCTATAATTTAATTTAATTCTGGAGTTTGCAGGCTTCCGGAAAGGGAACACCTTTTATAGGCTTGTGAGAAGGTGTCAGTAGCACATGGATGAAAGGAACCCAATAGGCATTATACATCTGAATTTTCAAAAAGTCCTTACAACATTCTACACTGAAGGTTATTGAAGAAGCTGCCTGGCCATAGGATTGAAGTCAGTGCAGAGGTACCCAGGGACTGGTGCTGTGGCCCATTTTATTAAACATCTTTATTGATGATGAAGAGAATGATGGGAGAAATGGATGCATGGTAAAATCACCAAATCTGCAGATAATATTAAGTAGATTTGCAAACGTAAGCTCTCTTTCAAATTCAAAAGTACTTCACAAGTGGACAAAAAGATGGTAGATGATCTCCAGTATAGGTCAATGAAATGAACAACAATACATCTTTGGAGAAATAATTGAAAACATGCCTTCAAAATGCTGAACTTGGATAGCTACAACTCAGGAGAGGGATCTCAGTGTCGTCAGTGAGAGTTCTCTGTGATCATCAGCTCAATGTGCAGTATCAGCCAAAATAACCAACAAAATTTTGGGCATCAGTAGGAAGGTACTGATCACAAAAGAGAGAGCATCATTTTTCTGCTGCAGAAAACCATTGCAATATCCATAAGTTGGGCAGTTATTTTCTGCAGTTCTTCGTCTCAATAAGGATATGGCAGAGCTGGACAAGATCCAGAAAGGGGTAATGAAAATGACTGAGAGACTGCTGTTTGACTGATAAGGTGGCTGCCTTGTGAAGAGAGACAAAAAAGATTGGATCTCTTCAATCTGAAGAGAAGTTGAAAAGGGAGCTCAAGGTCAAGGTTTACGAAATCACAAAGATGGTGGAATAGGTAACAGCAGAAGGGTTATTTAACAAATTCCACCATGCTTGAACTGGAGGATGCTTGCTGAAACTAGCAGGAGTTCCATTTAAAACAGATAAAAGAGCGTACTTCTGTTACATGGCTGGCAGGGATGTTCTGGAATTTGTTGCCGCAGAAGGTTGCAGACATTCAAAGCCAGATTAGATAGATTCAGAAGCAATTGGTCTATAAGCAAATGTTAGAAGGAATATGCAGGGGATGTCCCTGAACATCCCTATTACATCAGTTGCAGATCTTGGTGGAGTATGAGCAGAAGAGACCACAGAAAGAGGCCAGGCCCAGGCGCTTTCTTTACATAGCATGACTGATTTCTTGCCACTGTTGGAGATAGAGTACTGGTCGAGATGGATCGCTGGTCTCATCCAGTATATTTCTCAAGCACAGGCAATTGAGTAGTGATCTTCAAAGCTGTTGACGATAAGTAGATATATCTTTCATTCACCTTTTATCTACATTTCCTAGGCTTCTTTAAAAGCTGTGCTACAGTCTACACACCTGGTAATTCTTCAGTACTGAATTAACTGGAAGCAGACAGTGCAATTTACTGCCAGGTGAGCCTGGTTTGTTTTTCTTCTTGTTGCTTCACTTCTGCTTCCCGGTTTGTTAGCAGTAAAAATATACAGCACTATTTCTATTGCACTTTGCAGTAAGTATAGCTTCTTTTTCCATTGTGTATGTATGAAATGTTACCAAATTTGGCTCATTGTGCTTTCAGGTATAAGGACAGTGGAAAGGCATCAAACTACTATCAGGCAGCAACACTTTGTATAAGCATGGATTTGTATGAAAGGCTTTTCCTTTTGAGAGTAATGAGAAAGAACGTTGCTGCACCCAAGTAGGCTTCATTTCAGTTATGTTTTATTTTAAATAGGTGTTGCATGTATTTCACAGTAGTGTTGCGGTGAATTTCACAGTTATATAAAAGAATGAAGTGAGACGTCACTGAAGGTGTGCACTGAAGGTGCACACATTTATACATGTAAAGGGTATTTGTATATGTATAAAGAGCGAAGCAATTTATTTATGATAAATTCTTTGGAAGAGGCTGCAACAAGGGTGATTTTGGTAAGCTATTCCTTCCAGAATTTGAGGATCCTTGAATTTGGTAAAGAGGAATATTGTTTTCCTGATCCAAAACATTACTTTGATCTTTCTTTTCCCTAGGACAGTAGCTTTGATCTTTTTTGTTACTCTTGAGATTCTTGTTAGAACAGAGGAGGGCTATGAGGAAAGATGTTGCTCCTTCCAGCTTCTGCTGCACTTTTAGGATATCCATCTGAATGTGTGGGACAAGATGATTCCTCAGCGTTCTCATAGCCTCCATGGAAGGGAATCAAGGGCAGAGTTATCAGAGGAGCCTTGGTATAGATAGAGGAAAATACGTCATATTTAAATTTTAGTTCAATGAAACAAAAAGTGTATGTCCAATTTTATTCGCTATTTGCCCATTATTAGTAAATGAAAGTATTGTTAGCTTTATGAGGCTGATCTAACCCACAGGGCGGGAACTGTGATTCATTTTGTGGCATCTTAGCTGACAGAAGGTAACAGCAATCTGATCATATGTCTTCCTGAAATCAGTTTGTTACTAAATTTCTACTTGGAAAAAAAAAAAGTCCTATGTTGTGTTTGGGAAAAGCAGCTTTTACACTGAAATAATGAACAGCTGTTAGAACAGGAGAAAGCAAGCTCCTGAATTCAGATATGCCAGAATTCTGATAATTTTGATTTGGTCTAAGTTTAGTATCCAAGCTTGCAAGCAAATTAGCAATATTCCATTTATGTGGCTTGTCACTGTTGTTGTTACATGTTGGACCTTGAATGCTATGTGATTTTTATTTATTTTTTTAAAGGGGGTTAGGGAGGAGAAGCTTTTTTCTTGCCTCAGGTAGTTCAAAGCCGTGTTCAAAACCCTATGAACAAGGTACCTGGCCAGATAGATGTGGCCAAAGAGAAGATTAAATGTGCTTGCTGCCTGACCAGTTTCAAGGTTTTTAATGCAGTTCAGGAAAGGCAAACTTGTGGGTTGCATTAAATGTTTATTTTCTACATTTCTGAAAAATCTAAGCAATACTTTTAGTTGTTAGGAAGGAATTTGCTCCTTCCTGGCATCTATTCTGATCTGCCAGGTGTGTGTGGTCTCTTCCCTGTCTGAAGTTGCCCTTTTGTTCTGACTTCTTTAGCTAAAAACAACAAAGAAACTGGGCAGCTTTATTCTGCTAAATAGTCCACATTACTTCCACGGCTACTCTCTTACTGACCCTGAACAGTTTAGTAGCTATGAACGTTAAGAGGCTCAGTCCTAATCTTTTCTCTTCAAAGGAGCAGGAGAATGTGGCCTTTTGATTGTGGCTTTCCCTGAATTTTAGAAACCCACCTTTATCAGCTGGTCACTTCCATGCTTGTATGTAGATGAGGGCAACAGTGAAGTTGTGTGGATTATATAGACTTGTCTGATGGCTTTCCTTGCTTCTCGATCCTTACCTCTTCTTCTGGCCTGAACTATCTCTAATACTGTGTTAAATACCAGACGGATACCTCAGGATCAAATGTAAAGAATCCTGGAATATGCAGCCAGGAGAAAATATGTTGGCCAAAGAGCTCGCTGGCTCAAGAGTGTGGTTTTTAAATCTTTACTCTCAACTGATCAATCGTGGCATGCAAGTGCTATGCTGAATCAATGACAAAAATATGTCTCAGTACAAGGTTTAAGGGACTGTCTGCTTGTCAAGACAGGCTTCAAAGGAAGTGAATCGTTAGGGAAAAGGTGGCTTTCAGAATGAAAGAAGTGTTGGGGTGGTGCTGTTATCAGATTTTTTTTTTTCTTCTTTTTCCAGTGATAGTAATATTCCACCTTGGCTTCACCCAGGTGTTTTCCATTCCATCTCCCCGATATCTTCGGAGCACCTTGCTCTGGGCAGTATGCACAGGGAATAACTGTGGATGAGGATAATGAAGCTGGACTCACACAAAGAGAGTGCATGAGATTAATGTTTAAAAGCTAAGAGCTAAACTGCTCTCTAGGTTGCGAGCTTGAACATTTCCATACTCCTCTGAGATGTACCTAGGTAGGTATCTGTACTGCATAGGAGACTTGTGTGCCTGATGTGGGCAAGAGTTCAGGACTACGGAGAATATTTTTCTCCATGGGACATAGGGATTGCGGGCTCCCTCAGGCACGTACTTGCACCAGCCTTGCTGCCACTGGGGAAGGCTTGCAGGATCGAGCTGCAAGGGCCTGCGTCGGGTTTCTGTACATTCAAAAGCCTTGACTTGGCTACGCGACATTCCTTTGTATCCTGTCCTCTCCTGCTGACCTTTCTTTCTTTTTTTCCATGTGACTGACAGTCCTTTAAAACACAAAGCAACAGGATAGTGTCGGATGGTGGGAGGAAACATTGTCATCGGTTTGGGATATCATTATTGAAACAGCTTCAAGTTATCAACAGCTTCAGGGGGAAAATGCTGATATTTGTTTTTGCCTTGCATACTATTCCCCATTCATTACTCGTTTTCTTGACTCTCTGACCCACTTTCCTGTAATAATTGTTCTATGGAAAAATCTAATATTTCTTATCCTAATGTCTGTATCGCTGGGCTGAAGACTTTTATTTCTGCATGCTAGCAAATGATCCCAAGAGAATGACATTACTTGGTGTGACTAGACAAGACCTTTCCTTCCTACGAGTCTGGAAATCACATCCTAATCCTCCCTTTTCATTGGCTTCTCTTAGTTCTTTTTTCACAACTGCTGTGGAAGAGCTAAAAATGAATTATTGAGGAAGGATTTCATTTTGCTTAGTTTTTAAGTACTCTAGGACCAAAATCTCTTCTCTCCAGGGCTATCATGCTGTTTCCTTGAAAGAGCTTTGATCATAGCAGTTGCACTGTCCCAAAGCCTGCCATTTATCTGAAAATCACAATTTTGCAAATATTAATTACATTCTCAGCAGCCTGGTCTCTTTAGTTTCATTGTGCTAACTTGGTGCCACAGGAGCCACTGTTTTCCCTAAGTTAATTACTAGCCTTATTTTAGCACTGTATAAGTTGACATACAAAAACTGCCTCAAATGTGGTAGAACTAGAAATGGAGTCTGCATATAACTCCTTCAATTTTGCTTTGACTATTAGGGTCAAAATTTTGCTTTGTGGTTCTGAAAGTTTGTTCTAGAGTCTCTTACAGAACTAAGAAAGAGAAGAACAAAAGTTATGAACAAGCAATCAGTGGGCAAATAAGAGCATCCTTCCCCCCGCCTTCCCCTGCGAGAGTTAAGGCAGAGTGACATTTGATGACAGTTTTTTTCACTGAAGAGGTGCTAGCAGTTGAGCTACTTAAAAAGCCACCAAGACCACAGGGAGTAAGAAGTTGTAAATAGTTTTGAGCTGAATGAAACTTGATCTAGGTGCATGGAGCAAACAACAACTTACCCAGAAGCAAGGGCCTTCACTGTGTAAGAAATGCAGTGGTGAATGCGTGTTATAACTGCAACAGCCACAGTCAATAGGGAGCTGGAAAACTGCACAAGTAAGCTCTCTATAATTAACAAGTTTTGTGTATTTTTAAGATGAGAGAATCCACCCACTTTTCGCTGTGTTGATAATTCAGATGGCCCTGCCTTGCTGCTGGTCATCCATGGTGCCTTTTCACAGTTGCTTTTAGCCAAACGGAGACCTCCCTCCTCAGCCTTCCTTTCAACACCTCTCTGTGCTTGTGCTCTTGGTACATCCTTTGCATTAGCTCTAGTTTGAGCCTAACTTGAAACTGTAAAAAGAAAATTGTTTTTAATTGGATTTTCAACTGCAAAGAGCTAGAGCCAGTACAAGCGCTGTTGGGGACGGGAGATCATGCAGCTGGAGGATGAGAAGGCAGCCCTGAGTTTCGGTGTGTGAAACCACTAGGTTGTGGCCAGGATCATCTAAAGCATCCTTCCCAGATATCTCACCTGGTCATGAATCAGAAATGTCCAGAGGCAGAAACTCCCGACGTTGCCCTTTATTTTGTACCTTGGATGAAACTCCATTTTCAGTAACACAGTGCAAGCTTTGGTTATGTTACTGAAGCATCTTGTTCTTTATCAGATTTTTTTTTTTAATTTGTTTTGTTGGAGGCTTGAAGAAACCCTTGAAGAAATCCATAACCTACACATGTAGTTCCAGTGATCTGATACAAGGACAGGGGAGGCAAGGCAAAATGGCAGTTGCTTATCTTACCTTTCTGTGATACTCAATTAGAGTGATAGGTCTAACTAGCTTTTGTGCCTCTGAAATCCCCTGGGCTGCAGCAATGGCAGCAAGCTCAATGTTTAAATAACCATAAGTGCAATGAGTTAAGAATAAGATTCAATTCTAATCACTGATGAACAACACTTGCGGTGTGGTGAGGGGCTGGAAAGAGTTATTTCCTAAAGTGTGCTTTATATACTTGAATATATGAAATGGAAGTAATACTGTAAAAACAAACAAACAAACAAACAAAAAAAACAACTTTTAAGCAGTAATCACTTCTGTATCTTTAAGGTGAAAACAATACCTCTCCAGGCTAAAGTAACATTGAACAGTATGAATAGGCAAAACTGGCTGACTAGGTGCCAGCAGAAAGTCACTTTTAAACCAGCCAGTGAAAAACAGAGCTAAGTTGCAGTAGGAAATACTGAAAAGCTTGTGGTACTTCCTACAGTGATAAATTTCAAGTGTACTTTACATCAGATAACTTCCCATGAAGTCAAAAATGGTCTGTTTAGAAGAGGACAGTTAAGTGTCTAAATCTTACTGAACCCAGTGAAAACTGCTTCTCTGTTGAGCCACTGAATTATCCCTTCCTCTCCTCTCAGATTTTATCCTATTCTGTCTTTTTCTGGTTGAAAATCCCCTTGATGGCTGTTTTTCCCTTGTGCTACTCTTATGCTTCTTCCGGGATAGCTCCAGCATTTCCTGGTGCTGGATACAGCGTGGCCTCATAGACCGCCAGGTGAAACCCCTGAGGCAGGGAGTTGCTTGGGGCAACTGCCACATAATTCAGCATTGTAAAGGTAGAAAAGCAAATTAGTAAGTCTTGGAAAAGCTGCTGAGGAGAGCGAGTATGCTGGATGCAGAACAGCGTGTATCTGCCAGGGGCATTTGGAAAAAGTGAGGTTGGAGAGTGATGGCTTGATGATATCTATATAAATAAGTGAAAGGAAATTGCATAAAAGAAAGGAAGAGGTTTATCTGGATTATCTAGAAAGTGGTTCAAGGTAGTTTGGTCTAAATTAAAAATGGAAAAAAGAATCAGGCTAGACATTAGGAAAAAAATGCTTAACCTTGAGCGTGATTAGCCTGGAATATACTGTCAAACTGTAGCAAAAGCAATGACAGGGGTGACGGAGAATAGATAGGATAAGACAATAGCAAGAAATAAAGTAAGGAAACAATCTTTGTGATGTGAGCGACTGGAGTGGATGATCCAACTTGTGTTTTTCCAGGCCTGGTTGTCTAAATATAGTTCAAAGGAAGCTGCAAGAAAAATTTGTGCCCTTGTCAATGATGGCTGGTTGGGATGGCACTCAATGAGAAGTTTCCTGTGTTTTGTAGAGATGCAGCCATGAGGACGCATCACCAGGCTGATGGTTGCCAGTGATTGTGCCGTACAAAGTGCAATTCAATTGAAGAGATGAGCTATGGCTCTCAAATTTTCCAGGTTTTGAGACTTTTAAATGGCAACTGTACAATTGCTTCAGATACTGACCTGCCCAAATTCCTACTTTCCACAGGTCACTCACCTTTGTTCCAGCTTTGTTGGTTTTATATCTGCTATCTAAAAAAAAAAAAAAAGTTTCATCTCTGATGTAGTGACACAGTCTATGCATGCCCCATAGATGATGAGGTTAACAGGGACTGTAAATTCCCTAGCATCGATTTCTCTCTCCCTTTCACTCTCTCTCTCACGCACACAAAATTATGCCTGTGCCTATTTTTGTTTTGTTTATACTCCTGGAAGTGGAATAAGAAAGAATAATATGAAAAATGAAGATTGAGAAGCAGGACTTTGCCATTTAGTTTTTTTGGGTGGTTCATGATGTCAGAGTTTGAGAATTAATTTTTATTTTAAATGGAAATGTTAATGCAATCTCAATGTACTTCAGAAGGACACAAAAGGAAAATGTCCATTTTGAAGAACTTTGGGCCCTTTCTGTTTGTTTTATGTAGGAATTTGTGCTTAATTTTCTAGCAATAGGCCTATGCTAACTTAAAATGAACCTTTAAAGGAAGCAACCCTAACCATGCCCACAGTTTCATTCCTTCAGACCAGACAGGAGCGGAAAGGAGATCTTGAAATTCTCTTTCGTGCAAAGAGAAGGGGGTCTGCATTTCTAACCTAATGAGTCATTTTTCCCATACTTGGCACTCAGTAAGTTCCTAGGAGAGTCAATTATGTGCCAGAGACATAACGAAAGAGAAGAAGCAAGATTTTGAAGTACTGCCAAATGCTGCATGTGCTCACACACCAAAGTGCGCTCCTCTCGCCCTTTGGGTGGTGGTGACTGGTATGCAGGTACTCAGGTAGCAGTCATCTTAAATTAATTAATTAATTAGTTCCTCACATGGGAGAAATACAGGTCTTGTCCCCCAGTAAAGGCAGTGAGTTGTGTGGGTTTTTTTTTTTTTTTTTTTTTTTTTTGCTGCTGCCTTGCTTCTAAGAACAGACACCACTGATATGGAGATTTTTTTTTAGGAGAGAAAACAAAATTGAGGGATGTCTGCAGACCTTGGGAAGAAAGAGGTGGAAAAGGTGGCAACCATTTTCTTTAAATCGGAAAAGCAAAGTACTGCATGTAATAACAGTGAGTGAGAAGCTGCCGTTTCTGAGTGGCAATGGAGAGAGGAAATGATGCAGACTAGGGGGGGAGGTGGCGGGAAGGGAGCACAACATGTTTTCCAAATTTCCTGCAAAAGGGGAATGCAGGGGAATGCTACAAAAATAATTTCAGAACAGAAACCTGTTGTCCAGGAAGTCTTTAAAATATAGTTGAGCTGTGAGATCTAAGCTTGGAGATATCTGCAGTACCCTGGGCTTCTAGGACTCCTTAGCTCCTTGCTGTAGTTAGTTCAGCTGATGAGCTGCCCAGAAATGGCTCCTCTATGTTATAACGGACAACCTAGAAAAAAAAACACTCTAGGATTCGGTCTTCCCTGCTCCTTGTCGGGAGACTGTCAAACAACACATTTCCGAAAAACACTTTCACTCTGAATTGCCCTTTTCCAACATGTTTTGCCGGAAAATTCCTGATGTGCTCTTGCTACTGTCCAAGGACACTGGAAGAAACCAAGAGGTAGCAAGTTCAAAGCTGAGAAAAGGAACTATTTCCTGTTGTAATACAATCGGACTAAGAAACTCATTTCTGCAGGATGTTATTGAGGCCAGGAATTCAGCACGATTCAGAGAGGGCCAGGAATGTATAGTGATAACAACAATATTTGGAGTGATATTAAGTAAGGCTACAAAGGTAGGCTGGGGGAGAGCTGTGAAAATGATCAAGTCAGGTCATAAACTAAGGCCTAACTGTTAGAGATTAGAAAGAGGCCTTTGGTCTCACATATTTTAATGATAGGAAGTATAACTATATTACACATAGGCATATATTACAGGGATAGAGTTTTTGGTGCTTTTCTGTGCTGCATTTCAGTGCTGGTCACTATCAGAAAGACAATGCTCAGATACTGGGATGGTATCCTCATGGGAAAGGTGCAAGTGCTACGGCCTGATGCATCAAAGTTGTTGAATGACAGGGATTATGAACATGATGTTGAGAGCTGCTGTTGGAAATGTGTAGGAAATGAGGATATCTGTTTTTCAGATGTTTTGGGTCTGTGTTCTTGGGATGGAGGGTGGAGGAGAGAAGAGGCAACAAAGGGTTTTGAGACCTCAATATTGCAAAAGACAATTGTAGAGGTGAGGCTGCCTCGAGGAGCAATTGCGTATTTAGCAGAGGCTGCTTCAAATTACTCAAGCAGAAATTTTCAGATTCCTGGACTGCGAAGACATGGGCCAGGCTTATGCCGAAAAATGTTGTTACCTCACTAATTTTGCCAGTTGAGTGATGTTGGCTCTTCTAGCGCAGATAATCACCTCTGGGTATGATTCACTTCACCTAATTTTAGCTGCTTAAGACTTGTGCGTCTAGTCATCCAGAGTCCCAGTATCCTCAGCAGAGAGGAGCATGTCTACAGGGTGATTCACACCTCTTGTCTCCAATACCTGTCATAAAATGGATTGAATCATCCTCAAAAGAGCTCATCTTTCCACCAACTGCGGTGGCAGCCTAGACGCACTAGGTCATACTGGATGTCTAATGCTGAGACAGCCCATGCGAGATGATGAATTCTCCTCCCCAAGTAGCCATGCTCATACGAGCAACACAGAAAAACACGAATCTGTGTTTTATCACTGCCTGTGCTCACTGAAATGACCAGCACAATGTACGTGTACCAAGGGAGAGGAGGTTGCATTCTCAACTGTGTCAGCAAATCCTATGAGGAGTCAACAACAGATTACTCTCAAAGCTGAATCCTGCTTCTAGCAATGTGTCTCTAAATCTGTGGTTTAATATTTTGCCCTAACTGGAACCTGCATCTGTTTCCATGTTAGTCCTCCCTGATGCGTGTACTGATGCATACCGACTTTCAGGGGTTGTGTAGGTGTATTTACTTGAGTCTACAAGGGCTGACACTGAAACTCTTGGGCTTGGATTGTGTTTGTCCTAGTGAGGACTAGCAGAAGGTTAAAAGACTTCAGGCACTGCAACTTGTAGTTGTAATGTCTAGTGAACGTGTGGAGGAATCTGACTTTTATGATGCTTATTTCTGGAGGTATAAAGAAACTCTCCCTTTCCTCAGGGTGACTTCAGTGACTGGAACAGAAGTATGAGGTCCCATGGCTGTATCTCTTTTCCTTTCAGCTCTCTGACTTTAATTCATACCTCTCAAATCCTTCTCTATCTCTTTTTTTTTTTTGGAGAGCAAATATCATCAGATAGAGCCGAGAAAAGAACACTAGTGTGCCCGAAAGCTTATTTTGTTTGTCTCCCGCTATAATCTACTAACCTAATGAGCGATATTAACTCTGCTTATAAACTTTGCCTTCATCCTATACTCTCACTGTCCCGGCAGCTATAAAACCTTGTACCCAACTGATCTTTGGTCAACAGCCACTTGTCTGTTAGCCCCTCAAGCCAGTAGGACTATTCATGTCCCTTGAAAATTAAGAAAATTCTTAAATATATCATGGAATGAATCTGCTTTTGACTTGCAAAGTGCAAAATCTGTTGCTTTAGAAGCCAAATGATAAAAATTGTTTTGTTCCACCTGAGTAAGAAAATCCGTTTCTAGAATTCTAGAAGTGTCCCTGGTACAAAAATCACAGGAAGCAGAAATGAATGTCAATAAAACTTATGGGATGGTGTTACTCATGTAATGATGCTGTCACTTAAAGGGGTGGGGGAGAAAAACAAGACCTCAGAGGAGAAGCACGTAGGGAATTTCAGTATTTCGCCAATGGCTTTTTTTTGGGTGTGCACATGGAACAGAGACTTGCCGCCTGGTCGGCTCCTTGCACAGCCCCGTGTACGTAGGTGTGCATTGTCCTTCTATGGAAATGTACAGTAAGTTGTGCAAAAAGCGAGGCTGCAGGGAGGCATCTGTCTTCCAGCAGGGAAGAATGTGGGTGTGGAGGATGCTGGATTCCAGCGCGGCCCCTCGGGGGCTCCGCAAACACACAGCCCCGAGAACAATGGCCTTTGGAGCACAATTAAAAATAATAATAATAATAAATAAATAAAACCCAACATGGGCTTTAATGTGCCAGTGTGTCACACAATGCTATTTCCGGAGACAGGCGACACATGCGTGTTTTTTTTTTTTTTTTTGACGTTTGGGCGCTGTTTGCTCGCCTGCCCCAGCAGCTCTTGGAAGCAGGCGGGCAGCTGGCCGGCGTCGCGCCGGGCCGCCGCGTGGACTTCCTTAGGCGCCTTGTTTGGGGACAAGCTGTAGGAGCCCTCACTGTCACTAGGTGGGGACTGTCGGGAAGCGAAGCGCTGCCTTTACCCATGAGAGCAGTGCAGCGGTTGAGAAAGTGGGCAGGGGCTGAAAGCATCTTAACAAAAACATCTTAAAAGAGCTCGTTCTGTGTTTGCTGCCTCTGTTTTGCTAGCTCACTCAGGCAGCATGCGTACCAAAGCGCTGAAGTTTGTCTCTCTGATGAGCATGGCTGGCCTGTGCACAACCCACCCACGCAGAGCTGAGCACATATTCCCCCGTGCTGCACTTTGGAACAAGCAGCTCCCGCCAGAAGTCCTTGCAATAACGCCTTTGCTCCTCGCTGGTGATTTCTAAATTGCCACTGGGTGTTTTCTTAAAGCACAGGCCATATTTT
Source organism: Nothocercus julius (assembly GCA_013398735.1). NCBI lineage: Eukaryota > Metazoa > Chordata > Aves > Tinamiformes > Tinamidae > Nothocercus > Nothocercus julius. The sequence goes on from VZSV01000021.1 coordinate 1,488,198, forward strand.
CAGGTGTTGGTCACTGCTGACTGCATCAGTCATTGCTGATGCCTCAAACTCTGAAAAATCGGGACAATGGCTTAGCTATCATGGCATGGAAGATAACAGTTGCCGGTGAGCATGCATGTTTGAAAATATCTGACTTCTGGTGACTAATGCAGATCTACTGCAGGTAGCCAGTTCCCTCAGAAGAAAATGCAGTGAAAGTAAGCAAATTGTGATGTCCTTTGGTGCTGGTTACTTCATACTTCAGCAAATGTGCTATAAGTAATTTTTCCAAGCTATTTACTCTTAAGTACTCATTCTCTATGTGATTCAAAGCAAGCTATATTACACGTATGATTTTTTGAAGCTTAATTAAAACAAAAGAGTGGAATTCTGTAAGTTAGAGTTCAACTGCACATGATCTATGAAAAATATGACTAAATGAAAAACCAAAGACAACTAGGCTACAGGCAAAGGTAATGACCTGGTTTAATCGCAAACATTGGACGGTTGCAAATGCAGGGTAAGGAGAGTTAATAGGCAGAGTTAAAGCCTTTCATTAGACTCACAGACATAGAAGGACACAAAAAAACAAACGCAGGGTAAGGATTTACAGCCCCGTGGATTGTAGATCCTTGTGCATGCCAAACCTCTGACCAGTTGGGTAGTTTTGAAGGGTAAAATTACTAGTCATGCCCAAGATTGGTGCACGTCTGATTAGATCTGATAAGTGACTCAATGTAGAAAGAAATAGCTAGGGTTGCTCTTGGTGCTTTGAGCTTTTAAAGCTGTCTTTGCTGGGGGAAAAAAACAAGCTGCGCTGTTATAGCTAGTCAGAAAGCCTGGGGAAACACCAACCACCGTCTCACCCTTTTAAGAAAGAAGTGCTAAGTTTCTGTCAGCTCTGTCTAGGAATTTGGTTTTTCATTTCTGGCTTAGCCCTGATGATGAAGGTGTTGGGAGCAGAGGCTCAGTGGGTATTCTCAGATCCCAGTAACAGGGGGAGAGGATCTGCTTTGGGGTTAGCATGGCTGTACTACCAGGGGCAGTTGGGCTCTGCAGTGTGAGGGTTGCCAAATTGCGCCTTTCACACCAGGACCCACACCCTGCCTTACTGTAGGCTCCGTGGGGTTTCGTGTTTTGACTTAGTCTTTTGGATTATCTGATGTCTTCACCATCGTTACAGACTGCCTTGCTCCTGTTTTCCTTCTCCAAACTCCCCAAACCAGCAACTCAGCAACCACAGCAAGAGTTTTGAGAGAAAGAGTCAAACAACAAAGCGTTGCCCCTGGACCTGCATATTTATTTAGTGCTTACTTTTTGAGGCATGCAACCTGCTGGTACCCTTCAAAGTGAGTGACTGTGTTTCTCTAGCACTGGCAGCCTGGAATGAAAAAGACATCTTGCCTCCGGGGACACCTGTGGCTCTGAGTGACAGGGCTCAGCACAGTAATTAATCTGCCAGCGGCTTTGGTGATGGCACTGGAATTTGGGACAAACGCATCAACGCCCGTTCCCAACAGAGATGGGGGAAACGGGGCTCTTGCAAGGTGCAACATTCCTTGCTCTCTGCTTTGCCTTTCTGAGACATGCGGGCTGAGTCCTGACCAGTGAGCTGAGGAGAGACAGCCCGGCTTAGTTAACGAAAATGTGAGCAAACGCTGGGGCTGGCCGCAAACCGCCAACAGTGGGCTTCCTTTCTTATAAAATATTCAAAATCCACAGGATTCTTGCTGATTGCTGGAGCTTGAGCTAAGCGTGAAAAGGTAGCCTTGAGGCAAATGGAAAAAATAGCCCCAGTGCCGTTTTAAAGCTAGCACTTCTTGACATGTCACTAATTAAATTGGGTTGTTTTCTTATTTGCTTATGTGTTTGTTTCCTTGTTTGTTGTGTTTTTTTTTTTTCTTTGTTCCCAAAGGAGAGGAAAACTTCTTTGTTGTGTTCTCTAGTTGTAATTTGGTTTGCCCTAGCTTCTCGTGTGCTGTTGAGACAAGCTGAGTGGAAATTCCAGTTGCATGTTTTCATTTGTTCCCCATTGGCATGTAGGTTACGGGAACAGAGCGATGGGCCTGTTGGCCTTCGTGTCATTAATCTTCTGGGAACAATGAAAAGGGAGCATTTGAATGTGTCCTGCACTTTCCGGCAGACCCTATCTGAAGGACTCTTTGCAGAGAGTAGAACAAAATAAGGGAGAAGAACAATAAAAAGAATCCCTGAGCGGTGAGCACGTCAGCCAGTGTCAGCAGATGAAGGTGTCGACAGAATGCCGGGGGTGAATGGTTGTCACCGCACCAAGGGGCGACAGGCTTTCCCCCTTTAAAAGTTCAGAATGCCCCAAAGTCAAATAGATACCCACAGCTCCTTGTTAAAGGCTGTAGAGATGAGCATGTCCCTCCCAATTTCTTGAAGGCAAAGCAGAAGGCTGGTTGTATTGCACTGTGGTGCTTACTGGTGAATGACGGTAAAATTTGCTTTTTTTTTTTTTTTATTCTGAAGCATCCTATTTTTCTGTCATGTATTTCTTGCATGCTGTCCTCACTGCCTGACACATTTGCCCCGTCCCATCTTCCCCACGTTCCGTGCTGCAGGGTTGTTGTTTACTTAAGCAATTGTGTTGTGATGAATTCACGGGGAGCTCACCAGGATGAGGCCTCTAGAACCAGCGACTCGCAGCTTCCCTGCTTGAAGTGCTACTTCCCCGCAAAGCCGAGTTTTAAAGCAGTACATGCCAACTTCTCTTTCCAGGCATGTATATTCTAGGTTGTCATTCAGCTTAAGGATTTCCAGACTTGTTGGTAAAGGAGGTGTTTGAGGAAACCTCAGCATTTTGATTATAGGGCTGGGCAGACAACTAAAAATTCCATTTTTGCTGAATATTTCAAGGTGTTGACACTTATGTCAAAGTGGAACGATCCCAAGACTCTCCCAATCCTTTTTGCCAAAAAAGGGGGGAAGGGAGGAGAAGGTGCGGAAAAATAGCGTATGTGCTGCACAATAGCCAACAGCCCAGACATGAGACTATTTGCTTGGGAAGTGGGTTGTAATCTGGAAGAGGAAGAGCACTCTTGCCACCAGATTACTTGTTGTACTGGGGTGGGCCTCCCTAGACTAGACAACCTTTTCTGCACCCAAGAAAAAAAAATTATTGTGTTCCTCATTGAAAGCAACTAAAACAATAGGTCTCCGAGGAAAGTTTCAGCTTTAATTGATGACTTTTTCCAAGAGGGAGAGGGAACCACCTTTCTTTTTCTTTTTTTTTTTTTGTTTTTTATTCTTCTGCCAGCCCCAATTATAGCATCTTTTTCAAGTATTCCCCACAGTCAAAAAGATCACAATAGACCTAGTATTATTGGAATTGCTTATCTCTTTCATATTGTTCTAGTAGGGGGGAGGAGGGGCAAAATAGAATTTCAGAAATGTACTTAGAATATTCCCATGTCTGGAATACTCTGAGCTTCTGCTAAACCTTAAATGGATAAGTACTGAGCTACAGGTACTTAACTTTCTTGAAAACCAATGCTAAGAAGAAAAGGAAAGAAGCTCTCAGGGCAGGATTTCCTGAGAATGAGGTGTGTGTGAGAGGGAGCAGCATGTTTGGATGGACAGAGATGGGGGAGGCTGTGGTGGGAAGAGGAGACCCCTCTCATGGAGGGAAGTGCTCCCTGGGAGAAAACTCAGCTGTCGCTTATGGGCAGCAGTGCTCTTCAGCACCCTTCTTGAGCTTCTTGATCCTCATGAGGTCCAAGGCCTTGGAGAAGGTCAACAGTCTGCCCAGTTGTGCAGTCATGACACACAGCTTCTAAATATTGCTCCTTCTTTGAGAATGGCAAATGTCATCCCCTGGTGCACTTACAAGCAGCCAGGAGATTGCCCTTGGCTTCTTGGGAATTTTCTGAGCCCTTCCTTTCCACAGTATGGGCAATGAGTGCTCATAATGATAACTTCAGGTCTTTTCTTAGGGTTTTGATAGGGCTTTCTTGGAAGAATGAGTAAGGAAGTGTGTGCAAGGCAACCTCCAGCAAACAAGGCTACATATCATGGTCTGTGTGCTCCAGCACTATATTTACTCTAGAATAAATAGTAAATATTACTGATAAGGAAATAACTATTATGTGCCAGAGATTTAATCATATGTTATTGGAATTTTCATCTGTGAAACAATAAAAAGATTGGACCTTGTGAAACGAAACTACTTGACTGAATGGTATGCGTGAATTTGTGTTTGGAGGGAACTGCTGCGAAAATACCAATTTACATGTCGGTGGGAAAGAAGGAAAACATAAGTATCTTTGAAATGAAAAATGAATGGCTTGACAGGAGAGTATATTTCCTAAGAAAAGTCTTTCATATGCTCTGCAGTTTTAATAATAAATGTTAGGATTCTCAGTGTATTAAGCACTATAGCATCACAAACAGAAATCACATTAGTAAAACTGCATATTTCAATGTTCAGAGTGAAAGGGTAACTGCTAAGAAAAAAATCTTGTTTTTCAGTATATTATCAGGAAGCCAAGAAAATAGAGGTATCTTGTAAATTAAGTTTGAAGGTTCGCAGGAGGTGAATTCAAAATTGGTTTTTAGTGTTGCTGTTAATATGTTCTGAAGAAAAATAGTAATTTGGGGTTATATCAAAGAAAAATTCAAATGCTTGCAGTCATTAAAATTTCTGTAGTGGATAGCTTAGTGAAGAGGGGAACAGGTCAAGTTCTGCTTAACCCTCTTTATCATAAATATTTCCCTCACTTTTACCAGATTTCTTCGTGGGAGAAAGGCACCACTGGTGTGATGTCTAGCCCAATGCACTGGTTGTTGGCACGAATTATCAATGGGGCAGCATGTGGGGTGTGTCTGCCTTGGCCAAAGAGGTAGGAGGCAGAAACCTCTAATAGTCCTTGGTCTGGAAGGAGCCTAGCAGCAATTACTCTGGCCAAATGAGACGCCTCTGGGGCCCCAGACGCCATCCCCACCCTGAACGCTGGTGTTTTGCTGGGATGAGGAAGCTCATCCAGACCCAGCTGTAGTCTGTGCTCTGATGTGGCTTCAGGTTCAAGTCATTTCACTGCCATTTTGGCATGGGGAGGTGAAGCAAGGCTTCCCACTGGCAACCAGAGGGCCACGATCATTGCATTATATGGGAACGTGGGATTTTCTCAGTGTAGTTTTATTTACTTTATTTACTTTTTCCCCAAGTCTTAAGACCGAAATGTTGGAATACAGTTTCCCATCCTGTCCCATAAGTAGCCTTGTATGGGCCCACCTCTGCAAGTAGCATTTCTCAGGTAATAGCACAACCTGACTCATGCTTCACAGAATCATTATGGTTGGAAAAGACCTTCAGGATCCTTTCATTCCTTCCTGCCTTTCTCTCACCCACCTGTGGCATTTCATCTCATGCTCACTTAGGAAAACTTTAGGCCAGGCTCATTCCTTGGTTGCATGTTTGCACATCTAACGAGAGTGGGAAGCCCTGAATCATGACCAATGCTCCCGGACGGTGCTGTGTTATAGGAAAAAACAGTAGCAACAGAGACAAGAATTTGCTGATATTTGAGCTGTACTCAGCATCCTGGGCCTCCCTGTGCAGTCTTCAGCCATGTGCTCTCACAGGTTCAATCCCACATATGGTGGAAAAGCTCATCTACCTTTGGAAAAGTTACTTAGATCTCAGTATGCCTTGGTTCCTCAGAGGTATTTTACTCCACCTTTATGAACAGTTTAGCTGTGTGTGTGTGTGTGTGTGTGTGTGTGTGTGTGATGGAAGCCACCACATACTGGCGGCTACAGAGAAAAGGCATAGTGAAGTTAAAACTGGAGATAGAGTAAGAACAAATTTAATGGTTATGTTACTGTAAGGCAAGTTCTTCCACACATACCTGAAATTTAAGGCTTAGGGTAATATGTTAGCATGTATACTATACATCATTTTGAATGAATATATTCATATGTATACTTTTCATCACTGTTAATATAATTCATTTCACAATTTCAGTGTCTTCATTTCTCTTGTGTCTACAATGCATGAGGAAATCATTTGGTTCAGTAAAGTAAGTTTTAAAGACAGAACCTGTTATTTCCTCAGTGTTATCAGAGGAGAGCAGGATAGTTTGGAAGGAATGCAGCAGCCTGGAAGCAGAAGAATACTGCTTTTATTTTTTTGCAGGTGTCAGTATTCATAGAGGAATAGCTTTAGCAAGAATTTTTGGAATAAATTAACACCTACCAGAAATATCTCGGGCCTCAGACCAGCAAAACCATTAAGCATGTGCTCAGCTCGGAGCCCTGCCTATTTTGCAAGTCACTTATGTGCTTAATGTTAAACAGCAGCTTAATTGCTCTGCTAGATCACACAAAAGCAGAGTTGGAAGGGACTTCAGGAGATGACCTAGAGCAACCCTGGCAGCTGTTTCTGTAACAGTTCTCCACTGATGGGATTTGTGCAACCTCCTCTGGTAGCCTGTTCCAACTGCTGAGCTATCCCTCAAATGAAGATTTGAGCTAGCTGGAAAAAACATTTCTTTATGCAAGATGAACTGAGTTCTTGATGCAGAGAAAAACTAACCTCTGTTCTTCGTGTTTTGTAAAACCTGTTTTTAGATTTTAGATACCGGATATGCCTTTTTTTTAATTTATTTTTGTTTTTGCATCTTAGAAGACTAAATAACAGGTCTCCTCTCTCTTGTTCTTCACGGGCTCCTTTTTTTTTTTTTTTTTCCCCTGTAGAAAAAGAAGACAATTCTTCCAACCACTGCTTGCATATCATGCTTCTCAAATCACATATCCTTGCTGCTGTCTTCCGGACTCCCGCTAGTGCTTTGATTTTTGTCTCAATGGGATCCAAGCTGAGTCCACACCAGTGTCACACAGGGCAAGCTGATTGCCTTGTGTCTCACATTCAGCCCTCCTATTGATACACCTTGCGAAAAGATTCAGCCTTTTTTTTTGTGTGTGCACATTGGATTTCTGGTCTTCTGCAACCCTAGGATCATTTCCTGGCATGCAGCTGCTTATGCAGTCATTCATTCTGTTTTGAATCTGTCTTAAATCTTATCTTCTCTGGATTTCATGCTGCTGATTTGAAACCCTTCCCCACTCTGGATCATTTGCCAGCTTTGTAAAATGGCTCTGCTCACTGTCAATCCCTGTCTCTAGTGAATAAAACGAAATGAGCGGAGACTAGGATAAACGCATGGAGGACTCTTAAATGTCATCCCACTCTGACGGTGAATGACTGGTAACTGATCTCTAAGTGCATTTTTTCACTCAATGGTGCATTCAGCTGAATGTGACTTCACCTGGACCATATTTTCCTATTTTTCTTCTCAGAATAGCACGGAGGAAAATGGCATCCAGCCTCTTTCTTAGTCACTGGACTACCTACCCTGTAAAAGAATTGGTCTGACATGCCTTGTTCTTAACAAATCCAGGTTATCCAATATTTGGCAACATACTCTTCTCCTGGGGATTGTAACATGGTTGATTATTTGTTCTGGTATCTTTCTGTTTATCTAAGAGAGGCAGATTAGTTTTGAATTCCTTTTGTTCCTCTTTTTTTTTCCTCTTTATAAAGACAAATACCCTCTCTGCTGTTTTCCAGCCCTCTGGGACATCTTCTTTAATCCTTGAATTTCTGCAGATAATCATGAATAACCCAGACTGCTTTGATTAGTTCCTTAATTACACTAGAGTGAGTTTCATCAGGCCTCATGAATGTGAAAGCATTTATCTTATCTAAATATTGTTTGACCAATTAATTTTTTTTTCTCTAACATGGTCTTGATACTTATCACCTGTTAAATCAATTTTGTTGAGTACATGGTTGCATTTAAGTCTTTTGCATAGACTTAAACAGGCTTCTCTTGTTCAGTCATTATTTGTTCTCCTGATTTAACAAGTAACAAGCTTTTTTAGTGTTGTCTGGTCACTTCTAGATATTTGGGGAGCCTTTTTCTCTTGCTGGTTACTTGTTTTGCATCTAGATATTAGTGCTATTCCTTTATACTCATTCATCACTATGTGTCTGCACTTTCACTTCTGTATGCATTTCTTTAGTATTGAGATCTTCCATCAGCTCCCAGCGCTCTCAAATTAGTCTTCATCTATAGTTCCTCTTTCCCTCTGTACCTTGGAAGATCTTGCTGCTGTCTTACATAGTCTCTTTTTTAGTCTCACACAGTAACTTTTCTACATTTTCCTCCAGAATTTCTTCCTGTGAGAGCTGACTTGCCACTTCCATGATGCTGCTGAAGCTTGCTTTCCACAAGTCAGTGTTTGTCTTGAGGGGGGGCTTTGTACTTTTCCATGAATATAACCATTCTGTGACCAGAACCACTGCGTTGCCTTGCATGTTAAAGCTCTGTCCTACTCAGCAGAATCAAAATTAAAGTGCACACCCCTTCCCCAGAGAAACATTATTCTTTCTTGGAAACTTTTTTTTTTTTTTTTCCTGAAGTATTTTAAGAACACCATGGACTATGTCCTGCCTCTTCTATTAGGTAAAATTTAGTCTTTACTTGCCTGATATTTGCAGTAGCCTTGTTCTAGTTCACTCTCTGAGGGTGCTGCTTTTTACATTAAGCTCAGACTTGGCGATATTTGTTTCGTTATGCGAGACAAGAGTCTGTAAGCTGAATCTGTTATGAAGCAGTGTCACCTCCAATGTCTCCCTGACCCAGGTACACTTTTGTATTGAACAGAGTACAAATACACTGAAGACTGCAAAGCATTCAGAGATCTGATACTAGTCGGATGCCTGGTGATCAGCCCATGGCAATATTTGTTCTTTAAATGTGTGACTGCATCCAGTTAGTTATGGACTTCCCTGTAAAAAAACAAATATGCAGAAGGTTCAGCAGTCCTAAATGGATGAATACTCTGGGTAGGGGCTGCCTATGTGTTATGTGGGAACCTAATAGTGCCAGAACTCCACAAAAAAAAAAAAAAAAAAGTGTTGCTAGCGTTGATGACTGTTGCTACTCATCAAGAGTTGCTGCTGGTCATCACAAGGAGATGCTGTCAGCCATCTTTTCCCTTCCGCAAGGGAGGATGGAGAGGCAAATGAGTGTGGGGAACAGCAGGGAGGGAGTTCTGACCCCCATGCTCATGCCCAGCGCCTTTGGGCTCTCCCTAACGCATGGATTTTACTGTAGGGCCAAAGGCTTTTCCCAAAGGACGACTATTGGCTCCTATTGAAGAGTAGGGGTTCCCAGTGCCCCAAGCAATTTTTACCAATTTTAGTGGTGCACTTGACAGTAATTTTACCCAGCAACAGCTCTTGAAGCAGTTCTTTTTGAATTTGTTTACTGTTTAACCTTTTGAAGAGCTGGCGGGCACCTCCTGCTTGCCCAGTCCAGACTGCCGCCCGCATGCAAATCCTTGGAGCCCTGGACAACTTTATCAGAAGCCTCCCCCTCTCCTGTTTAACAAGTGCCATGGTTACAAGCGCCTCTAGACTGATGATATTCACATGCAGGAAACAATGCAGGGAAAACAGGATTTGCACGGCTCCGGCTGCACTGCCCCAAGAATTCCAGGAAGCGATTGTACTTTATGAAACCGTCTGTGCTCTGTTAGATTGTCTATAGCTTTTAAGGTCAAGCCATAGCACGCCGCGTTTGAAATGCCCTTTGTAATAATGGAGACTGTTTATGAACCAGAGTACAGGCTGTATTGTTTACCCTGGGCTTTGGTTAAAAGGTGCTATATTTCAGCCTGTTTTGCAGGATGGCATGGGGAATCTATCACGGGCCTTTCTGGCACAGGCTTGGGTTGGGTTCAAAGAGGAGATGTCCATCATGTCATCTGAAGCATCCCCCCGGCATGCGGGAAGTCACGCAGCGAGCGAGCGCGGCGGCTCTGCAAAGCAAACAAAAGGGCAGCAGGGGAACAGCGTGAGCCCCCGCCGGGGTCCCAGGGTGGCTCCTGGCCCTTCCCGTGCCGCAGGGAGAGGTGAGGGCACAGGAACCGGCACACTCAGCCCGCAGAAAGGAGCCAGGCGCCAGGGCCGTGCCCAAGCAGGGCAACATCAGCTACCTTCCTAGGAAAGTTCTGGGAAACAGCCATAAATTCCAGGTCCTTTCTCTGCTGACTCCCTGATTTCTTAAACAGCAGGGAGCCCTGGCTTGTGCCAGCATGGATCTGCCCAGTGATGTCTAAACCAGCCGCACGTTACAGGAGGGCTCAGACCCAAAAGGCTGCAACTACCAATTCTGTGCAGCTTTGGTGTGAGCAGAAAAAGGGGAAATTTTCCTACTAATCTCTTGCTTTACATTGTATTGAACTTAGCTAACTGACACCTCGGATGCTAACCCTCTTCAGGCTAAACCCAATGCTTTTTGAGAGCAGGCTGCTGGTGCAGCTTGCCAGTGATGCAGAAAAGCTGGGTTAAAAATGAGCGAGTGCTTCTTGTGCCTTGACAGCAGAGGGAGGTGTCTGTGCAATTGATTACACTCCTAACCAAGAAGTTTGAAAGTTGAGAAATTGTCTTTTTTTAAGAAAATGAGTCAGGTTAATCATGCAGTGAGAGGACACACACTGCTAAATAGAGGAGAGCAGCCCAGAAGCCGTGCCTAGAGCTGTAAGGTCTGCCTCTTAAACTCAGGCTTGACTTGACTTAGATGGGGTCCACTTGCTGAGGACCACGCACAGATGTGCTGAGGGGAGGGAGCATCCCAAGGTACTGGGAGAGCAGAACTGGGAATCAGGCTGAACTCCCTAAGGGGAAGGTGAGTCATGCTCTCGCTTTGGTTCATCCCCTCTGATGAATCCCCTCTGGTTCATCTCATCATCACTGGCAGAAGAAAGAAAAATCACGCTGATCTTGGGATACTGAGGGGCCCTCAAGTAGGTAAGTTGCTTGGAATATTGAGAACATTGTCCTGAAACATTGTCCTAATCTAAGGACTTTACTTTTGGTCTCGTTTCTTTTGTTGTTTCTGCATCACGGAAGACCTTCTGGCCTCGAAATGAGCAAAATACCTTGCTTGCATAGGCAGAGGCTACTACCTGATCAGGACCAAACCATGGAAAGCCCATCAGGCAGCCTGGAGTAGGTTTGTTTTCTAATAAATAAGAGTTCAGAAGAGGAGTTAAACAAATGCGTAATTAACATTCACTGCAGATGCTAAGGGATGAAGTGCTTGTTTTTGATAGTATCTTTTATACCCCATCCCATCCCTCTTTTGCACACTTTGCCTTGTCCATTTTATCCATCTGTTGAATCATAATGTAAATTAAAGCTTAGAGCAAGCCAAAAGAGAAATCTGTTCTGGGCTGTGTACTTGCATAGGAGTTTATTTACAGAGCTGCAAGCAGGCCTCCTTGGTGTCATTGCAGAACCACTAACAGCTCCTGCTTCTGAGCAGGACAGACCTAGGGGAAGGCACTTTTCCCAGTTCAGATACTAGTTTGACAAAATCCTTTGGTATAGGCAGAAAAAAAAAGGGAAAAGAAGTGTTTGGCCTCACCGTCTGACCTATGCACATCCACCCCCATCCGCATTTTACAGGTCTTTCTGCACCAATCCTGGCATTCAAAAAAATTGCTCTGATTCATTCCTCTCTATTCAAATTCTTGTATCTGATGTCATCAAAAGTAGCCTCACCAACTACCTATATATACTGAACAGAAGGAGCAACAAAGGCAGCAATCCATGGAGGTGATACCCCCAGGTGCTATAATATGGGAGTCCCTAAGGGATAGGGACGAATTTGGGGACGGGACATGGAGACGCTTGAACAGGAACATAATGCAACTTCTCCTTGGACTAGAAAAACAAGTGTTTTTGTGTGCTAGATTCTAATTGTGCAGAAATGTCCTGATCCTCTACGATCCATTAACCCTTTCAAGTGGTAATAGCTGTAGTTCCTAACAGGTATAAGCGAATGTTTTTTTCCATCTTGAGAAAGTGCTTATAGATTCAAGAGATCCTGCAGGAGTCAGGTCAAGTAGTGCAGCTGGGTGAGCAAAGGATCAAAATTTGTATTTCCTGTTTGTTTGTTTTTGCTTTCCAAAAACACTGTAGACGGCTTTATATATTGAGCACACCTGAGCCTACTCTCAAAGAAAAAGGACAAAAATAAGAACCTATTATCTCCACGGGGTTTCTCCTGAGCCTTTCGTTGCATTAACACGCATGCCACATGGGCACCCGAATTGCATGTTACAAAATATTCCTTTATGTTTGGTTTTGGCAGTCTCTGTGTGCAGAAATAAAAATGTTTTCCCAGCCCAGGTCTTAAAAAAAAAAAAAAAAAAAAAGAAACAATCTATAAAAATGCTGTAACAGGAGTTTTAAGATATCACAATTTCTTTAACTTTTATTTTAATAAACTTTATTTTACTACATTATTTCAAAAAGTGATCTCTCCCAAAACTTAGCCTTCTACTCTCTGAACTTCTAGGGTGGGATGGTAAGTATTTTCAGACTCCCTTTTCCAGCCATGATGTTCAAAAATGTGCTTATTTTGAAAACAAAATTCTTGGGCATTCACAAAGCTGAGGTTTAGGAAAAGCATCAACTGTGGCAATACCTGGGATGAGTTTACTAGAGTTGCAATGCTTATTGGCATAAAACTGTCTGCCATTTGTCATGCTAATGTTTATGCATGTAGTAAAAGACCGCTATGCAGTTATCGCTATATTGGAGCCTGGGCATTTTCACAATCAGAATTTAAGATTTTTTGCAGCTTTTCCGCTGAACAACTGTTTCCATGTTATATATGTTATTTTTCAATTTTGAATACCAAGTGATAATTTTTTTTTTTCTGTGTAAGAGGAAAAGCCCATCCTGCTAATCAGATCCAATCATACCCCAAGGGGAAAAAAAAAAAAAAATCTTC
>VZSV01000021.1:1508652-1566690 GCA_013398735.1 Nothocercus julius
TGGCTACTGTGATTTTTTTTTTTTTTTTTTTTTTTTTTTCTTATATACTAGTTCCTAGCTGCAAACAGGGGAGAATTTCTTCCACAAAATCTATTTCTGATGGTCACAGAGATTGAGCACTAAACTGAAGTGTTGGTGCCCTCTAGTGAGTAGCTTTTAATTTCAGGAAAAAAGAATGTGTGTTGCGAATAGCTCCAGCAACCACCTTCTTTAGTTTGCGCTCTGTTTTTAAATCATTATCAGGTTTGAAATATTATGAAGCAGAAGTCTGCACCTCTGCAGCCCAAAGGGCTTCTGTTAATAAAACAAAGCTAACAGTTTACAGCATATAATTTGCCTAGGAAACAGTTACGAGCCTTTTCTGCATTTGGATTGCCTGAAATTGCTCTTTTCTAGCACTTGCATGACTGTATTCGTAGTGTTGCCTTCTGCCATACACCCACAGCACCCAGATACCTTTTCCTGCAAGGCTGCCTCCCTCCGCCGCATGCACAAAACACAGACATTGTGGTTGTGCTTCTCCTTTTAGCAGAATCACCCCTTCCCAGACAGTTGTTTCTTCTTGTTCAACAAGACTTTTAAGCACTTTGAGGTCTGGATATATTTTTAAATATCTGCCTGTACTTTGGAGCTCTGCTCCTTGGTGCTCCCGGCATAAAGAGGCTAGCAGGGAGGCACAACTGCCACAGCTGGACCTGCTGGGTAGTGATCATGAACAGTCAAAAAATCTATCTCTGTGAGAAATATTGTTAATAAGAATGGGAAGTCCTTGCTCCATTTTCCTGAAGGGCTGGGCTGATCTCTGTGAGCTCCTTCTGGAGAAATTAGAGATTCTCTTTCCGGAGAATTTCTGGAAAACTTGCATTACATCCAGTCAAACTAATAGCCCGTGGTGTTATCTGGGAACACGTTGGCTGATTTTCCTTGAGCTGAGGTAACACAGGGCCTGGCAGGGCTTCGAGCAGCACTTTGGCCCTTGCTGTGTTATGCAGGGAAGTAAAACATAGCAAAGGGCTTCTAGTGTTCTGCCAAGCGCAGGGAGAGAAACTGCGATGGCATTGGGTTAGCGAGGCACTTTGCCATGATCCCGGCAGTAGTGCGAAGCCGGGATATTTGCAGGGCATAGCAAGATGCCACAGAGAGCTGTGGCAGCAAGGGTACCCAGCGCCCCAGGCACAGAATTTGGCTAGCAGCAAGCTGGCATAGATGACACCAAATGGGGCTAACTGCACATGGCTGTATTACCTGGACAAGTCATGCAAGTCATTTTACCTACTCTGGTGAAACCTGAGACCCTAGAAAATATAGGGTGGGGGATAAGTGCAATGGGATTAAGAAAGACCATGCTGCCTGTGTCGCGGCTACCCCCTAGTGCCAGTCTCTATTAACTGTAAAATGTGGCATAAAAATGCAGAGAAGACAGTTGTTTTTCCCCTTGTGGTGGGAATAACATTTTTAATCAGCACTTATTGGACTTCCTAAGCATTTTATCTTTGATTTAACAACCATGTGTCATCTTAGATGCCCTGAAAAGATTCCTGGTCTGGCAGCACTAACAACCTTGATGGACCTCTTCCTTCTGTATAAGACTTAGTTCTCAAGAAAACAGGGACAATAAAAAATTCTAGTTATTCCCTACATTTATACTCTCTCTGCACTGCATATACTACACTGGCGGGCAGGTGTTTTTTTCTATAGTATTCAGTGCTAAGCTTGGTTGATGCTCCCCTTTCCTTATTCACCCATGTTGTTTATGTTTGACAGGGATTTCAACTGCAACAACCTGAATGAGCTGGAGAACGCCTGAAAAAGAGCTGACAAGGTAAACATAACTAATGTACTTAACCAGCATGTTTGTGAGGACGCATTCAGGTTTGTAGGCTTAAAACTGCCATTTCCAAGCATGGCTCTCCTCTACAAAAACAGTCACGATCTTCCAAGGCAAACACAGGCAAAAGCCAGTACTGCAAGTGGAGGAGGAGCAGAAATTTGTCATGGCTTTGGAAAATTTCATGCCAAACCCTGGGATCATCCCAAAAGTTCCAAGCTCAAGAATTACAAAATTGTCTTTTATATAGGAATTGCATCCTTTTTCAAAAGATAGAGCTTGGACAGTATCTGCCTACTTCTGTTCTTTCATAGGGAGAAGTTAGGATTTTGGGTTCCAGTTAATTTGAGGAAAACTGCAGTACATTTAGATGACTCAGTTACATTCAGTTATAGGCATGCCTATTTATGAGAAGTAAAGAAACTGTTTGAGATATGTGAGAAAAGCAAGGCTATAAATAACAGTACAATTCTACTACAGATGGGCAGAAACTCCATCTCTTAATATGAACACTTCATGCTTTTGGGCACTTGGAATCTGAGTCTGACGTTTGCATCATCAAAATGTTTAGAGTTCGCCTACACAGGATTGTAAAACATGCAATTTTCAGGAAAAATATCACTTTAGTTAGATTTATTCTCTCCATTTTCCTACTTCTCCCTGTTTTTTTCCCCTTTATCCATCTAAGACCTAAAGATTATCACAGAAATTTATTTTAGATATATTAATTAGATATAATTAGATATATTTTTTTAAATTAGAGCACCGTCACTGATAAACCTTACTAGATGGTACCCACTTAAAAAACCGTGCAGTGGTCCTGTTCTTTTCTCAAACTTGTTTTTCTACAGGTTTCTCACTAAGCACATTTCACACATCAAATCTGAACTCAAAGTCTGTAATAGTATCTATGGCAATTTCATCCCCTTCCTTCCAGCTTTTGGAGGAAACTTTTCCTCTCCTTTTGAGCACACAACCTCCCTCCACAAGCTGTTTCCCTCCACAGTTCACAAAGAAGTTTGTCTTTAGAGAGACACAAACCATATCAAAAAACAACAACAAAAACAGCAGTAAAAGGGAGATTTAGAGAGTTACTATTATGTAAGGGAAGCAGAACTTATGTAAGGGAAGGAGCGCTATGGAAAGGAAGGAGCAAAAAGTATTTTGCAAACTCAACTCCTCAAAGGCCTTGGGAAAATACGACCTCCTTGAGTCATAGTTACCCCTAGTCTGAGCAAGAATATTGCCTGGGAACCCTGCAGTCCTGGTTCTCTAGTCTGTGGCTAGCTACAGCAAAGCTGCAGCAGTAGCACGTTGCTGCTACAAGGTGGTGAGGTCACCTGGAGCAGGCTAGCTCAAACCACAGGGATCAATGTACTCCTTTTAAACAGCAAATCAGTCCCATACTCATCTCGGTTTCCCCCTGTACCAACCTGTCAAGTGTGGGTCAGAATAGTGACTTATGAAGATGTTTTCAAAAGCTGGAAACGCTATATCTAAGGCGCCTTCATTAGGACTCCTTTAGTTGCTCCATTCATCCCCACAGGTGGGTATTCCTTTTAAGGGAAATCAGCAGAAGCAAGACTCTGTTTTTTTTTTTCTGTGACAGAAGCTTCCAGTCTCCATGAGAGCAAAAAAAGCACCATGCTGCATTTTGCCCACCTTATGTTATGCATTATTGAGATTATATCAGCATTGGCCCTGCTTTGCTTGTTTGGCATTTCTCATGTATACATTTCAGGGCAGACCGTATTCTGGATTTACACATACAGAACAAGCAGGCTGAAAGAAGACTCACAATTCTGTGCTGCTAAAAGATTTAAGACAGACAGTCCTTTAGGATGTGAACCACTGGGAATTTAATGGGCTGGCTCTGCTCTTGAATAAATCATTCCCTGGTGCATTAAGAGAAACACTGATTTAAGGTTTGATCTGGTTAACGTGACCACAAAAGCATTCTTATTACGACATGCAAAACACTTGGTTTAGACTGCCCTCTTCTGTAGTATATTGAAAATGAAAACAGAGTTAGGGTCAGCAGCTTGTCTAAGAAAAGCAATGCTATTTACTACTACCCCTCTATGTCATGTTCTCTGTCTAGGTCAACTTCTGCTTCCCATTTTATTTGTGAAAATATTGCCTGTAGCCAGAATTTTACATTTCTTATTCACTTTTTCATTTTAAATTGGCCTTCGCTAATAGCAGTTCTGCAAAGTAGGTGTAACTTCTCAAAATACTGCAGTTACGTAAAGCCTGATTGATATGAGCTAAGGTGGGCAGAAAAAAAAAATCAAAATCTGACTGTTTGAAAGAGAAGAATGTATTTTTGTTTTAAGTGGTGGGAGGGCATAATTACCTGCACCGAGCAGAGGAGAGAGCAGAGCTGATAGTGCCGAGGGAAGAGCGAAGCCTATAGAGGGCACATTGCCCTTCTCACGTGCCGCTCCGCTCCTGGGCTGCCCTGGGCAGAAGTGTGCCAGAAACAGCTCCAAGGCTTCCTAAAACCCCCTGTGGCTGTAATGCAAGAGCCAGGCTGGAAAGACATGTATTAAATAACATGAGGTACAAATTTCCAGCTGCTGCCTTGTCTTTCCATGTAAGTTCATTAAATCTAGTCTGTGAGGAAGCTGTTTTAGTCACTCTGTAAATTGTAATGGAGACGAGGAAGAACTTGCAGGAACGTAGCATATTGCAGCTCTGCTAAATAGCAGAGCTGGAGTTCAGATAACGAAATCCAATAAAGGGGACTCTTTGCTGAACAAGCTATTTTAAGGCACATTTTCTCTTCTTAATGATCCTTTGGTTACCAGCTTCCTGACCAGTAATGAGGACGGCTGAAGCAAATGAATTTGTAGAGGCACGACTTGACATTTTTGTAAGTTTTTTTTATAATCAATATTCTTACAAAGAAATACCACGGCGCAGCAGTTTTCACTGTTAATTTACACACATATATAATTCTTTTAAAATAATCTGCCAAAGCATTTAGTTGGAGTAACAGTACTTTTAAACATTTCTTTAGTCTCTGGTGCTCAGGTAGCTTTACTGATAATAATCCATATTCCAGTATGTTATTCCCGACAGAAGAACATGTATAGCAGTTATCCAGGAAACCTTTTTTCTTTGAACATTAGCACATCACTTGCTTTCCCTTTTCTTCTGAACAAGTGTTATGGAAAGTTAGCAAGTTCCTTTAATGCTCTACAATGTGTGTTATTTGGGCAGGTGGAGGAGTTGCTGCTGAGTTCTGCTTTTCAATAATTTTTTTTTTGAGTTTGTATTAATATTTTTTTTTTTTCACAGGGACTTCCTTGCTAATTGCTCATCCTCTGTCAACAGGTTTTTCTAGTTAAATTCAGGTTTCTCTACTGCTGTTCTGGTTATGTTTCCCAGAGAACATAAATTCCCCCTTGTGCTACTTGGAAGGAAAAAAAAAAAAAAAAAAAACCACCTTTCATGAAAACTAGACAGGGGTTCAAGCAACAAATTTCAGATCCAGCAATAAGGTGCTGTGGGAGCAGTAGTGCAGCTGGAGCCCCCTCCAGTCGGGGGTTCTCCTGCCATGAGGTGCAGAGCAGCGGGAGTCCTGCCTGGTGGTGTACGGCCACTTCCCATCCCTCTGCTCCCCCACCTCCAGAGCAAAGCCCTGCAGGTGGTCGGGCTGTAAAGGGCCGAGTCTGGGACCAGGTCTCCCTTACGGCCCAGACCCATCCACAGCTCTGCGTCCCCGAGCTCTGCAAAGCCCCTGAGTCACGCAGCGCTCCAGCAGACCTGTGAGGCAAAGGCACAAACAAGTTTGTGCTGCTCTTGACTGAAGTAAAGTGTTTGCCCATGCCAGGAGCCAAACTCCCCAAAAGCCCCGGCTCCCTTTGCAAGGAAGGACAGACTTTAGCAATAGACAGCCTCAGCAGAAGCAGTTGCTATGTGGGAGGATATTGCAAACAGGGATTGGCATCACCCTTCCTTTCTTCTGTCTTCCTCAGCAGCCAAACCCCCAGCACTGCAGGCTGCTCCTGGGCTGCTCCCGCAGGAAAGCTCATCACCCCTTCTTTTTTCCCCAATCGGCTTTTTTCAGGCAAAAATGCAGGCGTATTACACGGGCACTGCCCCATCCATAAAAGTCAGCCAAGGGAGCTGGGAGGGCACAGCGGGGAAGAAAGCCATGGTTAATTTTGGACTGGTACAGAACAAGTCCTTGTTCATTTTCTAGGGGAGCCATGGGCCACCTCTTTCATATCACAGTGACAATTTTTGGCTCACTTAAAACCTTAAAAGTCCTTACTAGGAGTTTAGGGCAAAGCCCCAGGTATTGCTCTAAGGACTTCCCAATCTGAGAACTGTTCCTGCTTTACCTCACCCCTGTGAGAGCAGAGTCAGAGCCCTTGTTAGTATTAACACTTTCCTGCCACTTGCTGAAAATCTGTCTAAAACTTGGCAAAGGTTAAGTCTAGTTACAGTGAGAGCAAGAAGAAGCACAACTGCAAAGCGAAGAGTTGTATGGTACCTCTCACCTCTGCCAAAGTTTGGAGGACCTGCGAATTCATTCGTGGTTAAGATCAGATACAGAGCTGTAGTTTCTATGCCCTTGCAAAGAAAATGATTGCTAATGCATCTTATGCTTCAATGCCGTCTCTCCAGCTATGTTTTCTAACATAAGCAGGTAGAGGGAAATCTTTTGTACTTTCGCAAATTGAAAGCAAACAACTACCTGTTCACAAAAAGCAAGAGATGGAAATTTATGAGAAAAGCACTATCAACCACTGCCTTCTGCAACCATGATGAAAGAAATCTGGTAATGAAAGTCACAATAATCACGGAGACAATAGCGCAGAGAGGCTGAAGCAAGGGTTTTTCTAAGCTAGGCAACTACACAGGTTTGGAGCAGAGCTCTCATCATATTTCTGCATGTATTTACTGAGGTGAAAAGGGCTATGAAGCATCTTCTGGGATTGTGCTTTGTTCTTCATTATAATTACCGATGTTACAGCAGTGCCTAGCAACTCTAATGAAGAACCAGGGCCTCATCACTGTAGTCACTCTGTGGAGGAGAAGTGAACAAAAGTGATTTACTGTCTTTGGCATTTCAGGTAGAAACTAAGAGTACAGAATGAGCACCTAGACTGCGACTGTGTCAGGGAGTTTTAAAAATATTCGTTCTGTAAGAAAGGAAATTTTGTGAAACAAAGATGAACCCAGAGACGATTTTATTTTTTAAAAAACAAATAAAGGGAGTCAAAAGGTAAGCAAAGAAGGGAAATAAATGAAAGGAAACAGATCACTGGGTAGGAAAATGCCTGAGGCTGTTTTAGAAAGGCTTGCAGACACATTTCAAAAGAAATAAATTAAGGCTAATTTTACTGGAGAGAGAAAATTCCAGTATCAGGCTCTCAAAATATTATTTCCACCTCCATTCCTCATGTTCAAATATTTCTAGCAGTCTGGTCATGGTGTTTCCATACCATTCTCCTTCTACTCAATATCTAATTGTCGCAGTCCTATTGATCTCCTGCCCAGCTGTGAGAGCTTTCTGAGCACAGCATACAAATTATCTAAGGGACTTGATACTCTCTCCCGAGCAGTTTGGCTTCAAGTGCTCACAACGTTTCCTAATTTAGTTTCTTTTCCTAGGTTACTGCTTTCACTGGTTCACCATCACTCCCCCTCTGACTTGATTTTTCCCATCTTATCAAAGAAGCTTGCGCTGCGATCCAAAGTCTTGTTCTCTTTTCAATGGCTCTGCTGTTACCCAGCCAGAGTCTGTGTTTCTGAAAATCGATATTTTTTATTTGCACTGCCCTTATTTCCCAGACTCTGACCTTGTTGCTTTTTGGTGTATTTCCTTCCCTATTCAACATTTCACTAAAACCTTTGTCATGAGATTAATGCTCTTATGAATCAATAAGCAATAAGACTGAGCTAATGCCAAAACTAAAGGGGGACAACCCAAGGGGAATACTGCACAAGTTTCCCTTTAAAAGTCTGTAAGACCCACCAGCATCATAAAGTTCACAGGGCTAATTAGAGGGCTTTACAGAGAGCAAATATCAGAGGACTGAATTTTTGTTCTTCATCTTGACTGAGGGTAAGAGATGTCAGTTTACAACACAACCACAACTTCATGAAAATCCACTCCTTGCAGACAGTTCCTTGAGGTGAGCGGGTCTGTTCCAGTGACCAAAAAAATTGTGTGAGTCCAGCACAACCTTTGCAAAATTCAGATAGGAAAGATGAAGATTTGAGTGGTGTTACATACTTTCAGACTTAAAATAGTAGGAAGGGAGGAAACATGAATGAAACCTAGAGGTCAGAATTATTTACACTTACAGGAAGAAAATCACATCTGTTCCTTTTCAAAACATGATATCACCTAACTCAACATCCATCTTGAATGGCAGTCACACTTATGCCAAGGAAAGAGTAAGTGTATACACAGGGTAAGTGTATATGATATTGCCCTGAGCCTTATTCCATTCTCTGGCTTTTTTTAGCTCAGGAGGTTTCCCAAATCTGATGCAATTAGCCTGTTTAGGAACACTTATAGTACCCCTATTTCTTGTACCTCTGGTTTCATCCTTTGAGCTCCTTTAAGCTTTTTGTATCCACAGCTTTCTCTGCCCAAGAGCTATACATGCTGCCCTTCGCATGAAGAGCCAGCTCTGTTTGTTTGTTTTGAATTTGTCTCCTACAAGCTTCCTGTGATGGATCCTACTTCTTGTACCACAGAAGAGACTAGGAATAGTTATTCAAAACGTATGCATTTGCTCTGTGCAATTCATGATTTTGTAGACCTGTGTTTTATCCTATCAAAGAAATCTGCACTCCATCTTGAAATGCTCCTAAGCCATTCCTAGGCCGTTTCTTTATGTTCTTAGGCATGTCACTGAACCTTAATGCAAAAGTACAACGGCTTAATACTGATACTGCTGTCTTCATCTTCTGTCAGCCTTTGTGGTTTATATTGTTGGCTCTTGGGAGCAGGGACTGCGCTAGGTAGTAAATGGAAGATGCTTCTTGAAGCACTGGCCATTGACACATTTGATTTTAACAGTCTTTCAGTGCTGCTGTTATGACAGTAGTAATGGTGATGATGAGGAGATTAAGCACCTTAACATTTCTGATAAAAACTTTGCTGAATATTTCAGGCAAAATTATGCTTTGAGAAGAGCCAAACAATCATACAGAAAGACGGAAGGGTCCTCATTTGGACTGCTTTCAGATCATGTGGTTCATTGGCCAAACATTTCATAACTATTAAGAAGTTCAGCCCTGGCTAAACTCAACAGACTGGTAAAAGTTTTTCCAAGTTAGGGTGTTCTGAAAGTGCCTTTCCTTACTCACCTCCACACTTAGCGTGTCTTGACTGAAGAGCTCAGACCCAGCTAACAATGCTGCCTTTCTCTAGCACTATAGAATGATGCTTCAAGCTATTCCACCATGCCCCACAATGGAAAAGTACACATATACAGCTGACATCCAAACACTTACTGCCTCCGTATGCAGCACATTCTCTCTAGTTCAATGCTATACTAAACCTTCACTTTTCTAAAAGTTCATTATGTGGGAGAGGATGAAGCAGGGACAGCACAACCTTATTCAACAGCATAAATGGGTTTCTCTGGCAACCACCGTCAAACCGCATTACATAGTAACTAAGTGTAGAAGCAGCTATATTTAGGTTCTGGGTCTGCTATTGCCCTATCTTTTCTACTGCAGAAAATTAACATGTATCTGCTGCATCAAGTTGGGGGGAAAAAAATCCACCCATCCACTGCCAATAATGTCAGTTTGTGTCTTTGAAATTTGACAAGGTTTGTAAAGGTCCAGCTTCACACTCCTTTTTATGTTTTTTTTTTTAGAGCATTTCCAATTCGTCACAAGTTTCTTAGCTTGCTCCAGGCTTAATTAGATTTGTTTGGCTGTGTCTGCACTGGGAGATAGACAGATGCTGTTTGTGGTGCTCCCTTGAGCTCTAAATGCCAGGTGAGTCCCCAGCCACGTCCCAGCTGAGATTTGGTGGTGGAATGACAGTCCCCTATGTATCTTGCTTTAAATTGAAGCAACATTCAGGCAGCCAAGCAGAGCTGCAGTGAGTTGCCCTTGTCTTTTCAAGGTGGGCAGTTTGGAGATCTGAAGTGTAGACCACATCTTAACAGGATCCAGAGTTGTTCATCCTACTGATAAAAAAGAGAACCAAACTATTGAATGCAGGCACCTGATTCCCATGTAAATCATCCTAGATGTCTTAAGTTCAAAGCCTGGCTTCCTCAGTGTCTCGCAGAAACGCTTCAGCCAAAGAGAAAAGTCAGAAGCTTGTTTATTAAACGTCTCCAGCATCACTGTAGGTGTTTTATGCGTGCAGGTGGAGTAAGAGCCCTGCTGCTGATTTGAGTAGATGGGACTGCAAGAACCAGAAGGGACATATCACCACTATTTTCAAAATGCCCATGGAATCTGGGAGCAATAAAAATTGCTTTTAATGACTGAGCTCCTTTAAAATGTCTGCTTTCGAGTGCCCAGAATAGTGGCATCTAAAATCACGAGTCCCTTTGTTGAAAGAGTTGTCTCTATACAGAATACAAAGACATCAGCTACAGTAACATTCAGGAGAATTAAAAATAATTCTGAAATATTCTGGAAGAAATGACTTATGAGTAACTTTTTTGGATGGTTTTGTAATCTTTAATTTGTATAGGTTTTCAGAGTTTCTTTTGGCTTCTGTGGTCATCCTTTCACTCAGATTACCCAGAAGAGGCAATTACAACAGTGACTCTCAGAACAATAATTAAACTAATTATTACAAATGAAAGAAAAATTATCCTTTGTTTCAATAAATTTAGAAGTAATGGACAAACACTGTGATACATTATGGACAAACAGTTACCAAACACAATTCAATACTCTTTATATACAGATACATTGCAGGTATATTTCCAAAAACAAATGAACAAGCAAACAAAAACCAAAAACAAAAACACAAAACTAGTAGCTTGATATTCCAGGATTAGCTCATAGCCTCATTTTAAATTAATATTTTTCTGAACGCACTTAATGTTTTTAATGTTTGTACAAGATCAATTGTTAGTCTAATATAGGTATTATGTAGCTTATCAGGGAGGTATTATAGAAGTTTTCTTTCAACACTCAGTACATGTGAGATGCCCACAATCTCACAATATTCTTGGGTTTCCATTTGCTGTTTGGCAGATCTCTGGGCAAACCTGCGGCAATTTCGTAGTTTGTGAAACAGGTTTTTGGCATAAGATTTCACCACGAGTTATATTTTTGCTTATCACTCAAGCTCATAAAAATGTTTTGTTCAGAACCCAAATGGTTATTTAAAGTTCTAACTTAATCCACACCTGCCTCTGGAAATGGAATTTATAACCATCTTGGTGAGAGATGGAAGGAATAAATGGACAATAAGGTGGGAGGAAAATCATCTGAACTATCAGGGTCCAAGAATGGCAATCAGGGCTACAAAGTCCAGCAGGGGCTGAAAAAGCTAGATTTGTTCAGCCTGGTTGAAAGGGAGACCTTATTGCTCTCTTCTACTACCAAGCCAGAGTCTTATCAGGGTCTCCTCACAGACCCCAAAAGAGTTACTAGAGCCCCAAAGAAGCCCCAAAGTCTTATCTCTCTCTCATCTGAAAGGTAAAGAGCAAAAGCTCTTCTCCTACTGCAGAACAGCACCCAAAGACAGGTAAAATGCCATGATGCTTTCACAGGAAAATGGTGACTCCTTCCAAACCATTTTCTTTCCCCCTTGTTGGGCTGGATCCAACAGGCTTATGATGCAGCTGTGTGTCCAACCACTCAGCAGCTACAAGAAAACTGATCTGTCAAAACAGGCAAGGGATTTGCTTAATGGAAACAAGAGTTTGTTTTCTACTGTTAGTCTGAACAAAAAATAAATCTCATTTTTTTTTTAGGGCTTTAGTCCTGATTTTTAGCCCAAAAACCTAAGCCAAGAGTGAAAAGAAGAGCCAACAGCCAACAACCAACAGCCAACAACAACAACAATAAAAGAAAAAATCACTCAGTTCTGTATTTTCTCCTTTAGGCTTGGGCTACATTACAAGTATTTAGGGATCTGATGTTAGCGAGCTAGGGATTGCTGTCTCTACTATTTATAAAAATGCAGGGTTTTAGGGAGAGAGACCAACTATATAACAAGCAGAAAAAAATGTGTGGACTATTACTTGCACAGCACCAACATCTTTATAAAAAATACATATCTTTTTCAGGCTTTACATGAATTCTGTCACATGCTTCCAAGAATAAATTCCTTCCCCTGGTTTCCTAACATATCAGCCCAAGCATCAAGCTGCAGCTTTATCTCACCTACATGAGTTTACTTATCAGTTTACTAAAACAAATGCTGCAAAGCAATTGAATGAAAGGACAGATTTAGGTTACTTTTCAACAACATTGCATGCAATATATGCCTCCATTTGGAGAGGGAAAACATAATCAGAAGCATCTCTGCTGATTGATCTTCCAAAGCCAGCAGGTAAGGGTTAGCTAACACATAACCTTATCCGAATCAAACTGGCCATTACACCTTTAAAAATTCTGTACACAATAAAAAAGTCAAAAGATTTATAAATGCCTTCTTTCACAGACTCTCATAAATAATATCGTAAGAGACTTGTAGCAAGAAGATTTTTAATTTCTTGTAATATTGCAGGGTTTTTTTCTCCATCTGAAGTGGATGACTGAACTTGGGAACAGTGCAGAGAAATTAACTGGTTGTTTAGAATAGTCATTTTCTCTTAAGCAAACTATGAAGGTTTAATAGATTTAAAATAGAGATCTGATTAAAAAAAAAAAAAGGAAAGGAGATAGGAAATGCCAGTGTTAAATTTGGTTGTTTTAGCATAGAAATTACTGGAACCACTTTGCTCTTGTACCTTAGGCTGGAGGTGATTCAGCAGCTAATACCACAGACATTTTCATGATGGGCTTAAGGTATAAACTGCGAGACCCTGAGCTTACAGGATAGTTCCTTTGGGGAAATAGGGAGTAAGAGAGAAGATTTTCCTGGTGGAGAAAGTACATTGTGATAGCAGACACACAGGAACCATCCAGAGCTTTGCAGAGAAGGCAGGGACAAGATACAAAGCTATTCTGGACCAACCTGCACCCAAGCGGCTGGGAGATGATATATTCCTGAGCAGTACTTCAGGAGAGGTTTGCACTATCTTGTAAAGACAAATGCACTAAAGTGCCTGAAGGGTTTTTCCAAAGCATAGATAACTTCTCTTACACAGTAAACTGCTGCTTTTGATAAGTCCCTAGTCCTTAGGAAAAGGAAAGAAGAACAGGAGAAAACAGAACAGAATTATGTCACCAGCCTCCCAGAGGCTGTGCTTGAGGCCTGTTTTTTCAGGCAGAACAGAGGCAAGTCACTGTTGTTGTTGTTGCCATTATTGTTATTATTATTGTTGTTGTTTTTTTTCTGCAGTGCTCAGAACAAAAACCCAGCAAAAATCACTGAACACCCACCCAACTTCTCTCCTTCCCCAGCAACCCAAGAGTGGCAGGTGCCTTGTATTTGTTCTTCATTAACCCATTAACTGGTGAGAAACTCACTGCCTTTCTTGGTTGAGCCCACACAGCTGATGGGGAGCCCTGCTCGCCCTGTACTCCTGCAGGGCCTAGGGCTTCCTGCCTGTCCTCTCCTCCCCATTAATTTTGGTGCCTTGGGGGAAAACATGAGATGGGATAGGCCACATGTGTTGCACTTAATGGGATTTAGATGAGCTGCAATTGGATTTGCCTCACACACAGTCTAAATGATGGCAGGAGGATTACTGAGTGACTAGGAGAAGCCATTTTCCTCCATTCTTGTCATACCTTACTTCTTTAAGGAAGTGCCAGCTAGGCTGAGGACTGCTCAGTAGTCCATAGATTATGTGCTGCTGGACAGTTTGCAGGTATTTTTACTGTGGTTTGTTGAAGAAAAGAAGCTTAGGTGTTCTGCTGGGCCCACTTTGGCCCCCTTTCCCCCAGGAGCTCCTGAACCTGCTGGCAAGAGGCAACAGTGGCAGCAGAAGGGTAGGCAGAAGCATCATGAAGCGTGGTGGTGGTGAGGGAGAAGGGGCGCTGGATGTCCATGCCTGTGGTGGTGCCCTCCCTCCAGCTGGCCCTTGGTCCAGGGTACTGGTTGGAGCTGGAGGGCAGTGGGGAGAGTGAGAGACGGCTCAAAAGGGACACAAGCAGTATCAGCAGCAATGGCACCAAAGGCTGGGGACACCCGTCTGGTGGCTTTCCATGGCACCAACATGGTTGCTCTGGTGGAAGCAGCCTCTAGAGGGCTCATTGCGTTGTTGCAGAGCTAGCAGCAGCCTTTGCTCTGGATTTACGTGCATTAAAGACCCTTCCTTTGCTGTTTTGCTTCTTCTCTTTATTTCCGCTTCCTTCAAGCACTAAAATCTCCAGTGGCTTGACCTTAAAGCTAACAATGTGGGGCACAAGGGGTCTGCAACCCCTCTTGCTGCCACCATGGGAGGGTTGGCCGCGCACCCCTGCAAGGAGGTGGCTGATGCTAGCCTGGCTCCTGCCCCACCTCATCACCTTCACGTCCTCGAAGCCTCTGCGCTGCACAGTCCCCTTCCTTTCTCATGATGTCTAGCAGCCACCACAGTTCCTCAGCCTGGCCTCACTCCATGGTGATGATTTTAAGTGATTAGAGTATATTCTTTCCCTAGCTGGCCTCAAGGCTGTGATGCACGTACACCTCCACAAGGCTTTAAGCTGTGCATGCCAGCAGCTCCTTCACATCTGCTTCTGCCTGTGCGTGCTCTGCAGAACTGCTGTGTGCATGCCGTGGCTGTGTGTGTGCAGAGCTGCTGCTCCAGGTGGGCTGCCAGACCTGTGATGCCACAACCAGGCTTTGCATCTGAACAAAAATTTCTGGTCAGCAAAAGGGCAAACCCAGAGAGAAGATGATATTATTAATCCTGTGCTTTCTAATGGCTTCATGAGATAGACAGACATCTATCTCCAAACACTTGCAGTAACCCTAGAAGAAATTCAGGATGCTTCTTCAGAGCCAGTTGCTAAATATGTATAGCGTGCTTCTAAAGCTCTCTGAGGGCAGTAGTTACACGTGCAGCAAAAACTCTTGTTTTAGCACTTTTAGCACTGTGTAGTCACTTTTGTGACTTTCCAAGTGAACTGCACTGTATTTCATGTATTTCAATGTTAGATTTCATCCGTCATTGTGTTACCCATTCCTTTAGCTCTGTCCAAATTCAAGATAACCAGTTGAGATTGCTCTACAAAGCAAGCAGATTAAAAACTGAAGCTGCCTTTTCTGACTAGTGATTCTCCCTTGATTTTTAAAAGCTTTGGAAACCTCTGGATTTCATCTGCATTTGATTTAGACTAGTCAGACAGAGTGAAATCATCTCACTTGCTCTATAGCACCTCCTTACATGGCAAGCTCAGCCTTTGCTCTGGGACTAACACCATTTCCCATTGCCGTCAACAAAGGCTCCCACTGATGAGGATCCATCATCAGTTCCCTAAAAGATCCATGTGATTTAGCAGCAGTGCAAATCTCCACAACAAGTCCAGACCACCAGTTTCAAAAGCTGAACTCTTATTGTGCAGAGGTTGCTAGCAGGTTTTGAGGATAAAATGACCTTCACCTCCCCTGAAGAGAGATTTCTCTCTGCCCTGCCATGCTACAATGGTATATTTGTGCGTGTGTGTGTGTGTGTGTGTGTGTGTGTGTATCCATCCATCCATCCATCCCTTTCCCTTGGCAATGTCGCTCACTGGGTTCATTCTCCCAGGGACTTTGAAAGCACTTCTGAATGAGGGATACTCTTGTAGTAAAGAGTGAATCTGAGACTTTTTGTTTATTGGAGTTCAATCTTCTGTCATAAATCAGAGAACGCAGTAGACAGTGATAGTATAACAAGTGTTTATTGAAGCAGGAGCGTGAATCAAAGCAATGGGCAAAGCACAAACATCAACCATCAGAAAAGGGAAGAAATATCTGACTCTGCAGCTCTGTGTGCCAAATGCCCTGGCACACAACAGGAGACTGTCATGTTGTTGATAGTATTTTGCCATAATTATGTGCAATTTGCTTATACGTGTTTTTTGCACAGATAAAAATAATGATCAGTATCTATCTGGCTTCTCTTTGAGGAGTGACTATTTCAGTCCTGAAGCGGAATTTTTAATCTGCATTCCTTAGTGCCTCCTTGGTGAGAGGCTGAATATTTCTACTGATATAGGGAACTGGACAACATATTTCACAGACTGCCAGATTGATTTCATGCCCTCTTGGAGGGCTCTGTCTCTGGGGACTGTTCACAATTTCTCTGGTGCCCTTGATTGATAAAGTTTGTCTTGTGGCTCTGTGCATTGGCAGGTCAATTTGCATGTATATTGCTGATGATTATTCACCCATTATTTTTATTAGGGAACCACACAGAAGCCTCTTCTCACATGCAGTTTTATAGGGGCTATATAAACGTAAAGCTTTATGACAGTTCTGCCACAGAGGTTTTTCTGATGCCTGAAACATGGACAAGCGCTTGATCACTCTCTGCATTTACAGCTGCTGCAGAGCTAAAAGGAGAAGGATCCTTTGTGCACACAGTGCTTTTTATTTGCAGGGAGCTCATAGACAGCCAAGTCTCTTGATGAAGCAGTGGGCAACGCAATAACATCCTTATAAGCTAGGCTGTACTCCTCCTTTGGGACCAGTTGGGACCAGTCTAGATATTTATCGGATAAGCGGTGCTCCTCTGTGTCCTCTTTTTTCAGCATCTGGAGACACTGTGTTCATGTCAGTTCGTCATGTACTTGGTATTCACTGTGATTTCAGAACAGTGTGCTGGCCTTTGCTACTTAAAAAGCAAACTCTGTTTAGTCGTGTTTGGTCTGCTTTTATAGTCTTTTCTTTTTTTCTTTTTAATATAAATTTAAAAACAGATTTGCTAAGAGATAAAGAGCCTGATTTGGTTTCCACAGTCATTGTTATATCCTGGGGCACAAAGAATGTACAAGGTAGGTTGAAATCCTCCTGCTACAAATCATGAGCACATATTGTTATCCAGCGCATTCTGCACAGCATCTTCAAGCACAGATTGCACCTGAGCGTGGCTTTGAAAGCTGGAGTTGGCTGAAACGGCACTGGGTTTTGGCACCTTTTCAGGGGTGCACAGAGGACTCTGAACCAGGCTGCGGTTTAGAGCCACCCCAACGTTTGTCTTAATCTGTGCTGGCAACCAAATAGGGAGGAAAATGAAAACAACCAGGCATCTCATCTTCGTGTTTCTATTTTATAATGCATTGAGAATTTATCATTCTTTCTCATTTAAATTAAATAACTAAAATATAGGTAAAAAAAAAAAAAAATCCCATGTGGTAATGAGACTTGTGATGTTCCTGATTAGTGGAATGTTATAACTGTGTAACCATCAACCTCTTAACAAGATAATCTTCTATATGTTTATAGTTTTATGCTCTGTTTCATAATGAAAGTCTTACATGTAACTATTTATTTTATTTCTTACTTTTTTACCAGATGAAGAAAATGCAAACCTGTGTAAGGACCAAAGCTTCCCGTGATGAAATCTGTCAGTGTCTTGCCCCTCACATTTTAACCTCATGAAAAATAAGCTCCAAAAGCATATAAACAAATAAAATATGTCCCTTGGTTCTATAAGCCAACTAGCAGAAATGGCCCTCCACAGAGAAAGGTCAGTGCACAGGCCTGCAGTATAATGTGGACTACCTCATTACAGCAATGACTGTGTTCACTCGGCCTCTGTAATTCAATGAACCAGATTTTTAAGCCAGTATTAAAGCCATTGCTAAAACAGTGTCCTAGCTATTAAAAGAGAAAATCCTACTTATGCAAAATCCATGTTTGCTGGTGGCAAGTTCATAAGCTCAACTTTTTAGTTGACTGTTAACTGAATAAATTTCGTTATTGTGAAGATGAACTGGGAGAAACGAATTCAGTTCCCAACTGGAATATAAGCCACGTTTTCTGTATTGTTCATAAAGTGAATTGCTTCCAGTGATGCACCAAAACTTTGTCCTGCCTCCTGGCTGCTGAAATGTTGGATAAATACAGTAAGCAACTGAGCCATTCCCTGGTGATTCCCGGTCCTTTGACCAGGGTTGTGGAGCTGAGCTTCCTCTACACAGCCCAATTTTCATGCAGTAGTTGAGAGGCCATGCTCATGCACAGAGAGCCAGCTTCTCCTCACTTGCAGAAGGGCTTTGAGTAATTATGTCTCAGCAACTGAAGGAGACTAAATTGGGATAAACATAATTCTGACACAAAATTAATTGATATCTATAAAGTATGTCAGTGTTAAATCTGTCGGTAACTAAAGTGAGTGCGGAAAGAACTGGTTATATGTAGTTTTAAAGGTGTTGTGTATATATAGAGTTATATATCTATTTGTACATACAACATATACTATATATAAATAGAATGCTTACACATACATTTATTTCCTAAATGCTCTTAAGCTGCCACATCTTTTGGACAAAAATGCTGATCACTATTATGTAGTATACAAAGCAATATTCATTTGAAATTCTAGACCTCTTATCCCAAAGATGAGATATATGTCGTGGGCAAGGTTATGTATCACTTAGATGTCTTTCCGTTAGACTGAGCATCCAACACAGTGGAATTACTTGTGCTCATCCGAAACATAGCTGTAGAAAATCAGTTTGATGCCAAAAGTGGAGTGGAAGTTTCTCAAACACTCCCAAATCTTATCTTAATTTGTGTAACATGTCAGAATTAGAATTAGTCAGGGAGGGTGCCACAATCTCCTACAGGCTAGTAGGTGGGTGGTCTTCAGATGCCACCACATTTCTATATGTCAAAACAAAATGTGAGCACCTAGCAGGCCATACATGTTATTGCTGCAAGTGGCCTTCATTTGAGGTATGTTGAGGGAAAAAAATAAGTAATTGTTTTCACTTGAAGGAAGAAATCTTTCATGCAAGCTTTACAGTTTAGGACAAGATTTTGTCACTGTCATTGTATAAACTCTACAGAAGTAAATGGGTCAAAAACTGCACACTTAATTTGTGTAAAGGATCCAGATGACTTGAACAGATCCATGAAATTACTTATATAAACAAAACAAGCAATAACTGGAACAAGATTTGTATACTTCTCCATATAGGTATACTTATGTTAAAAACGTCGTGTATGAAGGAGAATTATCAAATGTATTATCTTACATTTTGAGCAGTTCCAGTCATGGCTTTGCTTTAGCTCCATATTATATTGGCTTTGAGAAGCTCCTTGTACCTTTTTTTTTTTTTTTTTTAAATGCAGCCTGACAAAATTATCCTCCCTGTTCCCCAAGTGTGAGTTTCCTCATTCTCCTTCCTAAAAAAATGACTGTGTGTCCAGAGCATAAACATGTGAAGCTGACTGGAAAGAGTATGAGCAGAACACAAACCACTCTCTCCTCAGTGTCAAACCTAAGACATTTCTACTTTACAGATGCAAACACTGTCATCTTTTCCACTTTACACATACAGAAGATAGGTCATCTGCAAGGTATCCAATTTTAGTCTGCTTTTTTTTTTTTTTATTATTCAGGATTGACTCATTGATATTTTTCTTTTCCACTAATACCTGTTGTGCTTGAGAGAAAGCCTTGTACCTGCTGGGAGGTTATGCTCACATATTCTCCAAGTCTTGGTCCACTGATGGCAGTAGGAGTGGTTCATGCCCTATACGAAGAACCAAATTGCAGCAAGGAAAACTGTCAGGCTGAGGTGAGAGCCAAATTTAGCAGATCTCTGCCCTTTTATTTGTGCTCCAGCCTTTTTAATACACGTTCTAACAATAATATGCACAGTTTATCTGCTGCACAGGAAAAAGACATATATACACAGTGTGCCTCTTTTATAGCACATCAGTACTATTTCACTATACAAATCAACATGTTTAACTCGGTCTTTGTGAAAGATTTTGCTAACAAATATTCGTTATTGTGAAAGAGGTTTGTGTTTGTCTGTATACTCTTACCTTGACTTATGTTTACTCATATCAACAGATACTGAACCATTTTATTGCTCCTTTCTCTTCCACAAATGTCCCTTAGAGCATCACTTTAGCTCTTTCATTAGAACAACTTGGAGCAGATACCTGCAAGTAACTTTTGCTATAGCTATAAAAGCTTCATTAACTAAACCTGGATTCATATGGACGTTTCACAAGGGAGTCCCTTTTCATTTTCAAATGTTTCACCAGTTTATCAACTTTTATATCACTCCTAAGGGCTGGCTGTAAATCGACAGCTTTATTTCCAAAGGCAAGTAGCAGTACACTTAGCTTACTCTGCAGTATGTGGGCATTTGGCCCTGGAAAGCCCTATAATTAAAAGAGTTTAGGCAAGAACTCCACAATAAATTGTCTCTGAATACTGACACTGCACACAGACACACAAAGAAAGAAAGCACTTTAGAAATAATAGGATTGAAAGCACTAAACGCTCACCGTGTTCATGTCCATTTTAATGGACAGATGGAGCTGTTTGGGCCTATCAAGTCAATAATCCGCAAACTAAGAAGGATTTATGTGATAGACTGTAATGGCTTAAATCCACTTTTACAAGGAGGGTTGCAATACCTTGGAACAGCATTCAGTAGAATCAGAAGGCTGATGTGGTAAATAATTATGAACCTTTTCGAATTAGTAGAGTTATTTAAAAATTGAAAGTACAAGTGAAATAACAGGGTTTTAAAACTTCTTGAGCTTTAATACTGAGTGTCACAATAATGACTCAGAGACAGCTTGGCAGAACAGCATTTCCACTGGGAGCGATGCAGGGCCAAACCTCCGTTCTGCTCCTGACAGTAGGAAACAGAAAGTACAGCCTTGTGATTTAGTGGGAAGAGGCTTTCTGCAAGTGCAGAATTGCCTGACTTTTTTCTCTTAGTTGCTCTCTAAACTACCTCTGAACTCTTCGAAGGACCTGATCCGTGGCAGGGAGCAGTGAGCTCAGCCTGAATTTCCCATTTGGAGAGGGTTACCCCAGTTTAGGAGTTGCAGGAGCAGAGCAGGATTTTGGAGATTTCGTTTGTTCCATTTGCAGTTCCCAGATAGTTTTTCCCCTCAATTCTGGACTAGGTAAAAGGGCTGATAGAAATTATACACACCCTCATGTGGCCAAACCGGAGCAGAATTGCTTGGGTGCATAATGAAGCTGATTTAATAACATGGATGTTTATTTTATTGCTCAGTGTTGGAATAAGTCTGCAAATAGCAGCAAATATGAGTTCAAGCTCCATTCTACCTCCCTGAATAGCAGTTTCTTTCCATTACTGTTTTCTTCAAACAGCCCTTCCTGTTTCCAAATTCTTGGCAGCCTCATGAGCTTTTCCTATCCCTTCCCTCACCTATCCTTCCTTCTCCAAGCTATTTTTTTCCCTTTGAACTATCTAAAATATTGGAAAGATTCTATACTGCAGTATTAGCAACAATCATTTGCTTTTTGTTTTTTTTTTCTGGCTCTTTGATAGCTTGGATATATTTCCTACTCAGACCATTTCTTTTTTCACTGTTTGAAGATGATACTGCCCTTTGAAATTAAATTGATTTTTTGTTTGTTTGAATGGGCCCTTTTTATCAAGCAACTCAGATAGCTTTTGATGGTTTATGCTACCTTTATGGTTTTTAACTGTTACTAATGCCTAATCTCTGCACTATTTCTCTGATTTTATTTGTTTCGAGCTCCCAGAGAAAACAAACTCAGATGTGGTGCTTTCCGGAGTCCAGCATGTACTTCCTCTACAGACAAAGTCTAACCCTAAATGAGGCTGTTATAAAGACAAGTCATGTGAAAGTGCAGTTTAATGGTGTTTAGAAACTGGGCTGATGAGGAGGATATATGGATGAGAAAGAAGTCCCCTTGGAGGATGGCACTCCCCCTTGCATGAAATGAGGGCTGAATTCTCCCAAATCCTCCCCATCGCTCCAGCTCATTCCCAATTTTCACATGGAGAGCAAAGCTCGTGGCACTTCTGTTTCTCTTGCTGGTGGTAAACATAAACTAAGCAACGTCTCAGGCACGTGGGCGCTCTGGCTACAAGTGTCCCCATAAGGGCTATAAATAAATAGAGAATAGAGAAGGCCTGAGGCTCGCCAGCCTGTCCTTGGATATGGCACGTTGCTCCTCTTCGTGTTGAGAGCGGTTCCGCCTGCAGCCCAGGAAAGTATGCGGGTAAATGCGTTGATCTACACTTTCATCTTTGCTGCTTTTGAGAAGTTCAAAAGACTTCCGCCCACCAGCAGCAGAAAATTGTGGGAGCTGAACAAAGAAGGGTACTAAGAGTTTGTTAACTGCGTATGGCTTGTTCTGCGTGTTTTCTTCCCCCCTGCTGTGTGAAATGTATGTATATGCATAAAATGAAATTGGAGAGAAGTTTGAAATGTGCGTTTTTTTCAATGAAATGTGCATGGTGTTGTTATTCTTTTTTTTTAAAGTATATATAGGTACCAGTGAAGCCTAGTCTGCTCCAAAAAAAAAAAAAATGAACTACAGAAAAATGAAGACCTGGACTTTAATTTGAACTTTATTGCTTATTTGTGTACAGTAAGGCTGAGGGGTGAGGAGGAAACAACAGTGACATGGTTGGTCCTTTCTTCAGTATTTTCATGGCAGTGTTGGTTTTGAATCGGTCCTTGTTTCTGTGCTTTTTTATCAATAGAAAATGTCTATTTTGGGAGGAAGGGAGAGGGAGAATCCTTCAAATGTGTGAGAAAATTCATCTGTCTCCAAATAAGGAAGTTTTGTAGGTCTTGCTTTTTTTTTTTCTCCCTGATGAAAAGGGCAGGAACAGCATCTTTGCAGTGCAAGAAGACTCATAATTTCTGATACACTGTCATTCTTTTTTTCCACTGAGAAAAGAGGGGAAAAAATCCTACTATTAAAATCTGAAGAGGGAGAAAGAAGCACTGGGGAGGCCTTGCTTCAGCTTGGCAGTTCAGCAAAGCTGGAATTCATAGTTATTCAGTGAAGAACCTGAGCATGTACTTAACTCAGTTCCAGAATTAAGGGCCTGTTTAGATATTCTTTTAAATTGGTTCCAGGATTACAGATGAATGTATAGAAGGGATTTTTGATTTGCTGACAGCCATGGGAAAATAGAGAAGTGATTTTTTGGATTGAGTCAATGAATATTTAAACAAAAAATCACTGAATTAAGATCTAAAAAGAAGCACTTGTGGTGAAGAAGTGTCTTGATTGGTCTGAAAGAGTGTTGTTTTGAATTTGAGCTTTCTGAATAATTTTTAAATACATTTTGAAAGTCATTTCAGATGGAAAACTTGCTTTGTGCTTGAAAAGCAAAACATATCGCTATCAAAAATGTCCAAGTATGATGTTTTGACTTTTTCAGGTTTGTTTGTTGTGCCCACCCCCACCAGCTACAGCTGTTTCTAAGAACAAACACTTTGAAATCGACCTAAATTCAAAAAATATTTCTCTATCACTGAGTAAAATATTTTTCACCTGATGTTTCAGACAAAAATGCTGTCCAGTTGTGATCTGGGTGTTGCAGGGAACAATAACACATCTCTGCATAATCCTTGAAATGTAATGTTATATCGCAACTGCAGAGGTGGTTCCCAGTAAATGCATAGCTCACGAGTGAGTGAAGGAGCGAATGTGGCTTCAGAGACATGAACTCCTCACACGGGTGTTCCCAGGTAGGGAATTTATAGGTAATTCTTGTACAACAACAACAGATCAACAGCCACACTGAATGCATTCATACAGTAAGCTGCTATTTATAACAACTAGAGCTAGGTACATCTGGCAGGTCTGAGCTCAGCCTCTTTGTGCCAGGCGTTATGTCCTTACCTGGTGCTGAGCTGTGTGATTGCCATTCCTGTAGAGCCAAGAGCTGTGTACCTCATGAAGTCATCAAGCTAATTTTTTGGCATCTGTAATTTATCCTGAGCATGCAAAGTACTAAGTAATATGAGCAGTAGGGAGTATAGCAAGTTGGGAAAAATGATATTTCCTCTTATCAGAATATAGTTTTCACAATGTCTTGGTGACAGGACAGTACAAATTCCCCTCAGCGTTCTCTAATTGTACTTTTATGACAATTTATTTGTCCTCTTAACATGGAGCCTCTGGGCCCTCTTTGGTCTTAGACTTCAACATTGACTGAAGAAATTTTAGCAGCTTGGTTGGAGCTGAGAAACAGGATGTTCCCAGCTGACAACTCGTTTTTTAATCACTAACTATCCTGAGGTGTTTATCAGCGGGTAGCTTTTTTTCTTCCACATATCTACAGGTTTTGCCTGTATTTTCCAATTAAACTAAACCAGCATGGACATATAATCAAAATTATTTTTAAAAAATGGGTCAGTGTGTACTGTTCCAAACCTATCACAAAGCATCTGTCATATGCTTAATCTGCTTTTAATAGTGGGGGGCTGCCTTCACTTAAGCCTATATCTTAAGCTACTGCTTCAGCCCCCTGTGGTTTGACAGTCCATGACTAGAGTGCAAGATTTCTTGTGCTTGCTGTGCAGGGTTCAATCTAGAAGCATGAGATTCAGTATCAAGCAGTATCTCCAAATGGCTCATTCTGAGTATTTAACCAGGTTCTAAAAAGCCAGGATCGATGTTAGCAGCCCTCCACATCAAAATATTTTTTTTTTGCCTAAAAATGGTCTTTTTGTTTGTTTGTTTTGAGATTGCTAAAAGGATATTTTGAGATTGTGAAAAGAGGGGATTAAATGAAAAAAAAAAGCTCTAAAAGGAGAGGTGGGTATTATGAAAGTGTTGCTTTGTCTTTTGGTCTGCAGTTGTCATGTTGCACTTCAGGGCAATCAATTTTTGTGTTTCTAGATTCTGCTCTTCTCCCTCCTCTCTAATTAAGTAAAACAGTTGAAGTTCCCTCTTCATTTTGGCCGCTGAATCCACAGTAAATATTAGAGGAGGGAGGGAAAAGAGTTGGGTTTTATATTGCATGGACAGCAAAGGAAAGGAAGTTGTAGCAAGGCCATGTATCTGTTGGCCCTCTACCTCTGATCTTGCATCTAAGTCTGTATGTGTTACTAAAACCTTTGAGCTAGATATGGAAAGAATATAGCACACCAGCTTTACCTCGTGCTGGGGCCGGTGAGTTAGGGGAGAGGAAAACAACCCCACCTGCCAACATAAGTAGCTCCTAGAACAGATGTACAAGATGACTGTGCCTCAAGCAGAAAGAGGCTGTAGTTGAAAAGGTCAGAGCCAAAAGGTACCAGTGGTAACTTCTTGTTTGGAGCAATCTAGCCCAGACTTATAAGAAGTACAGACTACTGCATTTCATGGAAGCAGCAGCGTGAGGTTCACCTCAGTCAGGACTTCCCTGGTTGGACCTTCATCACAAGCAGCTGACCAGCACTGCTAATAAGTAGCTAAGGGAATGCCACTTTCACTGGCCATGCTGATTTGACTGTTCCCATTTCTCTGCGGGTATAAATGGAGAAGAGATGTTAATAAAGGTTATCTTCAAAGGATTCTTCTGTGGTCTCTGGAACAGCGTCCATCGGTATCACCTTTGATACAAGAAATTGCCCAGGCCTGTGTCCCTAGAGAACATGTGTTATTGTTCCACAAAGAAAAGTGATCAAGAAAAATCAGTGTGTGTTCAATCTAACACTTGTACTCAGATAATGTTCTGCTTTAGCAGGGGGAAGAGCAGGCACTCTGCTTCCATCAGAAATGGGACAGTGGGCATGTCAGTCACCTCGACTCTTAATTCAGCAAAAGGTAAATATGTTTCTTCAGGCCTTCCAAGGGCCTTCTCTCATTGCAACTGTATATATTTATATACTGATTCACAGATAAGCATATGCCAATAGCTCCTTGAGTTAGCATATGTTGACTGCTAGAAGTTTGGAGTGCCATGATGGTGTGTATTTTTGCACATGCAGAGAAATACATAATTTACTAGTATGCTGGAAATTTCAGTTAGTTTTCCAACATGTGTATGGCATCACTGCATGCTAATCAACCTTTGCAGCAATATTGGTGCTTGCCAGCAATATCAAGGAAGAATTTGAAATGAGAAGGGCACAACCAGAGAACTTGTGCTGCAGTAATATTTGTAATAGAGACACTGTGCATATATTATGACACCTTATCAGAAAAGCAACATTCAATCTAAAATGATGTTTGTCAAACAGTGCAGTGATTGAATATATTCTTAGTCATTAGCATAATAATAATGTAGCAAATATTGAAATAGTAGACATCACCTAGAACTTCAAACACGGGTTATTTTAGTAATCCTTTCAGCTAAGCATCTCCCTTGTATGTTGGTGTTGTCAAGATGGATCCTATGAAATGGGGTCATTTACTAGAGAGGCCAACATGATCTTAGACCACCATAACAGAGGGAAAAGAGAACAAGTTTTGATTCATGTTTCAACATTGTTTCATCAGATCCTTTATGCAGCAAAAATACTTGTTAGCTCAAGGAATAACCTACCCTGTTGATTACAGAAATGGAGGCTTTTATAAACAGCATTATATTTCTAGACACTATTTTCTTTTTCAGATCAAAAAATTTTAACACTATATAAGCCAAATTCAGATTTAAGGGAAGTAAAATTTGTATAATTTTCTGGATCTGATCTTCCTCTGCTATTCTGTGACAAGTCAGCAGTGCTACTCCAGTAATAGGTGTTTCTGGGATCAGTTCTTGAAACTAAATAAAAAATCTGATACATATTTAGCCTGTTGTTTTTCTCTTCAGGATTTCATTGTGTTTAATTTGGTATCTATCCACTGTTATTCTAGTTGCTCTGTTCCTTCAGATGATGTGTAACTGGCACTGCTTGAACTCTGTTTTAGTATCGTCAGAATATGAAATACTGAAAATACAAACTTCTTAGGAGTTAGTGGTGACTTTTTGGATTTATTCTGTTTCTCTTATTTTTTAATATCCGTGCTTTTGATTTTTACCAAATAAATCCAACTTTCTACTCATAGAAACAGTCTAGAAATTCTTTTTCTTTTTAACTTGGACATATAATCTGAAGCAGATTCTCCCCCTTACAGGCCTTTACTTTATATAGGCAGGGAGTGGTCAGCTTGATGATATCATGCTAGAAAGGAAATGGAAGGCAAAAATGGAAGGGGAAAAAAAAAACTATTCAGTTCCTGAAGACTTTTTTTTCTTCTTTCTTTAAAAAGTCAGGTCTGTAAGTCCTGTCTCAATGATTAATTTAATTTCTTCTAACACATACTGAGAGTTAGCAGCAGACGCAAGTTTTTCCTGAAGGCTTTTAGGTATATCCTTGTTTTAATTCTGAAATGGGTTCTGTGTGACTTTTGGGGACTACATGTCTGAAGTTTTGTCACAGTTTGCCAACAGCGGTAGTTTTTGATAAGGAAGGAAGGAAGGAGGCAGAGCCCCACAAAATTCTCAGGCTTCATGTTTCTAAAAATTGTTGGACCCATTATAGATATCTTCCCTACATTTGAACATTATTTTTCCCACAAGCCATGAGGTTTGAGAGCTCTGAGTTACTGCTTCCTGAATTCACATAGCTAACTACATATGTGTTTGAACCTTTATCTGAACTTGTGTGTGAATGCTACTGAAAGTCTACTAGCTTGGGAAATCTCTTGTGTGTTTCCTAGCATAGACATGAGGTCTAAAGGTCTTGTGATTTTTTTTTTTTTAATAAAATATGTGGACATGTTTTATAAAACTCACAAACTCTGTTTTCTCCAGACTTCGCTAGAAACCAACCACACTGCAGTTCATACAGAGTAAATCAATGTAATTGTTTCTGTATTCCTTTCCATTTCAGAAAATTTCAGCACAAATAATTTCTATCGGTTGCAAATTTGCAGATTGAAATTTTTAGCTTAGTAATTTTGCTCTCTTTCACGGGCACAAGCTTCTCTTGAGACTACTGTTGAAACATAATTGTTAATGTTAGATTCTAGCCCATATCCTTTTTCCTAGTTACTCGATGATTCTGTTTCTTTCCTCTGCCTAAAATCATAATACTGAAATTAGCCACAGTTAGATTTTGTGAAATCCTTCCTTTCAGTGTGGTAGTTCATACTAGTGAAGGCTTTGATGCCCTTTACATACTTTTAGTTGGCAAAATCTCTTTCTTTCTTTTATTTTTTTAAATAGTGTTTCCTAGGAATGTCACATTGTAAATTTTCCTGTTTGTGGAATGGTCAGGGGTGGATCTGCCATAGACTTAAGGCAAAATCCAAAAAAAGATAATTAATGACCATCTCTGTTGCTGCTAGTAGATGATTGTACAGCCACAGCAATTCCTTTCTATAACGTAATGCTTGTTCTACCAGCCTTCATAAAACTCATTGTCATATATACATAACCAAACACAGTGATGGATAGATACGTTATGTCCATTAGAAAAACATAGACCAAAGATCAACAAAACATATGTGAAACTATGGTAAAAGCTTTTGTGTCTTCAGGTTTATAGAAATGCAATTCCTTTCTTTGCAAGGACTCTCATTAGTAGTCTGTATCCAGCAACTTTAAAATGCAGCAGTCTTCATCTTTACAAACATTCAACTCTCTTTACTTTCTCCATTTCATATATATGTCCCGAGTGACAGTTCAAGTTTGTCTAGTCGCCTTTCTGGTCTTTATAGTGGAGATTTGGGCAATAGAATTGGGTCTGGAGATAGAAGACTATTATCTGAACTGTCTGCAAGTTCTGAACAAGTGAATTGCATTAAGAGATGGCAAAATAAGTGGCTGAGTCTCCATAGTATAAGAAACAGTTAGAAGGAAACCAAGTAACTCTATAGAAAAAGGCCTCCTTGAAGGAGAGAATGGGCCTTCTGCTCAGTCCTGACTTTAACAGGAATTTCTGAGAAGAACGAGGATCTGTAGGTTTCTCATGCCTGCTGTTTCTGCTTGCCTGTGAACAAATACCTATGTAGGCTACGTTCTGCTAGGCAGACGGTTAAGCAGTGAAGTATAGAGCAAATGTCGTCTCAAGACTTGTCAAAGACATTAAACTGTGAAGAGGATACTTTGGAGTACAGCATGTCTGAGCAGGTTGATATACAGAAGTGATATTTAACAGATTCTACTAAAAATATGTTATGTAGCAATTCAATATTTTTCACTGATTAAAAAAAATGCAGGTTCGAAGGTCTGGTCTTTGGAACTGTTTCCCTGATGAACCTCCATTCCTTTACCATAAAAATAAAATCACTTTTTGGCAGGGTACTCTGTAATCAATTCACAAGTCTATTTAAGTCTGCTTCCAGAAGTTTTATTTTTGTATCCTACTTTTCAGCAACTAATGAGCAGTACCAGTAGCTGAAGTATGTGCTTTGCTTACATACGGGGATTAGCTGAACATTGAATGTTAAACCAGAAGTTAGCAAGAAAAACATTGGTATGCAGCTGAAACTTGTTTCTGACCCTTGTTAATTTTGGTAAGTGGTAAAAATGAGAAAGCAGGAAATACTAACTTTTATAGATTTGACTAGTCATTATTTTTTAGAGTTTTGGTTAGTCAACAACAGACTACTGCTAAGATAGGCAAGTCTTTGGAGGTGAGCAGCGAGGGGTGGTTGTTTTTATGAAAGCAAAAGAAAGTTTTGTGAATAAGGATGGAAAACGGGATCCAGAGTTAGCTGAGGACTTTTGAGGGGCGGATTGTTGAAAGCA
Source organism: Nothocercus julius (assembly GCA_013398735.1). NCBI lineage: Eukaryota > Metazoa > Chordata > Aves > Tinamiformes > Tinamidae > Nothocercus > Nothocercus julius. Next base: position 1,538,180 of record VZSV01000021.1, read on the forward strand.
GAAATTTCCATACTGGAAGATCTTACAGTTTAATAATGGAAGAAGCAATATGCTTCAAGGGTATGAGCTAGTCAAGCGGCTGTTATTCTAACCACCTAAACTCATCTTTTTTCTGCAGAGCAATAGGAGTAGGTAAACTTAAAGTTATGCTTCAGTCATGATTGAGTGCTATATGAATAAAGATTCTCTTGAAATTTGTAGAAGTCTGTCATAAAACTGCCACCCTAGCCTATGAAGTTCACCTATTCAAGCCTGGGACTATTACAGAATCCCTCTTAACTAAGTGGAATAACACTTTGCTTTTTACAATGCCAGTAGTGCTTTAGACGAGGTAAATACTTCCTAGTTCCTAATGTGATATTTAAGACTATAATTCCCATTTCACATTCCGTAATTTAGGTATTAATCTTTGACTCATCCTTGACATTCTAGTTACACCTACAAATACTTCGGTGCACAGTACGTTTTAGAATTTAACAAAATTAGATACACTGCACTTTGCCAAAGAATGACTAGAGAAAAAACGTACTTTTTTCCCCAAGCTAGTAGAGTGAACATGAAACTTCTGCAGCTTTAGCAAATTTATGCATGGTAGAACGGCATGTGTATCAAGGCAGCTTTTTCTGCATTTCATATGGGTCCATGTACCCCATATGAGATGAACAAAGATGCATCCATTAATGCATCTTTGCATTTTTTTAACACATCCATCATTTAAAAATTTGTTTTACATACTTGCCTATGTGTATGCACATCTATTTCTTTGTATATGTATGTACTCCCTGTAGAAGGTTTATGCTACAGAAATGGTAGCAGTTCTGCTTTTTTCTAACCATCTCATGGATAGTTGCGTCTTCCTATGTCATCTGGTTCCCAGGGGCTGCATTTCTCCAACTATTTGCTTGAAACACTATTTCAGTACCTATTCCAATACTCTCTAGCTTTACTTAACATTTTCAAAGGTATAGATCAGGCATAAATATGGTCATATTCTATTTTTCTTTTCCAAGTTAGATTTTTTTGTGTGCTGGTGGAAGCCCATGAGGCTTATATGCTGCATGAGTTTGATACATATGATGCATTTAGTTCGGGAGGCAGATGCTGGTGATTGCTGCCTCCTAATGATATCTCTCTCAGTGCTGCTGCTCTCCTTGTAGAATCTGTTTAGATACCTGCCTAGCACCCACGTTAAGAGTTTGAGCCCTATTCTAAGGCATAAATAGGTGTGTGTCAGAGGCCAAAACTTGAAATACACTCTCCTGCTTGAGATTAGGGTATCATTTAGTTTGCTGTTGCCAGTGAGGTTATGTTGCTGAAGAAATAACATGCTATGCTGCTTCCCTTATTTGATGAATTTTTTGTCCTTCTTTGCCATCAAAAAAGCTACTGGGTCCTGAATCTCACAAGGCTGGGTCTTAGAGCATGGAGGAGAAATAGAAGCAGAAAATTTGCAGAAAGGCTGAGATGTTAAAAATAAACATAATAAGAAAGAGAACCACAGAAGGGCAGCAGCAGTAATAAGGAAGTCTTGGGAAGGGGTAAATAACGCATGGCCATCTAAGGAAGGCATATGGAGAGGCCAAACCTTACTGAAGTCTGGGAAGGGATTGCATATTGTACTGATGGGTTAAAACAATGGCAAGATACAGCAGGCTTGCTCTGACATTCCGCTAGTGATAATGGTGGTCTTGTTTCTTTGCTGGAAAATATTTAGATGTTAAATACCTTGGAGCAGGCTTTATTTTTTCATTACTTGCCACAACGAGCCTTTTGAGCTGTGACTACAAGCATTAGGAACTCAGGCAAATTAGGAAGAGTAGTAGTAGTAGTAGTAGAAGAGCAGAAATTGTAATAGAAGATTGTTTTAACAATCCAGAAAATTGTTAAAAGCAAGCATGAACAGTGCTCAGCTAAATCTCTCAGCAAAAGAGAAAATCTGCAATGAATTGAGGAATAAAACACAGCTGGGATGGAGTTGTCCCTTCTAATTACAGCAGAAGGAACGTATTCTGTTAATTACATCTTGGATATATGATCTACTCTGCTGCAGGGTCAGGTCTTGGTCCCTGCAGTGCGGGATGGGGCTCCTTTTCCCAGCCAGATCCAGGTTTAGCCAAAACCAAGTTTTATAGCAAAGCGGGTCGCAAGGGAAGGCGGGGAGTCTGGATAACAGCAGAAGCTACAGAGCTCTATTTCAATGGCTCCTTGAGCTGAGGAGCTAGTGCTGGGTGATTTCGGTCCCTCCCTGAAATAATGGCTGCTCCAGTCCCTCCAGTTGCCCCTACGGCAGCAGAGAGGAAAGCTGGAGTCAGTGCATCTCTTCCTTGCCAATTTTTAGCTTTTATCAGGCTCTGAGTATTTATTAGCCAACCCAATCTGAATACACATTGCTACATTGCTATAATTATTTAGTTATTTCTCTAGGAGGAAATTTTTTTTTTTTTTTTTTTTGAGGATGGGGGAGGAGGGTGTCTTTCCACTGTGGTAGCCTATAATCTCAGAGCCCTTAAGTCTCATGTTCCCTTTGAAGCTTGTGGCTGAATCTCAGACTCACCATTGCTGTAGCCTAACTTCAGTCATCAAATAGGATCTAATAAAGGAACAAATCAAAGACATGGTGATAGAAATCCTCAGAAAGAGAAGATAGGACATAAGCGGCAGAAGTTTATTACAGAAAAATGAATAAGTTGCAAGAGTAAAGGGCTCCTGGATGTGAAAATGGAAGGACATTTCACTAGAGCTGTAATGGGGAACAGGGGTTTTGACCATTTTTCTTTTTATATTTTTAAGCAATAGTGGCAGTGCTTCCCTCTGATGTAATTCTCCAGATGACTGGGAAGTTGAATGAGTCCTAAAATAAGTTACATAAACTATCATCTTTTTGAAGATGACAGAACTCAGGAAAATAACTTTGCAGAATACAGACCAGTCTTAAAGAGGGCTAGAAACACATTTATATTATGGAACATAGTTTCCGCCAGGGACACAAAATCCTTCTACCAGATCTAGTCCATAAACCAGGGCATTGGATGTCAGGATTTAAAGTAGCAGAGGAGCCCAATGACTATGCTGAGCGCATTCATCCGATTTGGGGTATCTCAAATGCTCAGAATAATCAGCTGTGTTCCTCAACGGTTCTCACGTTTGAGAATGTTGTGGATGTTTTTGTAATCGCCTGCAGAGGACTATAATTCTCCCTTCCATAACATAGCTCACTACATCGTGTGAGATGTTCTAGTTACAATGAGCTGTTCAAATATTCATAACGTTCACTGGAGGAAAAGGAAAGCCAAGTTCAATTTGTGGCAAAGAAATTAGGGAATTTTAAGAAGAAAAATTGTAATCCTAAATAAGTCATAATGCTAGAAAACCTTACCACAGAGGCAGTGCTGTGTCCTTCATGAGTTTTAAAGCACAAGTTAGGGAAACATCTGTGAAGAGTGGGCTAGGTGAGGTTAATTTTGTCTCAGTGCATGGGGACTAGATAATCCCTTGAGGTCCCTGTATTTCTATGAATCTGTGAATGTTTTTGTTGTTGTTTGCTCTCCTTATATTGATCTATCCCTCTATGATCTTTGTCTTTTAGGCTGCAACTCCACACTTAGCTGTCTTCAAAGACTTTTTTTCCTTCCACAGTAATCCTTTTCCCAGAGGCCATGCTACATCTCTCCTTTATTAAACACAACAATTTGTGTGTTCCAGGTCTTACGTCCTCAGGTTTTTACAATTGTTCCCAATAAATTGTATTTTCTCATAGGCTCCAGACATTGAAAAGAAAATTATAGCCTAGTACTGAAAGTTCTTAAAAATATAAAATATCTCCCAACGTGCTTTACTCACATAGGGTCTAACACTGGGCCTACAGAAGACAGCTGTAAAACATAGATTGATTTCAGCAGTGCTGGCATTTGGCTAAAAGAATCTGTCATATACAATGGAGAGCTGCTATAGATACTCTCCAACTAATATTCCTTTGGTTAGGGAAAGCGTTCAATTCAATCATATCCCTTTTTTCAAGCTAAACCAAGTACAGCCCTGCCCCCACTCCCCTTATTTCTATAGCTGGACAATTCGTTTTCATTTGTTATGAGAACCATTGAAGTCTTCCTGCAAGTTGTGAGCATGGAGCTATCACAGGAATAAGCCAAGAGCCACTTGGAGCCTGAAGGAGGAGAAGGAGCTGCTTGTGTTCCTATGCATACACAAGGCAAAAATACAAACTCTGTAAGAAGTCTGTGAAGTATCCTCATGATGAGGTTACTGTCAACCGTTTTATAGCTTGCTGCGTATTCACTGCATACAGCAGTTACCTCCTTCCTCTACATTCTACCCTATTCCTTTTCAGTTTATTGCTATTTCTGTCTCCCCATGACTTGTAAATATATTCAGATGTTAAACATCTGAACATTTTAAACATTTTAAAATGTGTTGCCTTAGCTGGAAAGGTTTTAGATTAAACTTCCACCTCATTCGACCCTGCTAGGAGGCTATAGGTATTTGGCAATAGTCTGTGTTTGTGTGTGCTAGAGGATTAGCGCAAGGAAGCTACTGCAAGAGAGATTCTCTCGTGAAATTAAGTGGCTAACCATCTGGTGTCAACCACCACAGCAATGGTGCTGTGTCCATCTACCTCTGTGGCAGAAGCTGCAGTTTCTTTGTGCACCTCAAAATATTGGAAAAAGCATTCTACTAAGTTAGCTGGCACTTTCCACTTTCTTACCCATGTTGAGTATCTCTAAGAGGCACAAAATTCTGCATAATTGTTTGTGTTTTCTCTAAACCTCCTATAAAGCTACTCAGCGTATTTGTAGGTGGTAGTTGTACTGTTGCTACGGGGCCTCTTGTTTACCGAGCACCACACGTTGACAAAGAATAAAGGAATTCAGGCAGCAATAGAGTTACCTTGTCTCCGGTTTTAATGAAGTGGATCATTTTGATGCTTGAAAGGTGCCTGGGAGACATTCTGTAAAGGTATCTGTAGAATTTCTTTGATTGTTACGACAATGTGGAAGGGGCTGTATTATCATGCAATACCTCCCTTCTTGCATGTTTTGTGAACTACATTTAAATCTCTATAGTGTTTACAATAAAGAAGTCTTTTATATTAAAAAAATCTTTAAATCTGTCCTACTTGAAATTAAGGTGCTAGTTGTATATGACGGACCGCTTCAAAGCGGGTAACACCAGGAAGAAGTTATTCCTAGGATGCTTGACTTTAATAATACATTCTGCTCTATGCTGCTTGGGTTTTTTCAAATGGTACCACTAAAAACTGCAAGGAATTGGAGAACAGTGAGGCAGTTGACTCTGGGCAGACAAATAATAATTGTAAATATGTTCTCTGTACAAAAGCTTCATAATACAGAGCTGCAAACAATGAATACTCCTCATTTCCCCTTCTGAGAAAGGAGATTTAAAAAAATCCATTTTACTTCTATCTTTTCATTATTTTTATTTTAATATTTTAAGCCCCCAAGTTCAAGCTGACTTTAACTTCTAAAGCTCATCCAGGGCTAGGCAGAGAAAGAGTTTTTAGAGACTGCTTAGCAGCTTTTGAAGTTCTTTATGTGACGGGGACTGTTGATTGCAGTCTACAAAGGTAATAAATACTGTCACTTGCTGGTTTAATCATCAATGTTTGATTTATTTTCTCTCCACCTCCTATTTCCCCCTTCCCAGAAACACTATTGGTTTTAATACTGAGCCTCTTAAGAGTACTAATATGACCATACAGACAAGATATTTTTGGCCTTTGCTAATTTCCTCAACTGCATGTTCAGAATCAATATTTTTAATTGGTCATTTGAGCTTTCTTCGGTGACGTTGAACCTCTGATGCATGTCACTTCAGGAGCATTTTCCAAACATTGTAGGCGTCATAGAGCAATTTTAGTATAAAAAGAAGAGTATAACTAGAGATGGCGGGGGAGCAAATTACATTTTGTATATATAGTATTAAATGCTTCCATTAGTTGCCATAGGGATGGGCAGAAGTTGGTCTGAAATGACAGCTTTTCTGATGCTTGATGTGTTCAAAAAGAAAACATTGGAGGGAGGGTTTTTTATTGTTGTTATTACACAGGAAGACTCTTTTATGGGTGTAGGGGGAGGGTATTAAAGTCATATTTCTCTCTTAAAAAAAAAAAAAATGCAGTGGTCTATGTCAACAGCCCTGGCATCACAGTTACCCCTTTGCAGACATCCCAACCTCTATGAAATCTGCATCTTTGTAGCTTCAGGGCTGTAATTCGCCAGCTGCGCTGAGTTTCATGTTTCCTCTCTGGTGCAACACAGGAACGAGCACAGCAGCCCTGAACCATATCTGCAAATCTGCTGCAGTAACCCAAGGAAAGCTGTGAACTGCAATTACTCTGTTGTACACTCTTGTTATGATCAAAGCAGTGAGACCTGGTTTGCAGGGTGGGCTTTTCTGGTTGCTTTCTTGCTTTAACATTAACTTTGTTTGAATATGGGAAAACAACACAAAGCAAGCCCTTGATTTACAGTTATACTATCAGCTCCCACATGATTATGTCAAAAAGCTAAGAGGTGCCAGTCACATACCGCTCCAGGCCCGCAGCCATCCCTTGTTAAACTATCATTCACGTCAAGTGCAACCAAGAACAGGGTGCTAGCTGAGCTGAGGCAGCGCTGCGGCCTCTGGAAACTGTGCGGATGGCATGTTCTGCACAAGGGACACTGACTGCTTTTGCTAAGTGCAAAATGTAAACGATTCAGAAATTACTCATATATAGCATGCAAATGAGAGCTAACTAGGGGCTTAATGTTAAAATTTCCGAGATTTCTCAGGGTATTTTATGATCTGAACTATAAGATATGATACGGAAGCACTACATGTACTGGGTGTCATCTAAACTCACAGGAGTAAGAGAAGACTCTCCCTTGATTTTAGCATATTTTCAAGAAAGCCCCTGTGAAATGAAATTAAAAAGAAAAAAAATCTGCCGTGAATATGTTTTACTTCATTCTTCTAAAGACAATTTTTATTAAAATTAGTGGTTATCAGCCTGGGGAACACTGAACAAACACTGAATGTTGTTTTGATAAGGCCACCTACGGAATGCAAAATGTCACCTTTTCAGGGCAATTATTTGCAGTCTACCAGCACACGTTGTTCTGACATTTTGCGGGGATACACCTCACTAACCTGCACTAACCTGCATTAGAGGCACCTGCAGTGCCTCTAATAATTTGTGAAACTTGGTCAGACGAATAAAAGCATTTCATTTTTTTTCTCAACATGCTTGATTAAGTACAACCTATTTGACCCGTCCTTGACTGACGTGATGATTTAGAAACAATCCCCAGTTCAGCATTCTCTCAGAAGACTTTTTCTTCTGTCAAGGTAGCGGAAGTGGAGAAGATCAGCGTTAGGTGTTTCAGGGTGGAACGCAAACGTGGCATTAGTGCTACAAATTTCTAGTAGAGGTGCAAAGTGGCTTTGCTCAAAGGCATGCAGAATTTCTCTGAAGTCACGAGCAACATGAAGAGCGTGAAGCACTCTCCTGAGCCTGCAGTATGTGGTAAAACGAAGGAGGATGTGGGCAGAAAACAGGCATGTCTGAGGAGACAAGCAAGCTAGTGTAATCCCCTTTGTGTTACTGGAGCACTTAGCTGCAATATATACCCTCTTTGAGGTCATACTTTTGCCACCTGGCAGAAGCAACTTCACAGCTCTACATTTCTGCTATCATTAACAGAGAATTTTGTTCTCCTGGCTTGCTGTCTTGCATATCATTTTTGACATTGTTTAGCCCTGTGTCGTGCAGGATCAAATCTTTCTATAAAGCCAAGAAAGATGTGCAGATGTGCAGAATGTGTAGTTGCATATTGCAAACATGTACTTATTTAAAATCCAGAAAAATATACAACTTTTGCACGTAAGGAACTGTGTCTAATCTTAGTTAACAGTACATACAAACTTGGGGATAACTCAGTAGTGAAGTATAATAATATATGGTCAGGAACAATGAAGGTGTTGAGGTGATTTTTCTCAGTTACATTTACCCGTTTCATTATAAATTCTTCAGACTGCAGATACTGCAAGAGGCCAAGCTCTTCAGTAACTTCACAGCAGCATAGGGTAGGAAACCTATGCCCAGGTAGATAGTTTTTCCTAGAACCCACCTTGATCTAACTCTTTTGCTAGGGAAGTTAATCATTAAAGGCATGGGCTGAATACTTGGGAAAACAATACTGGAAGCTGAGGCAGTTTTTGAATGATGGCACAATGTAGACACGTGAAAAGAGATTGATTTATGTAAATGACTCCAGTGTTGGCATTCATATTCATTATTTATCTATGTATGCACTGTGCCATATGAATGTTAAGTCTCACCATGTTATTTGAGGACTCTACTCTGTAACTTCATTAAGGCTGTGTAGTTGTCTTTGCCTCACATAAAGCCAATCTGTGAGAAGTCATTTTATTTTGTTCTAACCAGACTGCAATTCCTAGATCTCTATCAGATGTAGTCATGTTATGGTGCTTATGTTCAGCTGCTCAGTTATTTCAGAGCTGTTTATTCCATTTGCAATTGGTAACCAACTCAAACAAGATTAAGGAATGATCCACTAGCAGTGCAACTTCTCAAAGGCCATCAGAAGGCAGTAAACACCTATTTGTTTCTTTACCTCTGTTGGATTTTCCCATCTTTTGGTGAAGGTGAAGACTGAGATCAGAGTACCTGCATTAGTGAATTTTTTTCTGCTGAAAATTAATGTCACTGAATTTTCTTATTGCCTCTCTGGTCAGTTGGCTGTGAGGGATAGCTCAAGCTCTGGTGACTGACTGCTCAGAGCTAGGAAGACAGAGACACAGATGAGTGTTTTTGCTGGATTCCTGTCATTGGTTCCCACTGTCCCTTTGAACCCCTTTGAAGTTTCTTTGCCAGAACTCCTTGAAGAGGGACTAGGAACCCAACAAGGATGGTTCTACTTCTATGACTACCATATATTGGTGCTTACCCAATACTCTACTTGTTTAATCCAGTTCACCTGCTCCAGAGAGTTCTGCATTTCCTGCAGTTCTGCTTTCCCCCCTAAGTTATCTATGAGAATCAATTGGGCAATATCCCTGTTTTTCCATGCCTGCAGAGTTTGTTGTGGAAACAAATAATCTAGCCCTATATCTGAGGATGATAACAAGGGTCTATTTGATGCAGAAGAATTTCTGCCTGTAAAAGACTGAAGGAACAAGTTTTAACATATATGCTCTCCCAAAATTTCTCTTCCCTAGTATGTTGATCATATAATTATGACTTCAACCTCTCCTCCTTCAAATGAAGGCGTATGAAACTGCCATATATCATCTTAGAATAGACTTTTTTCTACGCAGGATATCTAACCTTTGTTCTCCATGACAGCACTTTAAGATTTTTCTCAAATAGTAACTTCTTGTTCATGTCACATGCTGGAGCTGCCTCTTTTCATGTTCATCTTTTCTGCATTGGAAACTGTGCAATTTTCTCTTCAGAGCCAAACAATAAGGATGTGCCCTTGATGCTGGATAAAAATCTAGAGCAAACTTTCCACTGATTGCAATAACTAGGTTTACTCTTATGTTCTCTTCAGTCTTCCTGGTTATTCTTTTTTTTTTTTAAATGACAGAAACACTTAAAAATACACATGCATGCACACATGTGCACACATGCATAAAGTTTCAGTTCTTTTGGATAACTCTTAAAACTCATAACTGCTGTCAGTCTGGGACCCAAGATGGAGTTGTACAAAATTTGTAGAACCTTCTGAAAATATCAGTGATAGCACTTTTTATCACTAAAGCACATGTAATATTCATTTCAATATTTGTGTTTTATTTTATGCTCTGTGTTCTGTAATATTTGTCTTGCATTGCAAATATGAAATAGAGAACACATTTTTGTCCTGATTTTGTTAGCAATCTTTTCTTTTTAATGTATCTAAGCACAAGACTGATAATTATAATTAAAAAAAAAAAAAAAAAAAAAAAAAAAAACCTAAGCACCTTCTTCATAGAACAGGGACTTAAACTTTTATGTTCTTCCTTTATTCTGAATGTGTCCCTCAGGAAACAACTCTCTAATAATCACCTTGCCTACACTTCTTCAGTCACACATTACATTCTCTCTCCCACTTTCTTTCAGGTTAATATTAGTGTTTGTCAGCAGCAGCAGCAGACTTTTTTTTTTCTCTTTTTTTAAGGCTCTGAGTCATTAACAGCTATGTAACAGCTATGTTCTCAATAGAGAATTCAGGGTAGGAAAAAAACCAATCCTGTTGCCTACATAAATCTGACTCTTAGAAAACCAGAAGGCTACTCACTCCCTTTAAATGCCAAGTGTTCAATTACTTTCCGCCTGAGGGCTTGGGGTTTTTTTGGTTTTCTTTTTTTAACTTGGGGGAAAAAGTCAAATGTGATGCAGTAGGTTACTTAAGCTTACCATGAGGAATGCCAGTTTCAGATCTTTCCAAAGTATGACAGTTCTTCTCCAAGTATTTCTTCAGCAAAGGTCAGTTGGCTGATTTTATAATCCAGATCAGAAGAAGGGTAGTCTCAGTATAAACTTGTGGGTGTTTGTGTATATTACCAAACCATTGCACTGGTTATCCTGAGGAGGGATCTCTACTGATAAGAGGTCTAGGCAATAGAGGAGGTTTTGCAAGCTTGTCTTCCAGGAGCTGGGAGAGCACAGGGAAGCATTTAATGAGCTGGAGAGCAATATTTCTGGTTCTGACTCTTGCTCTCCTTCCCTCACAGAAATGCCCTGAGGCGCAAAACTGTTCTTGCAAACAAAGTTTCGGAGTATACACTACAGTGCAGCACGCATTGGCTCAAGTTCAAAACATCAGGTGTGAGTTTCAAGGATATGTTAGGCCTGATTTGGGGATCACACTCATTGTGGAACATATCTGTTTCACCTGAACGATTTTCTACAACATAGGCCTTTCAACTGAACTGGAGGTAATGGGTTTCCATCTTGGAGACTGATGATCAAATCTAAGGCTTTGTAACCAGTCAAGCAAGGATTTCCCTCATGGTGACAAATGCCATAGAAATATCTAAATATATATATTAATATATAAATAAAAAGGCATTGTTGTTTTCCTTGTTGCTAAGTACCCCCTAGTCAGTCAGAGCTCTTTGCAGCTGTCAGAACTGCTGCACTATAATTCAAAGCGAAATGTAAATCTCTGAGATGGATGAAGATATCAAGATGGATGATCATGCAATGGTCAACAGAGATGCTGCTGGTGACTTTAATGACTGTACTTGTCAGTCAAGGTGGTAGGTGACAATTCAGTTTGAAAAGGTGATGACAAAGAGGATTGGAAAGACACACCAAAGCCTGATGAACAGACACTGTAAAAGAGTCTCTAGCATTCAACATTGTATTTGTCTCATCCTCCTGGAGACTGGGAGATCCAGTGCCTCTAGAAAAAAGCATTCTGTACCAACTGCAAGCCAGCAGGCATGGCCTACGTGGAGCATGAAGGATAGTCCTCTCCTCTCTCCCATTTTTCATCTGCATCTTTGACTGTGGTGCCACCGTTTATTCTTTTTTCTCTTTTTTTTTCCTGCTGAAGAAAGTCATCTGGAATAAGCAGCTAGGTAGCCCTTGGTCTGTAAGATAACAGATCCAATAATTATCAGAGGGTAGGTTGGAGGGACCTATGCTCCATAGTCATCAGGGCAAATATAAACTCCCCAAAATGCATGGAATAAGGTTAGTAAGTCTCAGAAATGCAAAGAGGAAGGCTTGCACTCTTCTTGCTCTTTGTTTTTGTTTTAATTTGTGCTTAGGAATGAAAATGTTTGTCACACTTTTGAAAACAGGAACAGTTTGCATAAACCAGGCCCACCACCCAAGGTGGCACTGTGACACTCCTACTCAACCCAGCCATATTTAGCAGCATGCTCGTGTAGAAACTGCCAGGCCAGATTCTACCTGAAGCTCATGTAGCTCACCCTTGTCTTTGATATCGTCTGGGTGCTTTGAAGAAGCATGTAAGAAATCTCGGAGTAGAAATCCATGGAATAATGAGCTCACAGGGATTACTCCTTTCTGACCTGCACCGAAGAACCTGTTCTCTGAGGATTTATGTCTTCTTCGCTTTCTTCTTAAAACCTTCAAAACCTTGCTTTTAAGATAACAAAAGTCTAGCTTTTCAGAACCCCGAGTTTTGGCCGTTACTAATGTTTTGTGGCAATGTATGTCAGAGTATCTATACGTGAACCCTTAAGTAGAACAAATATCAGAAGACTGAGTGTGATTGTCCTCCCTGACCCTTCTCTTGCCCAGAATTTCTGCGGTGAAATTTATGAGTGGATTGCTTTATTACTGCTCTCTTCAATTTCTGGTCTGTTTCTGAAAGATTCGCTGGAAGCAGCAAATTGCTGGCTGTTATGTGAGGGATGCCCTGCGAAGCTTCGTAGTGTTGCCATCGCTAGCCTCCAGCGCCTCGCTTTGTGAGGGCTTCCAAAAACTGATGTGTGACTCCAGTAATGCTGAACTAGATGAATTGGAAACCACAAAAAGTATTTGTGCTGCATTTCAGATTCACTGTCTATCCAAGCCCACTTTCAAACTCAGAAAAGATATTATTACTAGAAAGACACATTCTGCTTTCAGGGTCATGTTTAAGCTACGATGACATGACACTGTGCTATTTGATTTATGTTTTTACTTAGGCTTTGACTGAGTAGTTTGTTGCAATATGCTGCTAAATGGAGGAAAAAATCAGAAACTGCATCAGACAGCCACTCTGTATTTCATTCTAGAAAATAACTGGCAATTATAATTACTCACCATGTTTCTGGCTCAGAATAAAAGTGGCATTGCACAAAAACCACAGTGAACATTCATCATGATTAGAAAATGCTCCACACCTTGGAGTGCAGTGGAGACATAAGAATAATTTTAAATGCAAATTAAATTGTGGGGGTAGCAAAGAGAACAGATAAAAGACAGTAAAACAAAGCCCTTCACTTTCCTCAAATTAGCAGGCTAATGTAATATATATATAAAAAAAGCAGCACTACTCAGATCTCTGCTAAGAGCTTTCATTTCATCATAATATAAAACAGCAGATCCGTCACCTTTTTCTGTACAGTACTCTTGATTTTGAGGTTGAAGTGAAAATTAGAAGCTGCTCGTTCTGGCTCACAGACTGGGGTTGCATTTGCTTAGTCTTATTCCATGACAGTAGGATGGAAAGAGGTCAATAACACGGGTAAGTACCTATCTCCTGCATCTGCTTTTATTTATTTATTTGTAAAATCTTTTGCATATAGCTTTTGATCAATGTATATTTCTTGCAGAAAGATTCATCGTGCATTTTGCACAGAACTGTATCTCATATAGAACCACGATGATTCCTAGCAAATGCTTGTATCAGATGTTAGAACACCAACAAGAATGAATGAATTACTGAAAGTAGAAATTCTGCAATAGAAAAGGTTTCTGGATAATCTATATATTTCATATAGAATCACCGGAACATTTTGTGTGTTGCTTTTTCTGTATGCCTTGTCCAACAAGCAGTACCAGAAAAAGAACTGAATATCTTCAAGAACTCTTTATTTGCATTATAGTCACGATAAAATATTTAACAGTCTCATTACTTTTGGGGTAACTGATGAAGAAAGGGACTTTAGTTACCAAAGGCAAATTATTAGACAAAACAAAATTCTATGGTTAATCATTATGGAACACTTGAAAATATCTGAGAATGTGAGATGCAATAAGGAAGATTAGAGTGAAAAACAAATCTTTAAGGAAACTTGATGTAGATTTTTTTTTTTTTCCCTTGGAAAGTTTTTATCGAATCAAAACCAGGGGCTTAATTTTTCAGTACAGAGGGCGAGGGGGAGTGGGGGAGATGATCGTAGTGTCACCTCCTGTTGCTAAGTAACAACATCTCCTGGCCATTTTTATCTGATAAAGGAAGTTCAGTTGACGTTATGCATTATTCATCAGAGTTCCAATCAAACAATCAAAATTGTTTGCTTACACTGGGGACATTTAGTGAGATCAAAGAAGCCCTCCTTGAAACTACTGGAGCTTACATCACTGCCAGGCAGCTCCTGGTATTTTGCAGTAAGTATCGCTTGTGGGTTTGGGAGTGCTACAATAAAGTGATTTGCTGAGGAATTTTAGAAGTTTTCTCATCAGGATCGGTTTCTAAATTTTAGAAAAGACTGCACGTTAATCAATGAAAACTGAATGGAAGAAAGTAATAATTTTGGAATTCTGACTTCTTGATTTTGGCCAAAGTTGTTAAAGGAATTGTTTGAAGAGAGGGGTCAGTCTTCCTGCCTGAACATTTCTGTTAGTTTTGCATGGAAGAGGACTAGAGGTATGTCTGCCTGCCTGTCTGTAAAGCAATTGCTGTGTATAGCTGTTTGTGTGCTTATAACAATATGCTGTAGCTAACTGAGCCTTGGAGGAGAAATATGGATTATGTGTCTTCTGCAAATCCTGGATTTTTATGTATGTGAGTTGTTTGGAGTAGAAGAAAATGCAGGAGGCAGCAAGAACATCAGAGAAGGAAATCTGTGGGGCAAACCTGGTTCAATGTGCACCCTAGATGTAAATTACAATCGAGGCACATCCGAGACTCAGGAGAAAGTCAAAAAGACAAACTTCAGCTACGAAGCAGTGCTTGCAGTATCCTGCAATTTGTTAATCTTTGCTCTTATTATATCTTTTAAAATTGATGGTGGCATGTTCTGTTGCGTCTTGGTCAGTGGTCAGTGAAATGTGAGGGAGGGAGAAAGGGCTTGTTCCTTTTTCTTTAGGTGGAATGAAACACCAGAGAAAGTGCAGTCTTGTGACTTCAGTTCTAGTTCAGTTTTGCAATAACTGGCATTCGTGCTGGCTTTGCTGTAGTTACAGTAGTGCCTGCTCAGAGGTCCTGCCCATGGATCTGGCTTTGTTGCTGTCCTGGGCACTGAATGGCTAAGAAATGTCCTTGCCGCAAGATTTCTTTATGTTATTTTTAAGACCAAATTTTAACAGGCAGGTGAATCAAACATGTAGTGTAAGCAATGGAGACTGTGGCTAGGATAAAGGTGAAGGTACTAGCAATTTTCTAATGCAAGATTACATAACATCACTTATTTTTTTATGGCTGTAGACACAGATGTAAACAAAATAGCTCATTTAAAATAGAAAAGGGTATTTATGAGGTTCAATGAATAGGGATTCGAGAACGTTTTGACCATAATATCTGAAACCTACTATTCTGATGACTCCATACACAATCCTTTCCAGAAAAAAAAAAAATCTTTTTTTTTTTTTTGTCTGACACCTCTATTATTTTTCCCAGGAATCTGACTGATCACTTATTCAGGAGTTCTGTTCACAAACACAAGGTCCTTCAAAATGGACTACTTTTTGGATGTCGAGTCTGCTCACCGACTGTTTTACAGTCAAGGGGCTCAAGGTAAGAAACTCTGGACACTCTGGTCATATCTCAGAATATGACTATTACTACTGTATAATGAGACATATTGGGGCTGGCCAATAGCTGGCTGCTGTGACCGAACTACTGAAGTGTAAGGAGGCATAGGGAAGGACCTTCAAAATGCACAGGGTGTAACAAGGATTGTGAGAACAGCAATGATAGGGCTGATTTGCTCCCTTGAAGGATAAGGAAAAGCTTATTGCTGTTGAAAGAGCTCTAGAGACGCGAAAAGAGCTCTAGATGCAAAAAGAGATGCAAAAAGAGATGCAAATCTAGAGAAATCTAGAGATGCAAAAAGAGCTCTAGAGATGCGAACTTCGTCAATGCAGATCCAGAATGGACAAGTCAGAGGGGACACCTGTCTCCTGCTGCATGCTGTGCAAGCATGTGAGGTGCTTCCCCTTCCTCCTCACTTCTTAGTGCTGACAGTAGCGCTCAGAACATATTATGCAGTGCTGTAGCAATAACCAAGTTGGGCAAATTCTGAGACACTCCAACACACTGTGCCCAAGCAGTGCCCTCTTACAGGCCCGTGTCCTTCCCCTGTGAAATGCTGGCCCCCACTTAGTAATAGCAATGCAACAGATAGAAGGAGTAATCAAACTTTCTAACTGTAATATAATGTAGTTGAGACTTGTTCATGACGCAAAAAAAATATATTTTTGGCAAAGTCAGAGTACATATTTCTCACCAGTTCTATTTTTGCAGCAAATTTGCAATTTCAAAGAGGAAAGATTTCTTTATTCCTTATAAAAATCTTTAAATGCCATGCTAAAGCGAAGAAAACTGCAAGGACCAAGTAGCTTTATTGCCTTTTTCTTTCCATGTGCTGCCTGTTTTATGAAAACCTGGTCCATTTTTTTCACAGTTAACTTCATTCAGTTGCCAGCTAAACTCGAAGTCCAGCCAACAGAGTTTTGCTTTTCCTCTGGAGGATCTTTTCCCAAAGCAAACCCCAATCTGCACAGGGACTGCCGCCTTCTCAGGATGCAGAGGGGTCAGCATCACCTTTAACCTTTGTCTTGACTATGGTGCTGCTCAATAACACAAATGGAGCTGTTGCTGCAGCCATCATGGTGTAATTTTATGCATACCAATCATGCAGGAAAGTGTTGACAGGAAACCTTTCTTGGCACAATGCAGCACGGAACTACAACTGCAAATACTCAGTACCTTAGGTGAAAATCTGATGAGGGCAATGACAGATCTTGGTTGCTGCCTTTTTTTTTTTTTTTTCTGTGTCTAAAATGTAACACATACCTGAACATTGCTACAAAAATAATATTAAAATAATAAGTTTTTAGATATTCCTATGAGACTAGATCCATTTTCAATTCCATAGAAACTGGAATGCAGAAATCTGCAATTTCTTTCTTTACATTCTGTATTAATTTATCAACAGCTTTCTATGCATCACAAGGTTCAGAACGGGCTATGGAAGAATATGCCTTCATGTAATGAACATAACTGTTTACAAAGTGACTAATAAGGGTTGCACAGAAAACCTTCATTATAAATATTTCTAAGAAAGCAGCTAGAGAAAAAATGTTCTTTAACCCATATTTAGAGAAATTATATTGCTATCACAGATAGATATACCGGTACTATCATGTTGCATGCACGGCTTTCAAATTTTACCTTTCCTTTAGCACCTGGTCAGCTCTTGGTTTTAATGCGATTATTCTCCTATTCTTAAATGTAAATGGGGATGGGGGGGGGAATCCATCTTGCAGAAATGTATACACATGGATATACACATCAGCAGCAGGGTTTTGACCTTTAGATCTACCGTGCAGTTTCTGTCACTTTACCAGAACAGGCAGAAATGAGCACTGGGACGTTTTGTCCCCCTGCAGGCGAACTGTCTATGAGCACATGCTGCCACTGCCCACAGCATGGCACAGAGGCTCCCAAACCCCAATCCCTGCACAACTGGGAACAGCACAGTGATAACTGAGCCGCGTTGCCCTTTTCACATTTCTTTCTGCTCTTCCTTCTGCACTCTTCCCAGCTCCCGTCCTTCATACTTCTTCCCTCATGTTCACCGGATCTCTTAGCGAAAATCCTAGGACTCTCCCTTTGCTTTTTAGATCTCTGCGTTTGAGGCAGGCTGCTTTCTGACAACCTGGATGCCAGCAGGGAAATTGCTATGAGCGCAGAGGAGACGACAATTCTGCTCTACATTCTCAAACACTGCAGCACGGCAGCCCCCTGGCAACAGGAGGAGTGCTTGAGGGAAAGGATGGATGAACAATCTGCTTAGCAAGAGCAGATGTGAGAGATGAAATGTGGCTAGGGCAGACAGCAGCTTCAGAGCCTTTCACTCTCTACCTCTGCTGGTGTGGTGCTGAGCATGAGGTGACAGAAACGGCTTTAGCGGGTCAAGCTACAAAGCTTCTGCAAGAGTTTCACAAGCAATGTTTCTGTAGGAAATACCCTTATATTCCATCCTTACCCCCAAGCCCCTTAAAGCTGTCTTGCCCCTCATACATAAGGAACTCTACGCTATTCCAGCATGCCTTGGAGCCGCCTGTACAGCACTGATTACGCCTGTCATTTTTGTAACTTGTGCCAAATGTTAAGGCAGGCTTCTACTGCACAGGCATTTCTATATGAGACAATGGCATGATTTCTCCAAACATAGGCAAAAGAACATATTTCTTTCCTTATCAGCCTTCTGAGAAACAGTTAGGCTGCTTTTGCTTAACTTTCTTTAAAAAAATGCACTGACTATTAGGCACCCATTCAACAATAATAGTGTAGCTCAAGTAGCTAGCTAGGAACTGAAGAAAAGGTCTGCATAAACCATTGTTACCAAATGCATAAGCCTTTGTTACCAAATCTATCTAATGGGACCACAAGTAATGATTTGATGTTAACATAATAACATATTACTATTAGCAAAGCGTGCTATGAAAGAACTTGTGTATATGCATTAATATTGCATTATGCTAAAACCAAGGAAAAGAAGACTCCAGCATTCAACTATTTAATTAAAATCAACATTGAAATGCATTGTATGTGTTATTGCAGTTATTACTTTACTGTGTGCTCTATTTACAGACCACAGAAAGTGGTTTATGACCAATTTACTCTTTCTGTGAGATTTGAAGATTTCTGCCTTTTCTTCTTTTCATCCTCAAAGAAAATTGTCCTATCCAATGTTTTCATACAAATGATATGACATTACAAATAGCAGCTAAGGAGCACCGATTCTGACCACTACCTGCTCCCTGTAGCTGGAGGAGAAGGGAAGGAAAAGGGCTATAAAATGTTGGGAAGGAGCCTAAAGAGCTACGATGCTGTTGCTGGCAGGTAATAGCAAATCTCGGCTGACCTCAGGTCTTGTGCAGCCAAATACAGGGTGCTCTGACCTCAGATAGGAACTGAAACATGGATTTGGCACCCAGAAGTTAACCTCTTCTCTAGGCCGTACTGTCTGCACCAACACTCACAACTCATTCCTAACCCTGCAGAAAGCTGCAGAGCTGCTTTTGCTGCTGTAGGACAGGAGGGGAGAGGTGTGACTGAATCAGTTGCTCCCTCTCCCATCCTCTACTTGCGCAGAAGCAGCCATTACCTTGTGCCTGTAGGCTGGGAGCAGAAGCAGAAGATGTCTGGCCATTTGGGTTTCATGTGCTGTTCAAACAGCTGTTCCCTGTTTCCTCCAAGGAAAATGAAACAGGAGGGATGGAAAAACCACAAAAGCTGGATCTGGCAGCAGGATTATCTAGATTTAGAGCAACTTGGTAAATGAAACCAGCTGGCTGTGGTCTTCAGATACCAGTCAAGAATATCCTAAGGCCTGTAGTCGTCCCTGACTGTCTCTTCTGTTGCCATGTGTTATGAAATAGAAAATACATAGCAATGTCCTCACCAAATGCATAATGCCTGATGACACATGCGTAAGGCACAGGGAAGAACAGACCATCACTCCCTGGGTCAGGCCTCCTGCTGTAGGAAAAAATCTTAATCTGAAGTCTAAATGTAGACCTGGACTCCAATTTTTGAAAATTGCTTCTCTCTTTGAAGCACATGGAAATAAAATGCTAAGATCACTTGTGAATGTTGCCTTCAGCCATACAGGTTATGTATAGGGGCCTACAATAGGATTCAACTCATTTATCCTTAGGTGTCTTCGGTGAAGATATCTCCACCTAAAGCATCTGGCCCTTATAGCATGATACCCTTATAATCAGTGGAGAGAAACAGTCATCTTAACAGCATTTTTCACCTACTCTCAGACATCTTCGTTGGGATGACATAAATCTTATCTTATTCTCTCCACAGATTATAAATTCTCAGGTAGCAACCTCATACAAAAGGTGCCTGTGCTGTCAGCATTTATTCAGGTAGAGGAATTCCATGTTGCAAGAAGGGACATTTCAAGAAAGGAAGCAACTTAACTGAAACAGGTCAAGTTCAAAGCTGCAACTATGAAGCCCCCTTCTCCTTTGTAGCCTATTTTGTAGAGAGGCTAGTTTTGATCAACTAGAAAGAAGATCTACATTTGGTCGTGCAAAGAAACACAGCAGATTTGACAGAGTTGGGCAGGCTGTCAGGGAGCGGCAGGATGGAACAGACAGCTCTGTTAGGGATGCTGAGCCAAGAGCCAGTGATGCAGGCAGAGGCAGCAGCCTCATCAACAAGAGGTAAAGCACCATGGTGCTCAAACAAGGGCAGCAGAGCAGGTCCAGCGACAGTCTCCAGATTCAGCCAAGAGTCCAGCTCACCAGCCAAGTTCATAGTGATGAGGCAGATACGAAGCTAAACTGGGAGTCAGAAGTCAGGACTGAATCAGTGAGGAACACAGCTGAAGGCATGGCTGTAACCTAGCTAAGAACGGGGGCAAGAGCCTCAATGTAAAGGCAGCTACCAAGAGCAGGGAGAAGAGCTGCTGCTGAGGCTTCTTCCTGCTCTTTTTTAAAGAGGTTGAAAACTGGCCAAGCTTCTGAAACTGCCAGGCTTGCTCAGCAGTATGAAACAAGCAGCCCCCCAGCACTGAGTCTTGCGACTCAGTCCCAATTGCAGTTCTGCAAATGAAGTCAACGCTGCTGGATGGGTCCTCCTGAAGGACACCATGACTTCCCTTTGAAGCATAACAAAAGGCAGAGATGATACCAGCTCTTAGCGTTTAGTAAGCCAGGCTGTAGATGTTCAAGTAGGGAAATGATGAATCCTTCCTGTTAAAAGCATGAATCACAAAATTCAAGAACCATCAAGGCAGAAGGACAACTCCATGTCTAGTGGAGTAAATGCTCACAGATGGAGCCTGGCCCCATCATTGCGCCCCTCATATCTAAACTCTTTTTCCCTATGTGATACATACTGCTCTGTGACTACACACAGCTGCAGCAAGGAGCCGGCAGTGCCTCACCCCCCTTAGCATTTAGACTGGGCCACTGTACAAAAGGTAATAAAGTTCCTTAAATAAATATATATGTAGATAAGATGCTTCTGCTCAGTACATTGCAATGAAGGGTTCAGGGAGCATTGCAAAATAGTGCTGCCCATAGCAGGCTCTGTGTGACACTGCTCTTCAGTGAGCCTAAGGTTAGGGGTATAAAATCATTTCTAATTTTCTAGAAACTTGTGTCTGGAGTTTTCCAGTTTCATCTCCTCTTACACCAGCAGGGGGCCCAATGCTTAAAATGATCTTCTTTAATCAAGTTGCTTCTTTGAAATTGTTTGCCAGTCTGTTTGGCAGGATACACTGTGCTTATTTAACTAACTGAACAGAACCCTCTTGAAGGCTAAGCTTAAACTGTCTTTATATTCATAAATTATTTATGGATCCACTTACATTAGATATTCACATACTGGTTGCAACTTCCTGCAAGCTACTTGATGGCTGTGAAGAGTGATTAAAAATGTAAAGTAGTAAAAAATATTGAAATAAGCAAGAAAGATAGCGCAAATGGTTAATATATTCATAATATTGTATAGATGCACAGGGAATGATTGCTCAAGAGATTCCAGGAAATCCTTCTCCTATATCAGTTTTCCAGGTTTGATTTAATAAAATGCTCCCACTTACTTTTAACTCCACATTTGCCTGCTTCCTGTCTTATCTCCACAATTTATATATTCTACTGTGCTTCACTTTTGCTGATTTATCTTAATTCACACAGTGCTGATTCATTCTACGTGCTTGACTCTGCTGACTACTCCGTGCTACTTGCCTTCTGCTTTTATATATCAAATTATGTCCAGTATTTTACCGAAGAGTATCGTTGCACCATCCCCAAATCCTAGTCCAGAATTATTCTACTGCAGACTTGTTTCTTGTTTAAAGTAATACTAGGATGCTGCATCCACCAAAACTGATATGATCAATCCAATCTATAGATTAATATCTCTTCAGAGTTATGTTATTTTGCAAGTGTCCTTTTTTATTCATATGATATCACTGATTCTTAGATTAGTAACGTGAATAACAGCAAATTTGTAACAGCAAGTGTGCCTTCCTGGTGTAGTCAACCTCTCCCCCTTCAAATCCCAGAAAAAAATGAATCAACATTTACCCCATTATTTTTAACTTTTATTTTTCCCCTTCCCACCTTCTCTTCTGTTATGTTCCCATTACTTCAGGCTTAGAATTTAGGAACTGGCAATTGAGTGTTCTGATTTGAATCTCTAGCCTATAGGTTGGGATAGATTAGCTTTACCAGTTGCAAAAACATTGCTCTTTATTGCTCTTGCAATAATTGTACTTTAGCTACTTTTTGTTCATTATTTCAATATAAGGTCAGCTAAATTAAGGCAAAAGAAATGAAGGTTCCCTATTTCTCCACAGGCTATCTAAATACTAAAAATTCTTTGAGGTCCAGTGCTAGATACTGCTACGTATGGAAAACTCGTGTATAAATCACATTTATTACTTCTGCTGGATTCACTGTGCTTCATTTATTCCTTTATTTCTTCTAGTTAAAATAACTAAGTTTATATTTGTCAATATCAATGTAGTCCTCCTTTTATTTTCTTTTAACAAAAAAAAATGTTACATAGGCATACTGTGCATATATTTACCCAACTATAATGACCAAGAGTGGTGGTCAACGGTGTGCACTAAAGTGGTCCTTTTGCATATATACTGTTGTATAGAATTCTCAGGCCTGTGTTCTTAAACTATGTATCTAAGTCCTTTCTTTTAGATTACTGATGTCCATCAAGTCAGTGCCAAAGTTCTCAACAGCTTTGCTTTAGCAAAATGCAGCGATCTATACGCATGTGTTTCTCTGTTTATCCAGGAGTCACAAGCCTATAAATCACTCTTCATAAATAACAAAGTATGTCCTCTCCAGTGCTTGCACATGTTCTACTTCTGTTTTCTCCTTCTGGTCATGCCTCATTTCACCTCTGTATTCCCTGAGATGTTGTTCTTGACCACTTGAATTTAAAGCAAAACGAAAAAACGAAACGGCATTAAATCAGACCACTTGGTCCTACTTTATAGTTAATATCCACATGGACCCATTGCTTGGACAGTCTTTAAAGAATATTCATAACTTTTTTTTTTTTTTTTTTTTTTTGTAGCCCAGATGCAAAACCATGTTCTAGACACATCAAAACAAACCCAGATTTATGATTTTAAAACTTCTGTTTATCCAGAAATACATTTACGTGAGTGTTATCTACATGTAGCTTAACATACTTAGCCCTTCCCAGATAAGCTTGAAGGAGGAGTAGAACTGAAAGAGGAGAGAGTGCCAATAAAATACACTCAAGTAAGAGTGCACTTTCTGATGAAAATACATAGCATGAAACAATCCTACTCAATCAGCAACAGCAGCCTTGCAATTAAAATTATCCCACAAGCATTCTAAAGATAGTAGGTTGTTCAAAATTTACCTTGAGAAAAGATTTTCTCCTCAAAAAAAAAAGTCTGGAAAACTGTTGATGTAAAAAATCATTCCCCTATGGTTATTTGCACAATATTTGAAGTTGCCTTTGATTACATGCATCAGAAACATATACTTTCCAATGTATTCCAAATATATAACGTGGGTTTCCCGATCAATTTTGAAAAGGATGACTTTTCACTTCTGAAAGTTTTTAGGTTAAAAGTCCAAAGTTTTCTAAAAATACACATCCTAAAAGATCTGTATTTTGACATTTTAAAGCAAAGAATACTTCTTGGCAAATAAAAATTTGCAATATTTTTTAATGAAATACGTAAAAGTGTATTTTAATGGAAAAAATAAAATGCCAAAAATTATTTGCAACCCTCCTAGGTTTTCTGTAATTTCAAACAATATTCAAAAATTAGATAATGTGTAGGTGTAACGAAATATACTTAAAATTTCTGTTTAAAATGTCTCTAATGCAATATAATCATTAATATACTTTGTATTCCCCTCTCCCAAGTGTGCATTTGTGTCATATTTCAATAACATACAGTATTATGAGATAATGAATTTGCATTTGTATATAATTAGTTTTAGTGTGTAATTATATACATTACAGCATCTTTTTTTTATGAATTTTTCCCACATAAGCATTCTTTTCCCTTTCTAACAAGTACCAAGCAAGATATTGCTAAAATGTGTTGATCCCCCTGTAACCCCACGAAAAGCAATGCAAACAGAATGAATTTCACCCAAATGAGTTATTTGCATTCTACGAAAAATATAGCATTTAGACTGGCTGTTTACATTGAGTTTCCAGACACTGGTCTCAAAACGTATTTGCAGTATGAGCTGTCCCTTAACATGTATTGCAGTGCGACTCTTTACTCCAAGACCTTCAAGAGGCCTTTATAACTTTCCAGTAAAGTCATCACTTAAAAATGTATATCAGAGATTGAACTCATTTGTGGAAAGTATCTGAAGCTAAAAACAGTTGCTGGTTTTCTGTGATAGACACATCGGTCACATGAGGCTAATGGTGATATCTTTACTAAAAAAAAAAAAGGTAAATCTTCTTCATAACTAGTGCCACAGGTTATGTCAGGGAAGGTAATATACTATGTCCATCTGAATTTTTTTCTAGTATTTACTTAAAATTTACAGTCTCTCCATGAATACTTCTGTCAGGAAATACTTAAAAATATACATGTAATGGGGAGATAATTATGGCTGTGGAAGTCATATGTTTTGATTGCTTCAGGAAACATCTTCCAACATCCATCTACTTCTAGTAAAAACAAATACATGCCAGACCCCAATATTTTTATACACAAAATAAAAACGGGTGATTTTTGTATAAGTAATCACAAAGAAAAACTCACTCAACTTTTGCACACAATAACGGAATATTAAATTTGCATTTTTTTTTCAAATAGTCTCCTGTGCCCTGATTCAGCCACTCATAAAATGCAGGGGTACCTTTCGCTAACTTTAACTACCACTGGGTCAGTTTTATTGGACAAATCTTGTACATGGCTGTTTTGCAAGATAATTTTTACAATGTTGACTTCATATAAAAATAAATCATCCTTAAGTGCAAATTTGATGAGGCATTATACAAAATTTTCCACTGCAGAAGTTTTCCGTTTGCTTTTATCTTTGTACTGTACATCCATTACAAGAGAAAAATAGTTTACAGTCTAATAGCAATGTTTGCTTTAGCATAATCTGAACAGCTGATCCCGCTAAATCAATTTTGCCCTTTGCTTCTTTTTCAAACCCTCATGGCAAATTAGAAATGAGCAAAATCTTGAAAGAAAGCTAGTTAAAACCAAAACGCAAATAGTCTGGAGCAGAAATACCAAGACCAGTGTTTCTTTGGTAAACTACATAATTCTGCAAATTGAAAAATACAGAGCGGCAGCTTTTGTTAAATCATATTAATTATATGCTATCATGCCTAAAGCCTGACTGGTGTTAGGCATCTGAAAGCTTCTGATAGACAGATATTATTTAGAACTCTAAAAAAACTCTTTAAAGAAAATCTCTGTTACAAGACTGTAAAATTTGCTGTTAGTCACTATCAGTCAGTCGTGCTCTCAATCTCCAGGAGGAAAACAGAGTTTTATTGCTATTTGAAGTGTGGTAGCTAACAAAAAGCTCAAAATTTTGACTTTGTCAGTCCAGATGATGCCCAAGGAGCAAGAAAAATCCAGGCTCTTTGGATTCTTTTGGGTCTTTTGGAAAGAGTGCGAGGATACTCCATCTCCACCTGACAGCATGAACGTGTGGGGCGGCATCAGGCCCAAGAATTAAACCCAGCTCTCCCAAACCCATGTCAAAGTGCTAACAAAGGGATAATATTTGAGAGGTGGTGTGAATCTCCTAAGCTGCATATTTTTGGGAGGCTCTCTTATAAGAACAAATACATTCTCTTACATAGTCCCACATTAAAGTTGATGTTAATAGTCCTTGAGAGACCCACATTAAGGGTAAGGATGGACTTTCAAGCAGGAATTCACTTTCCAGATGGAGAGGAGAAAAATGCAGGGTCCCTACCTAGCATGATACTCATGCCTGAAGTCATCAGCCAGATGCCATCCAGCATTCGTGATAAGCTTTTTCTACTCAGAGAATTAAGGGGAATATATCTACAGGGGCTCTTCTGTTTGTGACCTACTCAGCACCCAAAGCATTGGGCAGACACTCATAATTGCTTTTCACATAAAAAAAGCACCTACATTAAAGGAACATTATCAAGACTGTGGGTCAAGGGCTAAATTCTTAGGCCTCTGTAACATTAATTCCCTTGCCTTATACACATGTATTATGGTACATTTTCTAATTACATGATGACTCAGTAATTTTTTACTATCCTACAACTTGTTTCATCAGTGCACAGAGTGGGCTCACTTAATAAGCCAGTATTAAATATTTTGCTTTCTCCTCCTTTAAGGCATGGCCCCAAGCCATTTAAGCCCCATTCAGGAGACAGAAATATCAATTTCCTTATGGGCTTTTCATCAGTGCTTCACTAAAGTATAAGGATAGTTTACAGATACTAATGAATTAATATTTTTACAAAATCCCTGCTAGGAAGGAGACTGATGACTCCCCCTATACACACCTTTTCATAGCTAAGAAACTAAGGCATAAAGAGAGTAGGAGCACAAAGTGTCTATTGACTTTCAGTGGCCAAACTAAAGCATCAAGAAACGGAATTTGGAGAGAGTTGCTCTATGTATCCCTTGTTGTGCTCCAAAAACCGCCTTCATAGAAAACTAAGAGAGTAGTTAATATTTCCATTACTCAGACACCACAGTCTCAAAACTTCTGTGGAGAACAGCGGGGCTGCAACTTGTGAACAGCTGTGAAAACAGCAGTTTAAGTGGCAAGACTAGGAACATCAAATATGAATTCTGTGGCAGAAACAGAGCAGGACCTGTATCTTTGGGGCACCCTGCTTAGCCTTCTTTTCTCATCTTGTCTTTGCATCATTCGGCACAGCATTTAAATTCTGCAGCATGGGAGGAAGGGACCCTCAGGAAACACCTTCTTTTGCTGCATAGTAAAGGTTTTATTTTATATTGAGTGATTTTCTTTTCCCTTCTTCCTTCTTCCTCCCTCCTCTTTCTTCCCACCATTTCTTCTTCTTTTTCCTTCCCCTTTCTCCTTTCTCCCACTATTGTCCCCCTTCATTCTTTCTTATCAGCTCGCCGGGCAACTCTTCTCACCGTGCCCACACTGATGACAGCATCGTCAGAGGAGGACATAGACCGGAGACCCATCAGAAGACTCCGGTCTAAGAGTGACACTCCCTACCTGGAAGAGGCAAGGATCTGCTTCAACCTGGATAATTCAGGTATGACTGTATCCCTTCCCCTCTTAAGCACAGTGGATGGCATTAATTGAAGACTTCACTGCATTGTACACACACCAGAGGGTAACTGTTTGTTCACCTCGTGCCATGATAGATCACCAGGGACATCTGAACATGAATCCTTCCCAAAGTTCTCCTGCAAGTGCTAACAAAAGGTGTTCCCGTGGGTTAGCCTGGGTCTTCAGCCAGGGAGATCAATAAGACAGCAAAAAGAATGCATTTGCAAACAGGGAAAGAATGAGTTTGCAAACAAGATCTATTTGCACCCTACCCAGTCCAGTCAACAAGAAAAAGGACAGCTGTTCTACACATTTATGAAGGGATTAGACCTAACAGCAGAATTCAGCTAGACTTAAGGTTCTAAGCATGGAGAGGCATCCAGCATGCCCCCAAACATCACTAGGTTTATTAGTAAAAGTGTAACAGAGAACTATTGCAAGAATGAGTAGGAGAACCACCCCAAAATGATTCAGAGCTGCCAAGGGCTGCCCTCAGAGCTACGGCAGCACTGGCATTCCCTGAAACTCTTATTACAGAGGTTGCCCAAAACCAAAGCTTTCTGAGCTGCCAAACATCTTGGCGACTCTAAGCAGATCATGCTTTCTTTACATGATCTCTGTTAATGAATGAACTGGTACATTCACTGCTATACATTGTAACTGTTAAACTCTTACTTTGTGTAGCACTTCCATGCTAATTAGTTAAAAAAAAAAATGTTATTTTTATTACACTAACTTCTGAAGGTCTCAGTGAGCCCGGAGCCCCAGGATGGTAGGCAGTCCACAACCTCATGAGAAATAACCTCCACAGCAAGAGCTGGGTGTAACAGAGAGGGGAAAGCAGCAAAACCTTATCCTCATTTTGCGACCAAGGGGCCGAGTTGTTCATCTTTGCCTTAGGGCCACATGCAAAAACATTTTAGACTTAAGGTAGGATCCAAGCCCCTAACCCCTAACTCTGGCTGTGGGCTGCTAATAAAAACACCACTTCTCCTCTCTGGTAGGGCTAAAATATAGATGGAAAAATAAAAAGATGAGGTTTTTTTCCTGAGTTTTTTGTTTTGTTTTGTTTTCCCCAAACACCTGCCGCTGGAAGATACGAACATGAGTCCCAAGCTTTAAGTGACAAAGTCATTTAAAAAAAAAAAAATAAAAAAGGAGCAATGGCACAAAGCCCCTCAGCCACGCTGGCTGTTGAAAACGCTGGGCCCCCCATATCACTGCATTACAGGGCAAGCCCGGAGCCGAGGCCGAGGCCAGCGGGAAGGGGCAGCACCTCGGCCCCTCGGGGTCCCGCTTTGCTGCGGGGCTGCCCTGG
>VZSV01000021.1:1567140-1585398 GCA_013398735.1 Nothocercus julius
GCTGCTCACCGTGCCCACATTAATGGCGGCCTCATCCGAGGAGGACATCGACCGGCGGCCCATCCGCAGGGTGCGCTCCAAGAGCGACACGCCGTACCTGGCCGAGGCGCGCATCTCCTTCAACCTCGACGCAGGTGAGAGCGGCCC
This sequence comes from Nothocercus julius, assembly GCA_013398735.1. Classification (NCBI taxonomy): domain Eukaryota; kingdom Metazoa; phylum Chordata; class Aves; order Tinamiformes; family Tinamidae; genus Nothocercus; species Nothocercus julius. Next base: position 1,567,288 of record VZSV01000021.1, read on the forward strand.
CGCGGTGTCCCCTGCCGCAGGGACCCCGCGCTGCGCCCCGCGGGCTCTGCAGGGACCCCTCCCCGCTGCCCCCCGGCGCTGGCTGCGCACTCTGGGTCGCTGTTGCCTTCACGTCACGACTTCTTTAAGCAACCCCCCCCAAAAACGAGCTGTAGGTAAGTTGGGTGGTGACCCAGTTGGCCTACAGTGCCAAATTCCAGGGCTAAGGAGCTGGGAGCAAAGAAGGAGGTGAAATGCAAAGGCGCATGTCTGTGTGCAAAAAGAGGCTCTGTACATTTGGTTGGACTGCCAAAATGCACCCCGTGTTGGCTTGCGCTGTCACAGGTGATACTGTCATGTCATGCAGTTATAAATAGGTAAACTGTTTAAGAGGAAGGCACCTTGAGGTTACCTGATGCCTCTCATCTTTATGCTGAGCTAGGCACGCTGTTGTTACTACAACAAATCCCGGAAGATGTGCAAGTCTCTAGGTACCTCTTTCCTGGAACACATAGGAAAATTTGATAATTGTGCTCAGCATTGCTGTCTTCCTCCCCTTTGCCTTACTCCCTTTAATTTGTGTAGCAGAGCTTTGCGTTCCTGGGAATGGAATTCCTTTAAAATAAATAATTAAAGGAAACAGTCCTGGTGTATTGAGAAACATAAATGGAAAGTGTCTGAAGCAGAGCAAGTGTGTGTTTTCATTAATCCATCTGGCAGTGAGTAGTTTTGAGCTTTAGCAAAAAAAATTGCTTAGCAACCCATATCATGTGAGTGATCTAATGCAAGTGAAACGTGCCCGTGTTTCCCACTTCATTCTGAGCTTTTGGGTTGACTCTCCAGTTTTCTGAGGAAGCGCAAACCAAGAGGCCTGTACCTGGGAACAACGTTCACCAAGGAAATGAGTGTTACAGTATTTGCTGAGCCACTTTTGCTTGTACCTGGTGGTGGATGCCAATCTACTTTTGAAACATGCGCAGTATAAGGTGGAGTAGTCTTTAATTTTGTGGGGGTGCGTGTAAAAAAGTATTTCTAAAGTTAGCGTCCAGCAACTTTGCATAGGAAAATCATGTTATTAATGTTATTAATGTGTTATAGAAGAAGTCAAATAATTCTTAACACCTTAGGAAACGCTGGAGGATGGCGGGGTGAAGTGCACTGCCCCCGCAGCCCGTCCCTCGGGATGGCGGGCCACGGTCCCCACGCGCAGGGGTGACGCGCCCCCCCCGCGGGCCCTTCCCGCGGGTGGCAGCGCCAGGACCCAGGCGCGGCGCTGTCCAACGCCGTGGTGCTGAAGGGCGCCGTAGTGCTCGGCGGCATCGAGGCGCTGTCCAACGCCGTGGTGCTGAACGGGATGCGGTGCTGAGCGGCGTCGTGGCGCTGTCCGCCGCCGGGGTGCTGAACGGAGCCCACTGGGAATTACTTCCCTCTCCCTGCCTCGTCTCTGCCAGGTTTCTGTGTGTGTGTGCGTACACAAGGACGTGTATTTATTCCCTTCTGCCGGAGAATGCCGTCTCCTCCACCCATTGATGCAGTTGTGAGCAAAGGCATGCTTAGAGCACAGGAAATAACCTCTTCCTAGTGCGCTTCCTGTTTGATGCTTCCCTGTCTACAGCTGCTGCTCAGCCCCTGCTTATGGAGCTGCTTCCCTACGAGCAAAGTTGCATTCCCCGGGACATGGTCAGGGTTGCAGCAAAGCGTTACTGTATTAGAATGTGAAATCCAATCTTATTAATGAAGCATAAGGAGATGCAGTGAATATTACCCTTCTCCACTCTTAATTACAACCACTGGTTAAGAACTAGGAGGTTTTTATCTACTTCAGCAGTAAGTTATAATTATACCATTACTGCTGTTATACATATTGTTGAGCAACTGAAAGATTGCATACACAGAGTTAATTATACAATTTGGGTGCAACATAAATTTGGTCTGGCCTGTAAAAAAACAATTTAAGGTGATTAACAAGTCAAATTCTACTGCCTTTTTTTTTAGATTGTATTAACTGTTTATTATTCACACTTTGTTTACTTTTCCAAAATATCCTTGTTTATTTTGTTTCAACCTATTGATCAGTTAAGTCACAATTATTATCTAGCACAAGTTAACATATGCTGTTCAATTAGTAGAGCCCAATATATGTTTTTGTTGGTCTTTCCAAACTGATTAAAATACAAAGCTGTTTTCCAAACTAAGGATTGTTCTCCTTACTGCTATACATATGCAAATCCTATTAATCTGAGTTATGTGCTCATATCAAGAGGATTATGTTTCCCAAAGGATTTAAATTACCTCTTCCACCAAAATTAATGTAGAAGTGTAACATCATAAAACTGTAGACAAATACAATTTTTTTTTGCATATTTGACACTGAATCGATCTACATACAGAAGTTATTTTTTTAATGTTCTGAAAGACTTCCTGTAGTGGCACATTGCAGGAACCTGAAGTGTGCTCTTGGCTCTGGCTTTTGGATGATCTTTCCTAGTTCTCTCTCATTTTCCATCCTTTTCTTTTAGGGCCACCCATCCGACATGGCTCCATCTCTTAGCATACATCTCTGGAAAACTTAAAAGTGTTCAAATTTTCATTGCACATTTTCTCAAAAGAGTTTTAAAACTGCTTTTCTATTTTTCTTCTCTAGGCACCCAAAAAACTAATTCTGATTTTGCTTCTAAAAATTTGGGCCTCCATCTGTGGCAACTGTCAGATAGCATAATCTCTCTCTTGGTACTGTGCCATCTGAGAGTACATATGTGTTTACAGGTTTTGACCAGTTTGTATTGGTAGTAGTTTACTTTTAAAATGGCAATGCGTAGTAAGTGGCTTTCAAGGTTGACATATTTGCAGAGATGATAGCTGATAAGAAAAGACACTATTTAGTAACTCACACAAAAAGATTCAAGATGCCCTTTATTTTTCTAACCCTTGATATGGAGTCTATAGACTGCATGGAAAATCCGTATTGTAATTGCATTGATTTTGTTATAGGAGGGGAAACTACCATGTTGAACTGATTAGACCAGGATCTCTCTCATCCCTTCTTGTGTCAGTCACTGTTACAGGCTCATATGTGTGAATACTCTTTCCTAGCTGAAGAAATATAAGCCTTATATTACAGTCATTCACAAAGTTGATTCTAGCAGAGTGATCACTTGTTAAGCAGAACCATAAGCTATTTTCATCTCAGCTGCCATTGGGTCTTCCTGAGACGGTTCAGGGACTTCACCAAATGTCATTATTTGTTTGAACAAGGTTGACTTTCTGCTTAAAATTTAATCTGAGAATGAAGACTTGGGGTGAAATAAAAGCCCAGGCTTTGGAGAAGATATAAGGTTAAAATGACTACACTAGCTGCACATGGGTCACAAAGCAAGGCTGTTTCTTCAGGAGGCATATATTTAACTGTTCTACTGTGAAATGGTGGGGATGGGATGAAATTGGGTGTTGAATGATAAAAAAAAAAAAAAAAAAAAAAAAGGACTCAAATGCATGGGCTAGTGGTGCTGCTGAACTGAAGTCTGTGGCCTGAAGAGTGCAAATGCTGGACTCTGCAGGAGAGGAGAGTGCTACGAACAGGACTGAGCAGGGAGAGGTTTTGCAGACTGTGTGAGCTGCAGAGTGCAGCTGGCGAGGCCGGCCCTGAAGCACAGCACAGAGGTACTTAAGTCACTCAGCAATCTCACCTAAGTGGCTGGATCCTCATGTGATATAAATCGTTTGTTGACTTCATCTAGGGATCTGAGCCAAGTTGTAGAAATGCACATCTCTGCCTCCCTTAGATGATGAAAGATCTGCTTTATCTCTTTGTATAGAGGCACATGTTCTTCTGGAATGTGTTCTGGGAGAGCGAAGCCAAGAGAGAAGCAATTGAGTGGCTCTGTAAATAACAACATAGAGGTATTAAAATTGTGCACATTTTGGCCATGGTTAGGGAAGAAATGGCTTAATTTCTAGAGAGACAGGTGAACTAAATTCAATATACTGTGCTTAAGCTGTGGTGATTAATTCATGTCATAGTCAGGGGCACGGGACAGCAGCCCGGGTAAATGCTGCTCCAAGCAGAATTAATTCACATAACATAAAGAAGGAGAAGGAGCAGGAGGGTCCTGGCAGAAAGTGCTGAATGGCTGAGACAAATGTTAGTGAGCTAGGAAATGGTCCTAGTTGGCTGTTCCTGTGAGGCAGTGGATGCGGGGGAAAGCCAGGGCACAAAGAACATGAAAGAGGGACCACTGGCTTTATATACAGGAACTTTCCCAGCCTGACTGGGCCTAGAGTTGAAATCAAAATGTTCTTCCATTTTCTCTGCCCTGTTATGCCCACAGTCTACTCACATCATATTGCTTTTCAGTCTTGCATGATAAGATGCTGTATTGTTATTATTTGTCTTGCTTTATTCCTTCCATCATATAGCTTTAGAGTTGTGCTGTTTACTTATATATATGTATACTGTATATATACAGAGGGTAAAATGATGTATGATTTTGCATTCTGATGGAAAGATATTATCATGTCATAGTCATACATGTTGATTTATATAGAAGGATGGTATGTTTTTCTTCTCTAATCAAAGAGCAGGTTTCAGTGATTATTTGACTTGTGCACTTATTGCCACTGTGCAAAATAAGCAATAAGGTTTGTACAGCTCACTGAGGTGGGTAAGTTCTAAAAGTATGAAAATAAAGTTGAATGACTTCTCAGGATTTTCCACAGGAAATCTCCATCCCATTCTTTTTTTTTTTTTTTTTTCTAAAACCCATCATTTGATTCAAAAACCTGGTTTGAAGTTTCTGAACTTGCCCCTGGCCATTCTTGCATATGATTTAGACAACTAACCCAATTAATCATCTCCTTAGTTATTTCAAATGTTATTGCATTTTGGACTTGTATTTTCATTCCTATTTATCCAACATACTTTTGTGCATATCAATAATAAAACATTCATCATGATTTCATGATCAAAATAAATAATCCCTAAAATGATTTAAGAATTCTGCTTTGGATTTATGGAGTTATTAGATTAGAAATGATATTTAAGCTGTAATCTGAAGGACATAATTGCATTTTTAAAGACATTTTTCAAAATAAGGTGGTTTTAAAGTTTAAGATAGAAAAGCTTGGACTCATGAGAACCAGGGAGAAATATGCAGTAGTAGCTTTCTAATATGCGTGGGAGGTTTTATTTTTTTCTGGAGCAAAATTAGTAAAAATACATGCTTGGAGAAGTTCCACCTACCCTCTGCTATAACCAGTCCTTTAGGTTATTGTCATGGAGATTCTTTTGGACTTATGAACCCTAATCACTAGTTTTGGCAAAGAATTGAGTAATACCTAGAGCCTGAAATACTGGCTTTGCATTACCAAAACTTGCATCAGCATTTTGCCTAAATTGAAGTGTAGCCATTAATCTTAATGTTGCAACTAAACATAGTTTGGAGTATAGCTAAAAATCAGATTTGTACCCGTCACTTGTTCTGCACCTGCATTTCAAATCAAGGAGAAAGACCCTGGCTTTTCACCCAATATGAGGATGAAAACAGGTCTCTAAATTGAACATGTATCATGTGGCCTTTTAAGATAATAGGCCCCTTCCAGGGCTGACATTGCTGCAAGTGCCTCAGCATCAACAGCGTATAATACAATAGGCAAACGTTCTATTTTGAGGGGAGAAATTGTAACTGAAGCTGAGATTTTACCTGTTTAATTTGGCTTGGTAGATCTTTGACTTAATAACGCCACTCCAGATTTCTGAAATGAGTGCTACGTGGGAAAAGCTAGTTCTAAGTTTCCTGAAGTCTGTAAAGAGGAAAGATGCCTGTGTTATTATCAAAGCAGAAATTATTAATGCAGGCTTTATTTAGCAAATAGAATTGGGGACAATTTGAAGGGAAAGGCATAATGAATCAAAATTATGGAATTAGCAAGAGGGAAAATCATGTCAAATTTATTTCTTAGAATGCTGAATATGTTATTGGAAATGGCTAAAAAAGAAAATCCTTCCCTTTAGAATTACACACAAGTGTCACCTTTTCATGTCAGGAGAGTAGCCAATACCAGTGCAAGCAATGATCCTGTCATTGCTCTAGAATGACTCGGAGAGAAGGAAGTAATGTACATATTTGCTTATGGATCAAGCTATGCAGACCTTATGTCTTTTACAGTTGTCTGGATTACATGTGATTTTAAGGCTGCTGTAGTGCTTTGCTGGTAACCTCCTTCATGAAAACTGGTAAGGCAAAATTTGCCTGAGTGAAAAATTATCTATCCTTATATTTGCCTCTTGCTTGATGAATTTGTTGGGTTGACATAATCAAGTTCATTTCTGCAAGTGTGGAGATTGCAAAATCATTTTGTTTTCTTGTTTCATTGGAAATTGTCTTTTTTTTTTTTTTTTTTTCTCGGAACTGGGATTTTAAGGAAAGTGTGTTTTCCAAATTTTCAGATAAAATTATCAGAACAGCAACACTGGTCATGTATATTAACTGTAGAAATTGGTAAAAAGAAAGGGCCTAATTCTCAGTAACAGCTGCAATTAGCCTTAATGCTTAATTACTCTGAGTCAACTAATTGGTTTCATTGGGACTACTCACAGCGATACTCACAGCTAGGCATATAAGTACGTGCCTTCAGAAGCAGTCTGAAGGTTTGTAAGTTTTGCAGTATGACTGGAAGTCATTGATGCAGGAAGAATATCCTGGGCTGTCTGCTCTCAGATTGTGTAAGATTTCTGTGTAAATGAAATTGTGCCATTAACAGCTGTTTCTTATGCTTAGAATTAAGACCATAGAATTATTGTGGAATATTACACTTAAATACTGGCCTGAATTCATGCTTTCTTGATAAGCAAAATTCATCACCTTATATCTTTTATGTATAAGGTGCACCGGAACTTAAAATAGTATCAGTTGTAGCACTTATTATATATGTTTGATGTATTTTATATGGTGATACAATCTGTTAATATGGTCAAATAAGAATATTTTCTTTATTCAGAATACTTATATGGTAAAATTAGTTGCAACTGATAATTTGTAATCATACAATTCAGTTATTTCCTTTAGAATATATTGGTTGTCTTGTTTTATGCTGACAAAACGCTAAAGCTGGACATGTAGTACATGGCTGCCTTTCCAGGATTTCATAAAGAAATGAATGTTTTGGCATATTTGAATGAAGATTTCTAATGTCCTTACTGCAGACTGTGCAAACAGCAGTGTAATAATTTTCATTTCTCGAAATTACCATTTAGTCTATCAGAAACGAAGTGAAGGTACTGCCTGAAGAAGAATCGTTGTGAGTAGCAAATAGAGCAAAAAAAAAAAAGAAAAAAAAGGAAGCAAAGTAGAAAACTGAACTGACTTTGAGCAATTTCCTGTATTTATTCTGCACTCGAGGCTGTGGTTTTGTTCTGGTTTTGAAGTACATAAGATATGGGAAATATGTGACAAGTGTGCTTGCATGATGATGTATGGTATGGACATGTGGCATTTTAACTATGATGGATAACCACAGCAGCACATATTTCAGTTAATCAGAGAACCCTTGCTATGCATAATTTATAGTGCAATATGATTTTTCCGATTAGAGCTTACGGTACTTGGACAGACAGACATCTGGTTAATAGTTTATAAGCGAATTAAATGCTAGATACATTATTAAAATGGAAGAAAAATTTCATCATGGCTAAATCTAATTCGTTGCTAGCGTGTTAGAAATAGTTATTTTACAATCATACACATTAGACATGCTACAACAGAAGGTGAGAATTAATATTTTAGATAATGTTGTAATGGAACTGAAGAAAAAGAACTATGTTGAAACCGAACAGTATAAATTGTACATTTTTAGTCTTACAGGCTATACTAGGTGCTTTTAACACATGTTGAATTCTGAGTGAATTAGGATATTTGGTAATCTAGTTAAAAATGAATGATATTTAAAGAGATTTTAAACCTCTTTGCTAATGGTTAACTTTAAATGGGATAGAGAAACTATGTAAATTTTGACTTTTGAAGCAGCTTCCTTAGTACCTTGCTTTTTCTTTTGCACCCTTCTGCATCATCTATTTCTTAACTCTCAATGTCTTAACCACTTAAATGTTCAGGAGAATAAAACTGCTATGCAGGAATCTTGCCATAGCATCGCTCCCTCTTTTTATTTTGTTGTTTCTTCTTCTCTTTCTTATTCCCCTTGGGTGTTTTATTTGTGGAAATGGGGATGCCTCTAGGTTACTTGCAGGTAACCATGAAGGCAAGTCCCATATCCCAAACTGGAGAGAATCTGCCTGAGTGAAGAACTTTCCTGTTTGTCTGTATTTCTCTCCTGTAGAGAAAAGGGGAGGGAAGAAGGCTGCAGATGGATAGATTTTAAGATCTCACTGAGGTGTCCTTCTGGGAAATGTTCCTATATCCCCCAGTCGAAACAAACTAAGCCGGTCAGGTGTTACACTGGTACACAAGGTAAGCTACCAGAAACAGCCGTAAATCAAAATGAGCTAGTCTAAGGCTAGTCCAGTTTTGCTACAGATTTGCAGTAAAACCATAGGTCACACAAGTCACACAAGAGATGTCCCACATTAGGATGGAATTGAGAATAAATAATTATACGCTGATACTCCTTGAGAAAGAGATTACTCCAGTTTGACATGTGTAATGGTCCATTGTTTTTCTCGCTGATAGCATAGTAGTACAGTTTCCATATGTCACTGTTTTTTTTTACTTCTGCTTGGTTTGCTGTTCTTTTGCTGTTCTAGAAAAGTGCTCAAAATCGAATGCAGAGATTGTGATGCGGCTGTGCTTGATGCAGGAGGCATCAGTACAGCTCAGAGGAGTACGGCTCTTGCCCATGATCAGCTTCAGGTATGGGAGCTTCACTCTGCTCTCCCCATGGGTTGTGAGTTACCATCTCCACACTGTCCTCGCTCAGGGCTAATAGGGCCATATAGCTTTAAATGATCTCCCTGTGCTCTTAGGGCCTCTGATAAAAAGCATTATAATGGGCAAGGTCCTTCCACGAAGCCAGCCAAAGAACTAATTGCACATAGCGATCGCTTCTCCTCTCTGCTCTGTGAGTCCTCCTTGGTTCCATGTTGGCAAAGACAATTTATCGAAAATACTGAGGTAAAGAGTGGAGAATACACCAAATTAAGCTAGAAGTGAGTAGACATGGCTTATGTTTAAAGCAATTTTCTATGTTCACTCCATCATGAAAAGTGAAACTGCATCTTACCACCCTGTTTGTTCATCAGTGTATTCGTTACGGTTTACGCTACACATCAAGGCCGTTTTTAGATTTCACTAATGTGATGACTGTTTTTGGAACAGCTTTAAAAGTTTGTTTCAGAAATATCACAGATATTTACTGGATTCAATAGTCATAAATAAGGTGAAAGAAATTGATTATATTAATTTTCTCTCCCTGGAAACACGGTAGGGTCTTAGAGCATTCCGAAGCTAATTATAAAAATAAAATGGGGTTAAGTAAAGCCTGTATACTATTAGCCTATAAATAAAAGGCAAAAACAAATCAATGATGGTTGATTTTTAACTTAGTCTTTGCTCAAAGCTTAGAGGAATGAACCTTCTGTGGCATGAGTTTGGTAAAATTATTATTTGAAGTAATTATAGGAACAAATTAATTTATAAGTGATATTTAAAAAAAAAAAAAAAGCTGTCACCACTAACTCTGAAAGTTTTCCTCATGTAAATAGTGTGTGTTACAGCCACGTCAGTGTTAAAGAAACCCAAGGGTAGAGTTTGGTCAGGAAATATCGCTATATGAATGGAATACAGTTTTTACTCAAGGTGCTTTATGGTGCCATAACAGGAGGACAGGTGAAAGAGTCATTAAGGCAATGTATGGCATGTCATCCAAAAATGGCAGGGCTTGCTAAACTTAGCTGCTGCCACTTAATGCTGCACTAGACAACAGTAACCTGTTCTTAGCAAGTACTCGTCGAAATGGTTCTATATATATAGGCACGTATGTGTCAGCAGCTTTAGGAGCACACAGGGTCCATCTGCTCCCACAGTGAGTTTAAAAGGCTTAAAGTGGGCAGCTGAGGGGTCACTTTTTGAAAGATTTGTCCATGTTCTTTTTGTTATCTGAGTCAGTCACAGGCAGCCATGTCAGGAGCAGTGTTACAGGCGCCTGAGCTGTCAGTGTTGCAAGTTCTTATGACATTGCACTATCGTGTTGCTGCGCTTAGATGATTTGCCCTAGGAGGGTTATGGTGATGTGTTTTTTCATCATGATGTGCACGTCACCTTGGAAACTTCTTTGATGACTTCAAAATTATGTAAAAGCGAAACCTTTGTAAAACTGTTCAGGCTTCTCTCCTCCCTTTCTTTTCAGGCAAGGGTGCAAAGTATGTTTCCTGTTAACGCAATTTTAGATTAGTTCAGAGTAGCTTGAGAACAAAGTTAAAACAGTGATAAAAATAGATCTCACTGATTTGCTCTTGAAATTTCATTTAAATAATATGTACACTCAAAGACCCTTTTATATAATACAATTTTAGTTCCCAGTGCATAGAAAATAGTTTTCTGAAGCTGTGCATGCTTTTTGGACTTTAATAGAATGAATCTCCCAAACAAGCTTTAAAGGGCTGTAGGATAAGTAAAGCTCAGTAGAACAACAGTAACTAGATGGCTGTATTTAATTAGTGACTCTGTAGGGTACAATTGCTGCATCATATTTGAAATGCTCTTTGAGGAAGAAAACGCATCTTATAGGAGCTTTAGTGATGATCAGTGCATTTAATATTTAAATTTGCTGCAAAGTGAGCTTCTATTGCAAAGATAACATAGTCGGATAGATCACCATTAGGGCATCCTCCTTCAAATAAATATATTTTCTATTAAAGTGCTGTAATTAATAATGGAAAAGAAATAAATGCTTTCTCACAGTGACAGTGATTCCCTAGCCATCTCCTGCTTTGTTTTATTATGACTTTGAAAGAACCCAGTTCAGGAAAGCACTGATGCATTCAGGTTCATCAGCAACTTGTGTGTTCCTGAATCCATCTCTAAGTTGCAAATGGAAATCTATAGTTGTCACAAATGGAGGTCATCATCTTCTAAGCACCTTCTTTATTGGTGCTTGTTTCAGGAAAGAGAAAGTGCACCAGTATCAGTCCCAAATAAAAGTGTTGGCAGGATGGGAGAAGATTCATTTCTGAATCCACATCAAGTTCTTTTCTTATATTCTCATTAGGACTTTAGCGTCAACACAGTACAGCTTCCCAGGCATTAGAATACTGCTTCGTAGCTATTTACAGCTCTGAAAAGTATCTTGTTTGTGATCAGGCTGTGTCCATGCCCAGAAGGGTGTAAGGGAAAGATTGTAGGGAGAAAGAGGGAAACCTCACTGCATGAGCTCCCAAGTAGTAATGGTTCCTGTGGTTCTCACTCAGAACTGTTCCTAAGAGCCCCTGTGCTTTTCTTGCTCGCACACTCATTTTCTATTGGGCCAAAGGAAATATAATGTTTTTAAGGTAAAGAGGGAGTGCCTGCATCAGTGATAAAAGGTGTAAAATTAACTACAATCGGAAAAAATTGTACTGTGGAAAAAATGCCAAAGAAGCTGTTGTTACTCAGGATTTGAAATGAGCTGCTGGGGAGGGGAGTTGATGCTGTTTTAATGATATTTCTACCTAAAAAGTTGCTGATTTTTATGCTCAAATGGTTATCAAAAGCCATTCATTCACTAAAGAAACACTTCTGCAGCTGTCTGATTCGGTGCTGCCCCGAGCCCCGATGTTTCTCTGGGGCCTCTGCGCTGGCTAGACTAGCCCCCTGGGGAGCAGGGCCGCAGGTGCCCGTGTCTGCCGGGCGCAGGCGCGCGGCTGCGCTGGGCTCTGCCGAGTGCCCCCTGCTCCCAGCCGCTGGCACCGTTAGCGGGTGCACAGCCTCTCCCGCCGCGCAGGACCGGCGGCTCCGCACTGAGCCTCGAGCGTAGGTGCACAGGCCCGCGGCTGAAGGACTTCTAGTGATTTTTGCCCAAATGCAACTTCTCTTTGGGGAAAGATGCCAAGTCTGCTAAGCACTCGCCAGGGATTTCCAGATATGAACAACCTGGTCAGAGAAGCAGCCTATGCACGGACGTTGGGAAGCCTGGGTGCTTTTGTGTATATGCAGAGAACATCTCTACAGAGCGTTCATGGCCAGTCTGACACATCCCAGATGTACAAATATTTCTGTCTAGGAAAAACGTGGTCCCAGGGGAAGCCATCTCCCTGCTTCTGGCTTTGCTACTGTCCTCAGGATGCCCTCTTGAAAGTAATTTATGGCCGACCTCCCAGCGCTTGCACCAGAAGGAGTCTTTTCTGGGCTACTATACACTGTTGTATTAGCATCCTGGTGTGATAGCAGTAGGGGAAGAGAAAAAGTCTTCTGTTTGCTTTTCTTATCCCACCAATGCTAGCAAATTGGTATTAATAGATTATATTGAAATATTAGTAGGCACTGCTGAGTTAGGCTGAAGCTCTCTTAATGGTTACAGAGGAATCTATGCCAACCTGGCCCAGCAGTTTATCAGATCAAAGCTTTTGTGCTGTGCAGTGTCCAACACACAGATGATTCTGCAGCATATAACTGTTACCATTTTATTTATTTTTTTATATAATTTCAGAGATCATGGTCCCTTCTTATTGGAAGGTCAGAGAAATAATATAATATGATGAACATAGACAGTTTGCAGAAGTCTTGGCAACAGTTTTATTGTGGTCATTTGGAGCGCAGCTCTTTCAGTGTTGATTCACATCCTTAAAATACTGGGGCTTCTGCATATGAAGAGGGAAGTGAGAGGTGTAGATAAAGCAGGTGAGTTTCTTTCCCCAGAGAATTCAAAAGCCTGAAAGTCTAAATCTCCATGGAAGGATGAAGAGGATTTTCATTCTCCTAAATCAGGCTTACCAGCCTTTGATAGTACTGAGAGTTTCTCTGTTTTTCGCCTGTTCTGTATTTTGCAAAATGATGCAACCAGCACACCCAGGTAACATTAAAAAATGTCCTCCTGTCAGAAATTTTATTTGAAATAATTGCAAAGCTAGTGAACTGTTCCTTGATAGATGGTCTCCAACCCCAGCTAGGGCTTTCCACCACCTGCTCTGGTCTTACTGTGGCAGAGAGGTACCTTTGGTGTGTGGCTTGGATTGAAAATCCTACAAAAGAGCCTGTTCTACTCCCTAATTCAACTTTGTTCTTTTTACTGGGTGCCCAGCTTTTGACCTGCATGTACATACATGTAGGTTTATGGATTGCAGGCTAGCATCTTTGGGGCTTTGATATGGTCACTCCTTTTTGTTTGGCAGAAGCGGAAAGCCAAACAGCAGGAAGTGGTTCCATTTCTTGGCTGCTGCCATGGGTGGGTCTGAACTGGGGTAGCTACTGGGAAAAGGATTTTAGGGTAGAGGAACTTGGAGGGATGAGGAGGAGTCTAAGCCAAATGGTTGAGTCCCTGAAGTACATGCTGGCAAACCCAAGCTGTGAAATATGGAATGCATTCTGGCTTAAACCACACTATCAAAGATTTTAGACCTCAAGCATTAATGTACTGCAAAAACTATATTTATTGTAAAAATAAATAAAATAAGTGGAGGTCAGCATTCCAACAGATTTTTTTTGAACTGCTAATGATTGACAGAGGATGTGCTATCTGGCAGCTAACTGTCTGAAGCAGCAGGGGGAGTATTGCCAAAATCTGAAACGCCAAGAAATGAAAAAGCCAAATGTGGTCACAAACACGCTACACTCTTGAGGGGGGAAAAAAAAGGTGGGGGGGAACTAAAAGCACTAAACTTTTTATTCAGAAATACATTTCTCATAGGCAGAGAGACAGTGTTGTGATGCCATATCCCATGTGAAGAAATATGACATTCTAAACTTAACTATTATATAGTTACGAGTAAATAAGAAATGATAAACTTGTTTTTACTTTTTTCTTATCTTCTGTCTTTAAAGCTTTAACATGTTGCTGCTGCAGTTCCTGTGGTGTTTATAGAATGAATTATCTTCTAGAGACTCATTACATTAACTAAAGGACAGAAAATTACTCATTATCATCAGATATGTAATTGACAGTTGGTTTGCTTTAACGCAGCATGAATATTTAAAATGTGATTTTTGGATGGGGAAGAGAGGAGAGAAAAACGACACCTCTAACCTAGAGCTGAGAACATACACTGAAGGCTTTTTGTTTGCTTCACTGTTATACTGAAAAAAAAGTTACATGAGTCATTGCAAAATTGGTAATCATCAGTTCCAAGTCTTATGCTGAGTCTAAAGGTGATGATTCTGAGTAGCAGCTACTTGCACGAGCAGCATGCAAGTGTTATTTCAGTGGGACTGCTCATGTGAGAAGAAGGGGTTGAAGAACTGAACTCCGTCTCGCACCCAGGCTCCGATACAGTTCCACCTCTCTGCCTTGCAGCGGGGGAAGAACTGGTTTGCAGTATATGTCCATCAAGAGCAGTTGTCCAGCACGGGGGGTGTTGAGGTCTCTGAAGAGCCACAGCAGTGTGCCCTGCTTATGTGTCAGGGAAGAAATCTGCCTGACTGGGTTTCGCTGCTCTGATACTATTTGGTGCTGCTGCTGACGTGCAGCTCTGCGCTGGAGATTCCACTCTACTGCCAGAGGAAAGTTCAATCAGACAAAGGAAACCCAGAAAGAATCTCTTAAAACTATGATTTTAATCTGCTGTTTGACAGTACAAGTGTATAATGAGTATGTGGGGAAAAAAGATATTCGTTCATGCAATTGCCCTCCAAACTATGACCCATATCCCAACCTTGAAATGATGCCTTCTAACCTTAATTGTAGTTCTTAAGAGACAAAGTCTTTGAGATGATTCTTTGTGTTTTCCTGAGCTTGTCAGGATTTCTTCTGGTGCGCCGCTGCTAGATGGGCTTTGCTTGCAGCTCTCCGCGGTTCGATGTGTTTCAGCTTTGTGCCTCTGCTAGAGTTTGGATTATCTATGGGAAGTGTGTAGGGGTTCTTCTCCCTTTTTGTTGTTATGGGTTTTTTGCTTGCTTGCTTTTCTTCCTAGAACAATGTAAACATGAATGTTCAGGGAATACTTTTTTGTCTTGAGATGTTGGAAAATAGAGGGCCAAAACCTTTTATATCATAATTCTGACTCTGCAGAATTGCTCAGCCCTGGAGTCTTCTACAGGGGAAGAAAGCATCATTTTTGGACATCCAATCAAAAGAGGGAAACCTCCTTCTCTCTATTACAAAAAAAATGTCTTTTTATAAAAAAAGTTCAAAAACTTTTAAGTTGCACATTTCAAAAGTTACCATGTGCAATCAATTTCTGTACTCCCATCTGTTGCAGGTGTGGCAAATCCAGTATTAAAGAATACATGTGTGGCCATTCACTCAAATAATGACTTAGTCATATACTTAATGTAACTGAAAGTTTGTCGCAATGCATATTTCTGATGTTTGGTACTGATGGTAAACACTGAAAACATCAACCTGAACATTTTCTAACAAAGCTTTCCATGTAGCAAAACAGTTGTAAATTTGCCTGTAGTCATTTACAATTTGATGTGATGTCCTAGCATGGCTTCCTGAGACATGGTGCTTTTTTAGGAGCCAGTCATCTAAAGAAAAAGTAGACGTGTCTCTTACAAAAAGGAAGCTAGGTGCTTTAGGCATATTTATATTTCACTGGTTTTTATATTTTTCATGATGTTAGATCTCTAAGGATATTTTTGATTCCCATTCCCTTTTACCCGCCTATTTCCTTAATCTAAAAGAATACAGTGTACAGACGATTCCTCCCACACTTTTCTCCTTTCAGGTGATTTTTAGAGTTCAGTCTTCATAGTAAGTCATCCTTCAGCAAGTCTTCAGATAGGCTGGCTGATAGAGGGGAAGAGGATATAGATCCCCTATAATGTAGCTGATAAAGTGAATAAGTAACTTAAATAACCTGTGTCCCTCATTTCAAATCTCACTCAGCCTTCTGTCACTAGTGGGGCTAGTTCTGGTCTGGTTTATATTCCGCCTTTCCCCAAAGCAAGGGTGAGCCTACTCTTGCTATGCTTTTAATACGTATTTATATTTCAGAGTTTTTTCAGGTGAGCCATGCATACCATGCTAGCTTCTCGCTGATGTTTGAAGAGAGATTCAGGTGTCTTTTTTTTTTTTTTTTTTTTTTTTTTTTTGGTGTAAGTAACTTTGCTGTTCTTTCCCCATTGCTTTTTTTGGTCTCCAGTTGCTGGTATTGATGAATGTAGCTATGCCTTTCATACGTGTTCAGTAAAGCAATGGATAAAAATTTCCCAGGGGCTTGTTTGGTTGCTGGAAATCGCAAGGAAAAAAAAAAAATCCTGACTTTCAGTTTTAATTCTTTTAATGGGAAAGCTCATGTAAAGAGGACTCCTGCTGATTACAGCTTAATTTCTTTACACATTTTTAAAAATATGTTTTGTCTGTTATTTTAATTACTACAAATCACTTGTGCTATGTTTATATTTGCATCTCTCCCTATCACATCCTGTCTTCCTATAAGGATACACTTAAATCCTTTCCTTTTTTTTTCTTGTAAGAATGTACTTTAAGCATATTTCATATACCAGACTGCAACACCCAACCAGATTTTCTTTCCCGATTAGCTCGAAGAGATTGGTTTGTTTTTTCAAAAACTTTTGAAGTGGTTGAGCTTGCACTACTAACCTTTTCTTTCATTCTAAGGAAGAACTCATCTTTTTGATACTGTTATTCACAATACAGTAGGTGCACACAAATGTAATTTCAACATCTTCCCAAGGATAAGGAAGAAGAGTAGACTTTGAGCAAGGTTTAATAGCACAAAATAATGACAGAAAATTTGAAGTGATTCATAAGGTGTTCTAGGTTGTTTATTATTTATTTATTGTGCAGATTTAGATCTAGCATTTTTGCTAACATATTTCATTCTCGTAGAGTTGCTTGCCCTGTAAGCACAAATCTGGACACGAAAGTGACTTTTTTTTTTGATAAATATGAATAAACAGTGTTTCTGACGACTAAGGAAAGATGCAGCAGTGGAAGCTGAAGACTACCAGGACTGCCTCAATGGTCTGTGCACTGTTTCTCAAATGGTCCCTTGGACTTCTTCCTGCAGAATTCCTTCCTTTGTGCAGACAAACTCTTTATTCTCCTGTTGAAGTGTCAGGGATTTTGTGCTTTGGAAATATACTTGATCAAAGAAGTTTACTTGGTCAGTTAAGACTGTTAAATCTCTTCAGTTAACTTGTGCTTTGCAGACCTTGAACGACTGGATTCATCAGAACAAGCTTTGCTGTTTAATGTGATCAGGTTCAGGGCTCAAGCTCTCTTTTTTTCCTCTGCAGACTCTTTCAGACATTTTGAAACCTTCTTGGTGATGGAAGTGGCTACTCTTCTGGTATCTTATTTTCATTAGTGTTACACTTTGTTACATTCCATCACTGGACCTGAGATCTGCCACAGCTCTAGTTACACACCAGTGCATGAGTAATAACCCCGTGCACTTTCAGCTGTCATGGAAGGCACTATTTTTGCTGACTTCAAAATGATTTTCCATGCTACCAAAAGATTAATTTCTGTGAAGTTGTTTTACTCCTAGTGCTTCTAGATCTGGGATAATAGTACTTTGTTCTTTCACAGCCTGGTTAAACTTTATGAAAGTTTTAGAGCTGTGTGACCTTTCATTACTATATGAAGTAAAAACCAAGACTAGGCAAAGTGGATTGAGACTTTAAAAAAATCCTTTGACTTGGAAATGTCATTGGACCAAAAATGAAAGCTGTTTTCCTTCAACATCCACTGAAACTGAAAGCTCATATTTGATATTTGAAAGAGAGCAATCATTTGCTGTCATGGAACAGAGCCTTTCCAAAGGTGGGAAGGGGAAAATTTCAGAGGTGCTATTGCCTTCTGCAGTTAAACTGCATTTACTGTTTCATGCATGAAAACCAGGGAGTTACACTAATGTATATAGTTTCATGGCAGTTTAAGCTCATCTCTGTGATACTGCTGTAACTGTGAAACTGCAATAATTGTCCCATCTCCAGCCATGTCCATCTGCCTCCTCACTTCAACCAGAGCTTGCACTTGTCCAAAACTCAAAAATCTAGCAAAAGAATAGCCCTCCCCAGA
>VZSV01000021.1:1586103-1633251 GCA_013398735.1 Nothocercus julius
GCCTGGAGAAGAGAAGGCTGAGAGGAGACCTGCTCAGTGTCTATAAGGACCTCAGGGGAGGCAGTGAGGAGGATGGGGAGGCCTCTTCTCTGTGGTGGCCACTGATAGGACTAGAGGAAACGGCCACAAACTGAAACACCAGAAGTTTCACAGGAACTTTAGGAAAAAATTCTTGACCGTGAGGGTGACAGAGCCCTGGAACAGGCTGCCCAGAGAGGCTGTGGAGTCTCCTTCTCTGGAGATCTTCCAAACCCACTTGGACGCAGTCCTGAGCCACATGCTGTAGGTGACCCTGCGTGTACAGGGGGGTTGGACTAGATGATCTCTAGAGGTTCCTTCCGACCTTAAGCATTCTATGGCTAGTTCAAGGGAGCTGACTGGCATATACAGCTATGAGAGAATGAGCCCATATTACCTTGGATTTAAATTGGTTTAAGTTACTGTGGAACCACAGCTAAACCCATAGCAAAAGCAGTAAAGACAAGCAGAACTTCCTAATTCACTCTTCATATTTCTGTTAATGTACATTCCTATAGTAGGAAAAAGACAAGATTTTGGCTTTTGGGATGGCGATGACTTTGGACATTTAAACAAATTTATCTGACTATAATATACATTTACATGGATGCAACTGAAGTCAGAATTGGGCCAAGGATATATAAAAAGATGAGTAAAAAATTATCTGCTTCCTCCTCTCGTTGGCACCAGAACTATTTGGAAATATTTATTATTCTAATTAAACTAGGTTGTTTACAGGCACCTCCTCTCTTTGGCAGAATCAGACCTAGGAGCTTCACTGTATGATAATTTTGCTAGGTTGCAACACCCTTGTGTTGTTGTTGTTGTTGTTGTTGTTGTCATTGTTCATTTTCCAGCTATGTTGTACAAGATTACCTGACGAGAATTGAGCAGTCCTAGTGAAATTTGTCCTTTGAGCAATGCAATTGTTTTTATGCTAAAAGGATGCAATTTGAATACTCTTTATTCAGGTAGTCAAGTCTAAAGTGCAAGTGGTTCTGTAGGAAGAAAGACTTAAATACCATTCTATATGCGGTAACATAATCGTCTAGAAAAAATTAAGGGTTTATGTGACAATTGTAAGGCAAAGAGCTGCTCTGTGTGACTTGCACTACTAAAAGTAGCCCCTGTCAATTATTCTAGATCAATGACTTGCATATGTAATAGTAGAAATAGTACTGCTTAGAAATACTCTCTGCATCTAAATGTATCTCTATCTTGTAGTCTGCAAAATCTCAAACATATCTGAAAGTTAAGCCTGTGTTTAAGGATCCACTTTGTCATTAAGTGAAGGACACTAATAAACTGTTGTTGTAGTGTGGAGGCAGAAGAGCGATACTTAAGTGTGTCAATCATTTCTCAATGCAATTCCTTGAAGAATGACACAATGCTTCTTCATTTCTCAAGATAGGTCATTGCCTTCTCCCCTTACAGGTCTATGATTTCTTGGGTATGATGACTTGCATAAATTGCTTCTGCGCATCAACAAAGAATCATTAAAATGTAGGATTAGGAGGGCTTTAAAGAGATCATCGTGTCCAGCTCCCTGCTCATGTAGCTTGACTTGGAGTTGACCTGTGCCTTCTCTGAGCATTGAGCTCTTCTATGATTCATACACGCTAGCAGTATTGCACACCACCTTACAGTGGATGAAGATATATTGTTTTCTTTATTTGCATGCATTTCTTTATCAAAACATACAAAAAGACTGAATCATATGATGGGACACAGCTATTGCTGTGTAAACTTTGTTTCCAAAGTAAAAGCACTTGTTTGAGTAGGTTTTATACTGGAACTACTCAGAGGATTCTGCTGCTTTTAGCTATAACAGTCCTAGTTAAAGCAGCAAAACTCTAAGGTATAGACAGGCCTTTAAAGTCTCATTTAAATATTTTAGTGAAATGAGACTTGAGAAGTGGTCTGCAACTGACCTTGCTTCAGTTATTATGTGAGTTTTTGCCTATAAGAGCAACTTGATTAGTAATTTCAGTTGCATAAGACCCCATTCTTTTATCACAACAGCTCTCCCTGCCCAAATGCTAATTAAAACAACAAACATGAACAGAAAATTCTCAAAATCCACCGTCAAAGCGTTCTTTTTCATGTTCTCGCTAAGCCATCACTTCCCTGTGTTTTATAGCATCCATCCGACCTTACCTTTGGCTCCGGGGTATTATTTATTTGTAGCAACATGCTGTTGAATGTGTACTGTTATTTTCTATATATTACTTTAGGGATGGATTTTCAAAAGTCATGTTTTTCAATGGAAGGCATGAACCTTGCCACACAAAACTTTTGACTTCAGTGCTATCATATGGGTCAAGGATTAATGCTTTAGAAAATCTTCAAAAGAAAGGTTAGTCACTGCTCCCCAGTATGTGAGAATTCTGAAGTTAGGGTTATACTTTTGGTTTTGTTTTCTTTTCCTTTCAGTTTTATTAGGGTTGTTTATGTGTGGTTTGCCATGTAGATAAATCAGATTTTTATTCACATATGTTTGGGTTCATAACTGGAAGAGCAACTTGATGTTGCTTAGAAAAGGTGCTGTTTAGAAGAGGAGTAATTGGAGCTGAAGAGGAGCTAGATGCTTTGGAGTAAGCTGTGTTGTTTTTCCCATTGTTTTAGAGATTGTTTCTATGGTCATCATTCTTATGCTTCATTTCAAGGTACCTTCTCCTTTCTCTAAGTGCTGGCCTCTATATGTTCTCTTACCTGTGCAGTGATTTAGGCTGTACCTGCTCTTGAAGTGTAGTCCTACAGCAGTCCCTCTAATTAAAAAGAAACTAGTGGGCAGCTTAGTCCTGAGATGCTAATCTACTAAAGACAGAGAGCACCCTGAATAGTTCCTCACTTAAAAAGAAATCAGTAGTCCCTGAGATTAAGGACTCTGTCTTTCTAACAATGAGCACAAGGTCCATGTTTAGATGTTAGCAGCACTTCATTTCGGATTCTTGGCAAAAATCTCTGTTATAACAAAGACCATCAAAAAATTAAAATGGGAAATCCCAGTTTTCAGGCACATGAAATACTGCCAAGAATTGTGTAGTATAAACTTTTCTAACACATCTTTTAATAATTATTAGCAATGACTTTTTTTTTTCCTTCTCCCCTTCCCCCCCCCCTCCCCCCCCCAAGCTTTAAGAAGTTGAGGAAAATTGTTTGCTATTCTTATCTTTTTCAGGTGGATTGGCACAGAGAACTTAGTCCTTGACCACTTAAAAGGTGTTGTGGGGCTTTTGTGGCCATCACTGTTTGGAGACAAAAGCATGGGTTTGTGTGTCCTGCAATGCTGTGTATCACTTCCTTCTCTCTTGAGGGCAGGAAAAAAAAAGGATAAGAAACACCCATACCGTTTGGTGTAGATCAGGGTCACTTACCTCAGTTTGCCTTGATATTGCCAGTAATACAAGCAATGGTCTTTGGCTCTTCTTACGTAAAACCAGCTTCTGATGTTCTGGAGGTGCTGAAATAGCCCAGCAAAGTAACCAGTGCTCCACTAATGCTATGGGATATGCAGGAGAACAGGAGCTACAAACCAATCCCCTGTCTTTCTTCCCATCTCCTACCTTTTTCTTTCTCTGCTCATGTCTCTTACAGTTGCATAGATATGTTCTGACACAGGTTTGACAACACTTGAAAATGGTAAAAATAGACTTGCAGGGAGATTGGGTCACAAAGCCAGGTTTTGAAGTTAGTCTTGGAGATGTCAGATTGCATGTTCTTCATAGCTTGTATATGCAAATGTTTGTCTTGCACGGTTGAGCATGTTGTACACTCTTATTTGTGTCTTTCAATGCTGTAGTTAAACAACTACGAAAGGATTATGGAAGTTTCTTGGAAGTTATCACCTGGAAAGAGGGTGCAGTAATTTAAAAATAGGAACTGCTGCTACCTCAGTCCTCAAAGTTCACCATGACTTTTTAGATTTGAGCAGCAAGTAAGAACAGAAGGCTAAAAGTTACTGTGTTCCAATGGCAATTACAAGCTAAGGGAAAAATCCCTGAGAATAATAAATTGTCCATGGGAATGAATGGCAAGTCATTTTTTGCTCAAGAGGAAGGCCATCCTCCATATACTGGAAGTCTTATCTTGCCAGCCTCTTTTGAAACATATCACAAAATATGTACATTAGCTGGCACTGCAAATTGTACTTGAAAGTTAATAACTGAAGAGTGATTTTCTTTCAATGCTTTATTTAAATATTTGTGTGTTTGTTTCTGGACTTGGAGAAATCCCTAGTTAAGCAATGAGATTGTAAGAGCTGAAAATTGTTTTACTCAGGACTGTCCAACCAGAAGTGACATTAGCTATTTGTCAGGAGCTGGAAGCCTCTTGCTGAGGAATCTTTTTATTTTGGAGCTGGTAATAGTCACTGTTATCTTTGATAGGTATATACCATCTCTGAAGAATATGTAATGTGCTTTTATGACATATTCTGTAGATATTGATGCACAGGGGAGTATGATCTAGTTGTGCTGTGCTCTACCGAAGTTACTTTCACCACCTGTATGAAGAAACTCAAGGTCTTTTGTCCAAATGCTTTGTTAATGCATAGAGAGCAGATACTATCACATCAGTACAAGTTTAAGTCCATCACGCCACCCCTCCCCTCAAAGGTAACAACTCCCGCTCTCTTCTGGAACCCATAAGCAGAATCCCATCCTCATCAGCTCTCCTTCACCAAAAGGTATGGTAAGAGCAGGGTGTCCATTACCAGGACTCTTGTACCAGAAGCCAAAAAGATCCTCAAAGGGAAACCTACCCCAGCCTGTTAATCTCTTGGGGTTACAATTGAGCACCTGTGAAGTTGTCAAGTGCATGAATAATGGCCAAAGGATGCAAAGAGGTATAGGAGTAGGTTTCAGGGTACACACACCTGATACATATACATAGGAGCTCCTCCTCCTAGCTCATTCACTAGCTGTTACTGCATAGCTACCTTGACTCTGGTAACAGGCGCACACACACACACACACACACACACACACAATCCCATCTGGTTTGGGCTGAGGTCCCTGCCTGCTATTCTCCTGTCATATGAGGAAGGAAGAGATTCCTTATTCTGCTGATCTTGGTCTCAGATAGGAGAAAGGACGTGATATTACCACAGACAAATCTTATGTATGTGCTGAAAGTTGGGAAAGAGCTATCTTAAGGAGAAAGCTAAGGAGCGCAGATGTTAGTTCCATGCATTTGCTTCTCTTTCTCTGTTTTACCCCCAAAATATCAAAAAAAGCAAGACTTCTCATAAAAGGAGAGCTTAAAATAGTTCCTTGCAATATTTTAAAGTGCCTCTCAGGGCTTTGTTATCAGTTCTTAAAACTGACCGCAAGTATCAGCTGTAAAATTTTCCCGCACCCTGGATTCCTTATGATGACAATGAAGAATTTTCTTGAACATTTATGTAGTGTTTAGATATCAGATGGAAAAGCTTTTTTTTTATTTACAAACGTAAAGGATTCATATTTTGCTATTAGAATGCTATTAGAAATGTTTTTTTCTTAGTTACATTTGTCTCATAACAGACTTCCGAACACGAAGAAGTGCTCAGAAGTGAGATGTAATGGTGCAGGAGTCAGGAAATCATAAGGCTGCTGCTGGCTGTCACTCATGTGATTTTGTGTGACTTAAAATTGAGGAGAATGTATATAAAGTGGCATGAATGAGTCACCAGAATGGGATGACTCAAGTTGTTGCTATGAATGCTGTGAGGAATTTTAAATGATGAGCTCCCACAGCGACAGCACTGTGAGTCTCTGGGTGACAGGAAAAGAGCTGAGATATTAGCAGTATGATGAAGTGAAACTTCAATTTACATTAGATACATCAGAAAGAGTAAGCGCAACCTTTGCCAGTTGACCAATTTCACAGCCTTTCGGTATGGATAAGAGTAAGGAGTGTGATGTTTAATGCAGTACCTGTGATTGTACTTGGTTGTTTATAGAAATGATTTAACCCTCTTCAAAACACAGGACCAAGTGGCAGCCTTGCTGTGATTGAAGCTGTAATGAATATATCAGGAATCTAGCCTGAGAGCTATGGGGGATATGTCTGGCAAGGAATTAGAGCTGCTTAGTGAAACATCTTGGTTCCTGCACCCGAAGATCATTTTATATTTTAGAAGCAGAAGAGCTGAGGGTTATCAGCGATGCCATCATGCTCCCAAGCAGCCACAGCTCAGAGCAAAAGTACAGCTGGAAAGTCTACAGACCTGTTGAGGTCTTTGGGAAATTAGTTTCTTATGGATGGGAGCTCAGTTGCACCCCCCCCCCCCCCAAAAAAAAAAAAAAAAAAAAAAAAAAAGGAAATAAAGAAGAGTTGAGGGCATGAAAGGGAAAGAAAACAGGCCTTCTGGTGGAGCATTTTCAATAGAACATGAGAAGGCAATTTGGACTGCTGCACAAATGTGAGATCGCAGAAAGCTGTCAGACAGTGACCCGGACAGAAAGGAAAGGAAGTGAACTCTGCCTATTCCAGCTTTTGCTGGTGCTGCCAGTCTAAAATTACAATCCCCAACAAATGACCTTTCCTGTGTTCTCTTGAAAAGACCGAACTGTGTCTGTTTAGCAGCTGGCTGTATGGCTGGCAGAATTTGACTCCCCTTTGACATGATTACTTATTCTGAGATGCTGTGAAATAGGGAATAATGTGGAAGATGCACTCATTTGCCTTCAGGGAATATGGATGCTGTTGTCTGACAGTCACAGACAGGTGATGAACCCTCACAGAGACCTTCAAATAATAGCCATAATATTATGGCATATTTAATGAGTGCACATTTCAGCTGAGGAAAAGAATATAGGAGGAGGTTCTCTTCCAGCTGTAAAGAGCTGGTGTTTAGGGCATGGTGACTAGCTTTAAAAGAACACTTTTTAATGGATTTTCTAAAGGTACTGACTATAAAGTGATTACTCCTACTGACTTAGGAGCTGTTTGATACCACAATTCAGATATGCAAACTGCATTTGCAAACTTGTTTATGCAACACATACATGTGCAAATGCCTGTTTCTCGCAAAGAGCAAGAGAATGGATTCTCACATTATATTGCTATGAATTTTATTAGCAAGTCTGCAACTATTTTCTAAACCTCTGTGGCTTCACTGTGAATGTCTCAATTCCCTTTGATATCTCCAAAACAGTATTATGCACAGGATGGGTACAAATGTGTCTTCTTGAAAGAGTGAGGCACTAGACTTTGAGTAGTGTCACAGTCCTGCTGGTAGCAGTGTTAGTGATATGTCATCTTTAAAAGTGCCAAGGATATGAAGCCCTGACATGTGTTTTTCTGCCCAATGTAAATTCTTGGGGCCAAGGCTGGGATTTGCTCACTCTGGAGTTTCATGAACAAGTTTGTTGATAACTTTCTCATGTGGAGGATTTGGCTGATGGAATTAATTTATTTTATGGAATAATTTATTTATTCTTCGGAGAACAGAGATTCAGGTTGAGCTGTGCCAAAATAGGTGTTAACTCATCTAGTTAAGCATTCTTTTTTCATCTACCTAGTTAAAGATTTTTTTTATCGTTATATTACTGTGTTCCTATATAACTATGTTACTAGATGTGTACTAGGCACATCTTTAACAGGTGACAGGTCACCTCTTATTAACACAGTTGATCTAGCTAGAGCAATTCTCTTGCAACTAATCTATGGTAAATACCGTTCTTACTAATGTTTTCGGTGTTGCTTTGAACTGTGTGCCAACCCAAAATAGATATCTCCCAGCCAACCCAAAATAGATATCTCCCAGCTACCCTTTAAGACACTGAAGAGCCACTAAATATTTAACCTTCTTGCAAAGCAGGTAGCCTCTATAAGTGCTCCTCTGAAGAAACTGGCAATCAAAGCACTTCAGAAACTTTTCAGCCTTGACTACTCCTACTCATCTGCTATTCTTAGTGCTCTATTGCCGTCAAGAATTTAGCTCAGAGCTTTGAGATTCTTAACACTTCATCAGTGTCTCAAGATTCCCTTTTTGCATCTTTTATTTTAAGACATACAGCTTCTGGTATTAATGCACAACCTCCTTTCCTGGAGAAAAGTGTGATTGTTAAGAACTGTAAAAAAGCCGATTGCATTTCATGATTTTTTTTAGGCTTCAGAATGAACTTTTTCCTTTCATTCTTACTCTGTATAGGGGGCAGATGTTGCTAGTACAGCTGATTCTGCTTCTGAGTTCTCTCAGAGCAAACTCTGTACTGTGCTTGCTTGAATGTTTTGCTGGCCTGGAGCTTAGTCTGGAACAGTGACTAGAAAGTGTGTATCAAACTAATGAAATAAGCATCAGTGAGCTAGTGAATAAACATAGCTGTCTGCAGATAAAGAAATACACTGAAATGAACGGTGTTCATTTATTAAATGTTGCTTGTTTCTTTTAACCAATGGTTTTGCTCATGTAAAATACAAGTGCAGAGTGATCCTGTATAGTAGAGAAAAAAAAAGCTGCGTGTACAAGCACAAGGTGGAAAAGCAAGGGAAAAGAATGAGGGCATGGCAGGGAGCCTGATCCTGCCTGAATGAAAGCATTGCTGCTGGCTGCCAAGCTCCCTTCCCTTAGCATCTGGACCAGGGTGCTGAGGGGTGTCCAGACCAATAATGTTTATTTTTGATTAGTGTATGGTTGTTGCTAAACAAGAAATGAAGAAGCTGTGACTTAAGTAGTAGGCACAGAACACTGCAGACCCTAAGGAAGAAATCACTTATTTTGCTTCTATCTTACTTTTTGTGGGAGCAGTATATTTTTGTCCTCTTGAAAAGAGGTTGTGCTTAAGGAGCAAAACAAATCAGAAGGGGATTTTTTTGGTGAGGGCAGAAAGGATGGTAGCTCAATGGATGCTGTACAAATGGTAGAGAGCTGACCATCTCAGGAAGACAGATAACCTTTCTGTCTCTCTAGCAAATTGTGGTATAACTGTTTGCTTCTAAAGGATCCATTTATGAATATGTGCTGACTTCTGTGCCTCTGGAATAGAGAAAAGAAGCAGCCAATCTTTGTAATTGCTCAGTTAAAGCTTTCACCAACAGAAAACATAGATCTGTTGTGCCAAGTTCCACTTAGTATGTATTTTGGAGATATTTATGCTGCTCCCTTACTGCAGGAGCAAAGCAGAACTTTACTAAAATGACTTGCAGATGGTGGGAGCATTGCTAATCATACATGACTATGTATGAACAAGATAAGGCAGTCCTGAGACTGCTCTTGCTTGACCAGAGAGTGGAACATCGTCATGAAACACAGAATTGGAGGAGAATCAGTGTTCACTTGTCAAGGAGAAAGTTACATGAGTCACCTACTTTAATTAAAAAGTAATTAGGCAAGAGTACCAGCAGACTGCAATAATTGAGGAACCATAGAATGAATTGTTGTCATGAGTCTAGATTTTTGCAAAGCACTACACAGAGCACATTAGGTACAAGCATGACATTTCCGACCTTCTAAGTATTCCCTCCTAGATTACTGTTTTATCTTTAAATTGTAGCAAATATGATTAAAATTAGAAATGAGGAAATCTGGGTGTCATCCATAGGATGCTACAGAGTAACACAGTCTGATGTGAAAATGTGCCTACTGGTAGGACAACAGTCCAGTTGATGATGAGAATCCATAGATGTGTGAGGAGCAGAAGACTTTGAAATGGGTAACTAATCTGAGACTGTCAGGAAGAAATGAGGGAAATGCAGTGGAGAAAAGGAAATATCCATCCCTTGATGGATTTATTCAACATATGGCTCTAGCTTGGAAGGACTGCTGAAAGTTTGATATGTAGCTCCGTTCTTTTTAAAATGGTCAAAAACATAACCGAGGAGCTCTATCAAGAGTCATAGTCTATATTCTGCACACAGGCCAGTTTGAAAAGTATCTTTATATCTGTCTTTAACTGCTATGCTAGGAAGCCATGCAAGGAAGTGTAGACTGATGAAAAATTGCTGGAATTGAGCTGAGCAGTGAAGCAGGGAGGCAGATCTAACCTGCTAGAAAGCTTTGAAAATCTTTATTACAAAGATACAGTGGGTGTTAATATGTTTAATGAGTTGTGTCTAACTGCTAAAATCAAAGCACTTTGTTATAGACACCAAATAATCACACTTGTACTGTGCAATTATTCACCATATCACTCACCAGACTTTTCAGAGTTCCTACCTCTATCAATGTGGCCAGGCATAAAACTTATGGCCAACCCATCTTATTTTTGCTATTATTGCTATTATGATTATCATCATTATTTATTCTTCTCACAGGAAGAATATGAGAGTGATATCTTGCTTAAAAACGTATTTGAAAATCTTTTCCCTCAGTGCGTGACTCAACAAACAGACATTGTTCAGAGCATCAGGAGCACTTTGGTTGTCTACTCACATGGTCATCTCTGCTAGAAAATGCATATATAATGCTTGTATTTCTGTATATAATATGTAATGTGTTCTGTGTGTGTGTATATATATGTATGCACACTGAATAAATATAATATGTAATATTATATATTATATAATATTATGTGTGTTTCTGTCACATTCTTTCCAGAAGATTTAAAAAAACTTTGAATTATGTCATTGCATTTCACTCGATGCTTTTATGCTAGGGAAAAATCCAGGAGTAATGTGTAGAATGTGTTTTTATTGAAAACAAAATAAAAAAAAAATCAGAGTAGATGTTCAAAAAGTTAGACATGGAAAATGAGACTTCCTTGCTCAGCAGACCAGGGAAATGACAGTGTAATTCCTTGCTGGAAAGTATCAGCTCTGACCTGAAGAAATTGCCTCTAGTGTTGTTTCATTCCTTAGCTCATTCATTTTATGGCATCTCTGTTGTGGTCAGTATAGATTTTATGATGCAGCCATCCATCATGCTTGTAGGACTGTGGTGGACCATGGCTGCCGTGTCCTTTGGCGCAGGCTGCCGCAAGCTGTTGCAAAGTATGGCTGTTTAATAACCGCCACCAAAGTGGCCTGTGTCTGAATCAGACCCCTTGAGGTCAAAGACTCCATATAGTGTTTCCAGGCCGCCAAACAAACCATTAGTCTCATGACAACCGTGCATTGGAGAACCCTACAAAACAGTCCTACGAGGCTGTAATTTTTAAAATAGTGAACAGTCCCTTGACTCTCTGTTCCAGGCTGGTCTTGCTCTGGGTTTGACCTCATTGCATTGATGAAACAAGAGGAGTTTAGTACCTTGACTGTCCATGCCTTGGGGTGTGTGTGCACAGACACATACTTACGCACTTATTTCTTTTTATGTAAAATAGCATCTTTCTTAGGAAGGTGTGTACAGGCACTTCAATCTAACAGTCAGAGACATGCTAAATAGAAATATTTGCCCCACTTTGCACGATTGCAAGTAAAATAAGAACATAAAGAAATTTAACTCCCACTAGAAAGCATAGTGCTTCTCCAGCAATGTTATTTTTTGGCTGACGATAGCTGTGTCATCATCGCTGTTCCAAAAGCAAGAGCAGATCGTGACCTACCTGTGCTGCAGCCCTGCATAAACCTCAACAGCTATTTCATGCAAAATTACTCTCTAATTAAGTTGCACAGTGGTAGAGCTAGCACAAGCTGTACTGAAAAGGGGGTGCCGCTTTGCAGTAGGCACTAGAAGCTCAGCATGGCATTAAGCAAATGGAATAAATGCTTCTTCACAGCCCAGTGCTCTTTATATTTAACCTTGCACTGCCAGCTATTGCATGCTGGCTGACTGTACCCTGCCTATGCTACAGACAGGACCCTGAGAGTCAGCCCAGTTATGGTGGAACTATACCCAAACTAGATGATAAAGTGAGTTTTGATTTGAAAGGTAGGCTGTAATATACAGTCCTGTTTCCTAGCCTGGTGCTGGTCCTTCCGGGTATTATTACTGGAGGCACACTGAGGAGCTGGAAAGAGAATCCAGAGATGAGGAGACATCCACAGATACATGTGGTCTGTTGCCTTCACTGTTACTAGCAGGTGTTAGATGAATAATTCCCATAAGGAAGGCATACCCTTTTGCTGCTGCTCTTGACATTCTAAAATATAGGCTATTTTATGCACATTGAAAGAATGTCTTTTGAGAAATTGTAGATAATGTATTAAATCTACCGTTAAAAATTATACTGGAGAGAAGAGATCATTCAAGTACAGAAAGTATTTGCCTTACTGAAGTGGAAAGAAAAAGAGAAGAGAAAGAAATTAATCAGGTAGCATTAGAAGACTTCACGAATTGTCTGGGCTTGGTACAGAGTAAAATATAATTTTGTATGGTTGGTTGCTTGAGGTTGCTTTAGATATCAAAGGTGAGGAGACGCTTACTGAAGTAGGGACAGGGAAGATCTCTATTAAAGCCAATGACTATTTGGCCATTACCAGTCCTGTCGTGTGCTGCCAGCTCTCAGTTACATACACCCAAAGTCATGCACAACTGTTCTCTATGCACTAGACAGCCATTCTCTCTATTGCAAATAAAAAGCTTTGGGGATTTTTCTCATATTTAAATAAATAGTGACACACTTGCAGAAGATGTCCAAGAAGATTCAAAAGGACCATTGCAGGTCCAGAATATGTGCTTGTGGATGGCAATGGAGAACTTGGCCCTTTGATATAGGAGGAGCTGCTATGCAACCAGGCCTGGAGAATCCTTTTTGCTTCTACAGCTTGGTGTAAACAAAAAATGAGCATTCCCTCTTCCCTCCCAAAGAGACCATTGCTTGTTTTCTACATCTACGTTTCACATTTCTTTCTTGGTGGAACAGTACATGTTCACACTGCTTCCATTGATATGTCATTGCTTCTCAGTCTAACAGACCTTTTCTAGGAGTGCAATTCTTTTTCTGTGGCTTTATGTACTTACCTTGTGTGGGTTTGCTTTTTCAAATTGTAAAGCCCCCCTCTGTCAAACCAAAATAAATCAAGTTATAAACACTTTTCCTGCTGTAATAATTTTTGTTTCTTATTTTAAAAGTATGGGGAAATGACTCTCCCTTATGTAATAAAGCAGAAAATGTGACTGGTGACACGAGGCTGGTATCTCAAAATTAAGTGGGGTTTCCACTTCTCATTTTGCTTCACCCAAGGACTGCATTCCTCAGTGCTATATCAGGAGCAAAGCTCGCTAATTGTTCTTTTATATCTGCCATTTTTTCAAGGGTGAGATTAAATATTTTTAATTAAGCATCATGGAACCAGATTGTTGCTTTAGTTGGCTGTCATGGACATGGAGCTGGGACATTGCATTCTTCTCTACACTCTTTCTGTCCTGTTTCCTCTTCTCTGTGCACATACAAGGACAACAAAGTTAAGTTTTCCCATTGCTTTTGTCTTGTTACCTGAGCCGAAGCCTGAGCAGACATGGGAAATAAGACTCTTCTTACTCTTAATTTTCCAGCACAGTTGATTTAATGTCTGTGACAATTCACTTTGAGGAAACATATGCTATACAACGTTTCCAGCTCTGGGGACCACTTTTGCAATGCGCTGAATGCCATATGAGATATGAGCATCCTCCAGCGTGACTGTAGGAGTCAGAGACTGTAGGGTTGTCAACACTTCTCAAGCGATGCTAAGCCTAGGGATGCAATGAAAGCAAAGAAGATGGAGAGACAGAGGTCATGGTATGTTCTCTGCAGTGGAAGAGGAGCAGTCATTTGTCCGGATATACACTCACCATAATTCAAAGGATAATTTGCTTTCATATTTGCCTGCTGTTTATCAATGATGATGACCCAGGTTCTACTCCCTTCAACCCTAGTTTACATCCTGTAGGTCAGAGCCAGAAAACCTGTTTGTCTTCTCTGAGTTGGTAGTTTGGCTTTGAAGACCAAATTGATTTTTTTCCTGGATGGTCATATGTTTCAAACAGAGGACGAAGGAGAAATCATTAGTCATGAGCCATGAACAACAATATTGTTTCATGTTTTCTTGCATTTTGTTTTTTTTTAGGTTTACATTCTCAGGACAATCATGTGCTAGCCACTTTTTTGTTCCTAATGCGGAAAGAGATTTTGAAATGTCAGGAACCAAATCTGTTGGAATATATGAATGGGAATGAAAACTATCTCTGGGATAAATGTGGTAGATAAGATATGCAAAAACTGAAGGACTGCTGTAAGATTTTTTTCGTCTTAAATGTGGATTTCTAGACTGCAGATGTCATTTTTCACATTCCTTCCTTTTCAGTGGAACACAGAATGAAGCCCATGAGCTAGGGAAATGCAGATTTAGCAAGGCAAGATTTCTAGGGCCCCATCACAAATATGTGCTAATATTGATATATATTAATACAGACAGAGTGATCCAAAATCAAGCCAGATATTGCAAAGTTATGTGTGAGGACAGGGCTTACTATCATGCATAGCTTTGGAAAAAATTCTAGGATTCTCAACCTTAGAGTTGGAGCCAGCTCCTTTATAGTACTACTCTGTTTTTTATAGGAAATAATCTTGGCTGACACAGCCACACCTTTACCAGTGAGACTGACCACTTTCTTAAAAGACCACAACTTTTAGACTACTCTCCACCATAGCTTTCTTTCAGGGAAGAAGAGTGATTGATGAACTTGGTGTTCTTGCCCAGCAAAATCCCTGAAGCTCATTCAAGCTCCGTTTCTCTCTCTCTCTCTATTTTTTTTTTTTTCTCCCTCAAATGTGAAAATAAGAGGAGGAAATGGAAAGGGAATGTACCTGTAGCAGGTCTTCAGAGATCAGATTTAAATACAGTATGTTGTCTTTGTATTTGGACTGCCAAATAAAATAATGATTGAAAATGAAGATTAAAATTGGAAATCTTCTTTCACATCTAATGAAAATCAGTAATCTTGGCATAGCATATGGTGCTGCATTCAGCTTTTAATGCCGTAGGAGGAGTTTGCAGATGACAGCACATATGTCTGTACAGTCCGCTTCAGAATCCCCAAGTTTAGATATTCCATTGAATCAGTAATTTTTAAGGATTGAAATGTAAGCATTTTCCTCTTCCCCTTTCCTATCCTCCCACCCCACTTCAGAAAAGCAAACCCATAAAAGTTGGGCCTTTCCTAATACTTTAACATTATGTCCTGATCACCTCTTCTCAGTCTGAATGATCCTTTCATGTTTCTGGTATTCCTTTGCAAATTAAAAATGGTACTTGCATTTTTGTTCGAGTGAACAAAGGAGTCCAAGGAAAATCAGGAGGCATCTTGGAGCTCTCATGACATCTGCCAGAAAAGCCTCCTGAGTTGCTAATTTCCAATTCTAGAAAACCCTCAGCAGCCAATATGGGATAGAGGAGAAAGTGTGTGAATTATACGTGGAGTGTGATACTGTGTTTCCTTCCTGACAAATGTGGTAAAACTTTTAGGATGCCTGAGATTTCCTTTACTAAAGAATTAATGTAGTATTCCAGTTTCCTAAAATCACATCCATACCTTCGCCATGTGCAAACATACATTCTAGCCTTGATTTGCCATGGCTAGAGTTCAGGTCACTTCAAGGCAAAATGTCAAGCTTTTGTTTCCTATGCCATTAGATTTTGTTTGTGTTTCCTTACTGATAGCACTTATGTCAAAATTTTGATACATTTTATAACGCAGCATTTGGTTTCAAAAGAGAGACAGCATGTGTACGTTAATTAGAATTGATAAAAATAATAATAAAAAAAAAAGTAGCATAATAAACACAGAAGTAACACCTCCTGCTCCTGTGTCAGAAGTTGGGGGTAATTCTTTGCAAATTCATGAATATTAGCCCACTGCCTTGAGAGAAAACATGACGAAGTAAGGGAAAAAGACAACTGTTCA
This sequence comes from Nothocercus julius, assembly GCA_013398735.1. NCBI lineage: Eukaryota > Metazoa > Chordata > Aves > Tinamiformes > Tinamidae > Nothocercus > Nothocercus julius. The sequence continues at coordinate 1,601,876 of VZSV01000021.1, forward strand.
GCATGAAGTCAGGCTTAGGAGTGGGTCCTCATAGCTGCTGAGATGAACTGGATATGGAGAAATATTGAAAGTGAATATATTTGGCTGCAAAGATCTGTGTGTTAAGGGGACCTATATTAAGATATGAGTGCAAACTTAGCTATATTGAAAAGGTACAGCAGTAGGTGCAGCTTCTAATTTATTTATCAATATACTTTAAAATTGGGTTTCTTTTGAAATATGTAGTATCAAAATATGCTATATACTTAAGGATATTGGGATTTACTGGTTATTTGAAATGAATGTATGGATTCTTCCATCGGAACTAGAGTTTGGAATCTGTAGACTTCTTTGAATTCCTTAAAATTCAAGATGAAGATTTTGTCCGTGTTCTCGAGCTCATTGAGACCATAACAATGTCCACTACCACCTGACCAATATTGGCCTGTCCTTTTGATCCTAACTCAAGTTTCAATAAGCCTGTTGCCTCTTTCATAGAGGAGCTGCATAAACTCAGACTGGTTCCTTATGAAGAAGGCAAATACCTCCTTCTCTTCCCTGCCTGTCTTTCCTGAAAACCTTGTATCCAGGATGAACAGTGGGACAGTTCATAGAAACTCTGCTCCTATAAACCGTAGGACAGTTATTATATAACATAATAACGGCAGCACCCATATTCTAACATTGTAGTCATGTGTCTGGCTCTTGCTGCTCCTGTTTGTACATGTATTTGTGCAGGGGATGTAGGGCGGCCCATTTCAACTTCCTGAGCGCTCTCCCTCACCCATGACCCTGTCCCAGGTACTTACCTCCCCAACCTCCGTTCTCTTAGTTAACTGCAAACCGTTATCACTGCATCAAGTTTAAAATCCTCCATGCCAAGTTGGCAAGCCTGTTGGCAAAGATGTTTTTATCCTGCTTTGTCAAATGAGTTGTCAAACCTTTGTCAAAACTCTCACTAGCAGGTCTTTTTCCTCAAGGAGAGACCCTTGGCCATAAAAGCCAAAGTGCTGCTTGTAACGGCAGCTGGGCTGCCAGTTGTTAATTCACAACAGGCATCTGCTCCTACAGCTGATCTTTGTCCATCTGTCCATCTTGTTCTAGTTATTCACACTAGTTTCCCACTGCCCCAACAAAGAGAAACAAAATGATTTAGAAACCAAATTTCCATGATATTTTCCAACTTTACAATATCTGTTTTGTGACTGAAAAAAAAAAACAAAACAAAACAAAACAAAAAAACCCATAAATCTATGATAAATAGTAGATAACTTGAAGAGTATTTGTTATTGTGTGAAGTACAGAGGATTGCACACTGGATTGAAGAACCCAAAATTTCTGGGACTATAAGATTTGTTTCCCAGTAAAGCTGGCTCTGTACTTTTTCACTTTATTTTGAGGAGAAATTATATATGTTGAACAGTACAGATCCCTATTTGTCAATCAGAAAAGACTTGGGGAAATGAATTGTCATTTGAACAGAGCAAGCACGAAAACATTTTGAAAAAAGAAATCAAAAGCTGGCTTTGGTGGTGCTTGTGAACCTTTTCATTCATTTTTCATGAGAAATGATAGAACAGATATTTTATCTGCAAGAATGTTTGCATAACTCCATCTAACTGCAGTTTTTTTCAGTAGTCTGTTAAGTGCAATAGCAATTTATAATACAAATAATCTTGCTGATTTCGGAAAAAGTTTCAATGAGGGAGCACACTAGCGCATTTGTTCATTACAAAATAACAAAGAAATCACCTAAATAAGCAATTCCTGGGCAATTGATTGCAGTTGTTCCAGCAGCAATTGCTGGAATTCCTGGGCAGCTGTTTGCACAGGGTATTCAAAAAACTGAAAGAAATTAGAAAGTTGAAGTGTTTTGTAAAGCAGAAAAAAATAAATAAATAAAGAGCTCTCCTACCCCCAGGACTTGCTGGTTTTGTTATCCTGAGTAAGTACTTGCTCTTCATAATGTCTCATATTCTGAGAAGATGTTGCTATAACCTTTCTTCAGAGCTACTCTGTAATTCTCATACCATATTCTCCATAACAGGGTCTTAGCACAGTCCAGCAACATATGGTATATGATGAAGAACCAATTTATATTCCTGGTGCAATCTAGCAGATTAAAAACTACATAAACCTCAGATGATTTTTTTAGTAATCAGATTTTACCTTTTCCTTGGCTTTTTCCTGCTGGCATTTAGGAGTATGTGTATGTGCTGCCCTCTAGCAGAATATCCCATAACATACCTAACGTTTCTAATTACTTTTGTTCGTATGAGCACTGCCTTTTGGTGCTTAGAAACTGCCTGAAGAAGATGACCTTTGGATGATGGTTGTAAAGAGCAAGTGTCATTCAGAATCTTTCTGCCCTTCTCCACTAAGAACCTCCCGGTGGTCCCTACCCCTGTATTAGGTTGTTGGTCATAGATGGATGTTGCATACAGGTAAACAGTTGAGTGGGAATTTCCATGCATGCACTGTTCATCAGTCCTCCTTTTCTCTGGAGGTCTTGACAAATGGTTCGTGAATAACAGCTTCAGAGGTACTCCTTGTACTGGGAAGTTGAGCTTGTAAGCAAACAAACCACACTGAATCTTCCATTATTTTCTCTGTATTGATGTGCCTCAAACTGCCTTAATTGTGGTAAGCCACAATAGACATCTTCCCCTGGCAGGTTAATATCTTCCTTCTTTGTGCGATGCTCTTGGGATACTTAATCCACGGAGATGAAGATTGAATGTGTTCTGGAGAAGCAGCCTTGTAGTAAAACCTCACAATTTTGAATACCAATATCTCTCTCTTGGGACCAGGCCTTTACTACCTTGAGGTCTGCTGCAAGCATGGAAAGAACCATCTACTGTATGAGAACACTGACAGGTAAATGATAATGTGAGTCAAAATACAGGAGTGAAAAGCCTGTGTCTTCCCAAAAGCTAAAGGATTCTGCGTATGTCTCACACAACAGGAAAGAATTAAAAGCATTATATGAATGACATTAAAAATGTGATGGAAATAAACAATTGTGTCTGTCTGTATCATCTAAAGATGATACAAGTCAGATTTCCTTATGGCAAATCTGTAGTGAGTGTCAAAATAGTGTCAAGTTTTTTCTCCTTGAACTCATAATTTCATGGCAAAATATATTTCTCCCTAGCGTATAAAAAAATTCTTTTTAATTACATCTAAATTTGATATGGTACATCTCTGAAAATGAACCTTTGCTTGTGAAAACCTGTAACTTGTGCCATTTATAATTGAACAGATCGAAATCTTGGTTTGTCAAAGCCTCATAGAGAGGAACCAATCACCCAATTTTCTTTCTTCAAATTTGATTTTTAGGAGTGCTTTCAAGTGAAACTTAAGAAATCAGCCTCAAGCTGTTAGCTTAAGCTCTCCCGAAATTAATATTCCTTTAAAATTTTCATTATAATATGATAACTGTCTTAAATTAAATATTCCTTTCCTTTTTTTTTTTGCAAGGGTGTCTTTCACCCCCCCCCCCTTTGTTTTATGTAATGCTGTACAGAGGGTACAGATGTTGTTGGAGCCAGAGGGATGAGGAAGTTAAAATCATCTAGTAAAGAGAAAGGCCAAATAGTTCCCACAGCTGAGGTTTGGAGGCACATGTAGGAGGACCTCTTTAAGAAGCAACTATCGTCAGGTGCTGGGGATATAGCTAAAGCAGCCAGCCTTCAAGGGAATGTGTTTGGGTTTCTGAGCTAATATGTTTTTAAGGTGCACCAGCTGAGCTTGTTTCTGAAGTTTTGGGCTTATCTTCCCTGTTGTACTTTGGGTAGGGGGAAGAGAGAGATTTTTAGGTTCTGTGGTTTTGTCTCTGCTATCTCTTGGTCCCTGGAAAAGGCAAAATGATATACTGAGACTTCAGAGGTAAACTGTACCGTAAAACTGCTGTAAAGTGTAATTGTAGTCTTTTGACATGTTCTTTCTGTTGCTGGCAGTTGTCTTCATTTACTGCTATTAAGATGCCAGTAATTTAGAGTTTTCTTGAGTCTTTCAGTAATTTTTTTTTTTTTTTTCTTTTTCTTTCCTCTAAGCTGACTTGCCTTATGGAAAGGAAGGGGAAGGTGGCTGTTTAGCTGCTTGAGCCTTAAGACCTGACTGATGCTGTGGGCCTGAAGCAGGAAGGGTTGTGTGTCCACAGTGTTGTTACCTTGCATTACCCTTTGCATTAATGGGGAAAACAAACAAGGCAAGTGCCAACCCCTTATAAAACACGCAAAATTAAAAGTGAGTTCTAAATGCCGTGAAGCTTCTTGGTCTGAATAATACTTGCCTGTTGAGAATGATAGAGAAAGCGAACTGTATTTAGAGGGAACTTTTGGGTAAACTGGCCTGTGGCAGAACTTGCTGTGCAGTTCAGACTTAACTCGGAGCAGACCTAAGAACCTATGTTTTTAGGTCTGCTGAGAGTCACAAAAACATCTCCAATAACAAAATTGGGTCTCCAGTGTAACATGCCAAAAGCCACAGAGGCTTCAACAAGGTGTTGGAAAACTTCATGGAAGTGCAAGAGTAAATACAAATATATAAATAAAGGTGTTTAGTATTGCATAGGAGTTTATATTGATCCCTGACAAGGTGACTCTTCCATCTGCTTGGAAGAAGAATCCTTATATCTGAAAATGATACACTGTTTCATTGCATAGCTGGTGTAGTTCAGTGCACAAGAACAACAATTCAACAAACTGCCTGTGCAAACCTACAGGAAAACTGAGAAAAGGGTTGGAGTATCATGGCTAAACATCTTGTTTAAGTACTTTTCTTAACAGAAGAAGTTGTAAAAGAAGCGTGTCCACTGTCTTCAAGAAGAATGAACCAGGGCACTTCCCCAGTAAGATAAAGTTTTAGATTCTGTTCCCTTAGCTGAAAGCTCCAGTTCTTTAAATTAGTATTTGGGGAGTGTGTCTTGCCTCACTGTGACTACGGACGCTTTGCACTTGGTGTAATTAGCTGCTTACTAGATGCTGAAGCTGACTGTCCCCTGCCCAATGTGGGGTGTTTCAGTGAGACTTGCAGAGCTTTTCCCCTACCTATCTCTAATTTCTTAAGATGACATACAGTGTTTTGAAGGAGGAAAGAGAAATTCTTCCCAGAATCACAAAGGGTTGAAGACGCTCATTAATTTGATCTCAGTGGCGTCTAAATTCAGTAGATAAATGTTGAAATTTAACATGCATTTAGGAGTAGATTTTTAATTCAAGATTTCAAAAGTGTCTTAAGTTTGAGTTTTCATGGGTGACCATGCTTAATACTTAAACCTGGAGTTCAATGGCCATACTTTCAGTAATATTAGAAAACCTGCAAGCATCCTTATCATAAAATCCATTATTGAACAATTCCAGGAACTGTCAGTTTCTTGATAGAAATGCTATTATTCTTGCTGTTGATCAAGATATGTGATTGTCAGTTGCATAATAGCATTTTTGTGTGCAGGTGCTATTGTTGCGTACAGATCCATTGAACTAAAGTTCTGGGATGAGTGAACTCAGTTTAAATAGCTGGTTCTATGAATTTGTCATGAAACTTCCTGAAATACAGTACATGTCTTAACTCTCTTTTTTTTTTTTTCTTTTTTTTTTTTTTAAGGACTTTGGCATATCTCTATTCTTTTTTTCTAAGATTACACTGTGGCTTTACTAAAAGCCTTATGAGAAGGGGAGATTTTTTTTTTCTTTTTTGTAATTTAGTAACCAGAAGCAAGCTGTGGCTGTAAGCTTATGTATCTGGTTTTACAGAGGTCTGATTTCATTTCAATGCTAATGCCTTGAGGAAATGCGCAGCAAGGAACAAGTATCTTGTGTTTAAGGTCCTGTCTAAAGTATCCTTACTTTGCTGTGATGCACAGGTGAAAAGGCGATGTTGCTCTGCCCACATGCTGGCAAAAATGCACCTTTTGGCTGAAAGACCAGACTTTTGTGTCTTTTGCTTGGGGACCACCTGTGAAAGATATAGCTAGGGTGGGAGAAAACTGTGAAGATGCATTGTGAATATGTGGGATGAAGCCAAGGAAAGTTAAGAGAAAGCATCCCCCTTTGAGCATTGGATTTATCTTCAAGGAAGTAAATATTCCTTTGCCTGTCTTAAGTGGAAGGAAGGGGTCTCCCCATCCATATGAGTACAGTTCTCTAGTCTGATCCCAGAAACAGCCAGACCATGATGGCACAGCCCTTTTCAGATTTTGTGATAATCTGCACCTGCTTTGCCCCTTGTGACTGATTCTGTTCCTGATACTATCACAAACGTGCATTTCTTGGAGTGTTGCTCCAGGAATGCTTTGTAATTCATACATGCACACGTATTTGTACTGGATAAGGAGGAAATGTATCAGAGTCAAGCATTTAAACAACAGAAATGCTGCCTGATTCTTAGATATCATTATAGCAGATGCCATATAAATTAGCTACAAAAACTAGATGTAATCTAATATAGCCCTTTCTAATCTAATTGCATAAGTGTTGCTGTGGTTCCTACTGTAAATGGAATTTAAAGTATATAAGTCAATGAAAGATACAGAGCAGTTTCCTTTAAATGGAAAAATAAGGAGTTGCAGAACTGTGCACTCAGTCCACATAGTAATAAATCATATCATATTAATTCTGAGAGGTGACATTGAGCACTGGATACTTTCCAGGAATCTACAGTAAATAAATGTTGCAAATGGGCAAGTGATCAGTCTTTTACCCAGATTTAGGCTGATCCCTTGGGAATAAGAAAATAATAATAGTATATCCCTGGAGTATGATCAATCTCTAGCTTTGATCTAAACACCAAGAAAACAGTGATACTTTTCAGCTTGAAAAAAAAGGGGGGGAGGTGAGGAGGGGCAATGGTATCTCTCAAATTCTGCCTGCTTTAATTCTAGAGAGAAGAGGAAAACAAAAAAAAAAAAAAAAAAAACCTTTTATCTTGCACTCAGGCAAGCTGCTAAACTCCTTCAGATGAATGGGAACTGTGAAAGCTGGCATTATGCATGCCAATAGAAAAAAAAAAAAAAAAAAAAAAAAAGCCACACTTTGAAGTAGTATCATGTGAAGCAGGTGTATGAGCTCAGTGAATCTGAAGGCATTTCATCTGCAGTCTTTGAAGCATGTGATTCTTGCTCCTGCATTTCCCCTACTTTGTTCCATCCCTGTTCCTCTCTCCACTACAAGAAGATGGTCATTAACTTCATAGGTCACCCCTACTCAGAGACTCACTGCAGCAACTCTTGCCTGCATCTGCCCGCTCGTCTGCCCTGAGCACTGTGTTCTTGCAGCACTTGAGAGGCTCTCACAGGTGGTAGGTTGGTCGTTCAGAGCTGGCTACACTCACTGTTCTTTCCATGAGTCTGGGACTATTCTAAAGCCAACTCCCTCAATTGAACATAGTGTGAATATTGCACACTTAGCAGCAGATGCTTTTTTTTTTTTTCTTTCTTTTTTTCTTTTTTCACCTACAAACCTACTTCTGTTAGTCTTCACTGTTTACTGATTTAGACATGAGCAGTAACTTCCTATGTAGATTAGGCTGGGCATGAAAGAAACACAGGAAACTTGAGGAGATTTGAAAGATGTAAAAGTAAGATGGATAAGGTTTAACAGAATGGAAAGAATTTATTTGTGGGTAGGGAGAGCAGAACCAGAGAGAGCGCTGGCCTGTTTGTAAGAGGAAGACGCTGTGAATACTGTAGTATAGCACAGTGGAGGACATGGTACTGCTCGTGACTATAGCATCTGCTGTTCCCCAGGGCATGCTGATTTCCTAAATTGATCTAGTGCTTTGAAATGTGGATTAATCAAATGCTTACAAGGATCGTTGTATCATCTTACTTCCCCAATCCCAGCTGATTAAGGTGATCACCTAAATCAATCTGGAAGAGTAATTATCTTGTATTGTCTCTCTTACTTAAAGGGGTACACCTAAGTGTATGGATTACTTCTTCAATAGCAGAGCTTGAGGACTAAATCAGCTTTACAGATGACTTAGCTGACTCTTCTGGACCCAAAAAGTCATGTAATTTCTGTTTGCCTTCACAGGCAGGTGCTGTTTCTCTCCTGCTCCTGGCCTGGATTTAGTCTCAATGATAAAAGAAAGTAATAGTATGTGTACAGAGTTCTGTGGTGTTTATGTTAGAGTTTCTCTACTGGTATAATTCATCCCCATGTTGAGAAGATTGTGAACACAGAGCATCTGTGCAAATCACACTGACTCTTAAATCTTTGTGATACATAGCACAAAGCACAAGAGAACATCTAGCATTTTTCTTATACCCTCTTGCATCGCTGAGCTTGCTCCAGGATTCACAGATATCTGAGTGTCTAATAGGTTGCATTTTTATTTCACATATAAATACACATACCTTTTATATATATATCCATGCTCCAGCGTTCTTTGGGTAGATATCTGTTGAAGACAAAATAATTAATGCTGTTGATGGAGGATCAGCATCCGGAAAATGTCCCTTTTTTTTTTCTTTTTTCCTAAAAACTAAATGGCACACATTTTGAAAGGGACACAGTGGAGTTCTGCTCCCCCTCCAGAATGGCTGCCCTTGATGCAAGATATGTAGTCCAACACGCAGTTAATAAATCTAGCCTTCCTGGTTCCCAAATCTGATTTAAGGTACACATCATTACTTCTATGAAATGCTTTCAGATTGCTGTGATTACAGAATGCTTCTTGTAATCAGATCAAGTTGAACAGGAAATGCCAACTAAGTGCTGTATCTTGTGAAATAATTGCTGTGCAAATACTTGGAATAAATTGTGAGCAATTTTGTATGCAGTGGCTTTGGCTAATGTTATTAGGGTGCTTAATTGACTTTTCTTTGTCAGATTGAGCTATAATACTGAAATCTAGGGGAAGAACCATCTGTATTGAAATTGAGACAGAGTGCTTCATTTGAATGAAGGCATGAGCAACAATTTTTCTTTCACAGATCAATAAGCCTTGATGAAAGTCAAAAAAAAGTGGGGAGGAAATAGTGCTGAAGTCTTAAACAGTTTAGAAATATCTGTTTTGATATCTGTTTAAAGTTTCATGGTCAAGGGCAGGGAGTTGTCTATGGACATAAAAATTATTCTCCAAATTGTTTGGGGAAAATCGCAGCCAATACAATCCTGAGATATGAAGACTTGTGTTCATGCCAGGCCTGAAAGAGCAGCAACAAATTTTTAAATCAAGGTCCCTATCCTGGCAGGAAGCGAATGCTATTATATGAGAAGCAGCATGTCTGTCCCTACCCCACCACCAATCACAACTTCAGAAGGCCTGAATTTGTCTCTACAAGGCATGAGCAAATATATTATTCTGCCTAACAAACATTGGGTCTAGCTCACTGTGAGAATGGCTGGTGGATGGAATTCTTGCCTCTAGTTTGTGCTGAGGAATTCTTAAATCTTTGTCAATGCTGTCAGCCTTCAGAAACACCAAGAAGGTGATGTGCTGTCGTTACACTTTCTTCTGTAGTTTTTTTTTAGTTATTGCATTCACATCCACCTCATCATTTAAATGTTCAGTCACATAGACTGACTTATCTCTAAGTTGTATATTTCGTTAGCAAATCAGATTGCCTTGATCTGGTAGAGTGTTGCTTGCCTAAATGTAAGGACAAAAACAAACCACTACACATTGCACAGCTGTTCAAAAATAATGTACTTGTATGAAATGAAAAAAGTGAAAACAATGGTTTCTAGTTACTTCTGCAGCCTTTTAATATCAGCTGAATGGAAGTCTTTCCTAGAATTTAAATCTGTGTAATATATCCACCTAAAGAGAGCCCTTTTAATTCCATTGATGTTGTTTAAGGCAGGGAGAGAAGAAAGCCTATAGAATTTTGCAGGATATTTGTTGAATTGAACCAGTTTTGTGAAATAAAACATTAGAATTTGAGGGGTTTTAATCATTGCAATGTTAATATTTCACAAAATATTAACATGCACTGCCATTTGTTCTACAAGATAGCACAGCAAATATTTGCATAAGCAGGAAGATGAAAACAGGAGAAACAGATTTTACATTTGCTCTGCTGTTTTAAATCATTTCAAAAACAAAAGGAAAATATATGTTGATTTACTGTAAGCGTGGAAAAACCTTTTAAGCTTCTTTTCATTAAGACTGTTGATGAAAATCTGTATTTGGAATGTGCGTGGGCATTGCTGAGGAACTGCAGCAGAGACAGATTTAATAATTAATGCACTGGAATTATTTATTTCCCTAATATATTGTAAAGCTTTATCATTTCAGTAATAAAAGCCAGGCTTGCTGGTGCTTTGAGAACACAAAGCAAGGTGAAAATAAAGTTGCTAAGACATGTTTATCATTTGTGTAGGTGGTTTTAATATTTGAAAAACAATTGTTTATCTTATTCAGGCTATAATAAATACCTACATGTTCTTTATTAAATGAATTTTAAGTCAGATTGCAATGGGACCTTACAGAAATATTGATATGAATAAGATTTTTCCTTTCATAGATTTCAAGATAGTGTTTTTGCTTGTATTGATCTTTTTGGTTACTTATTTGAGGTCTTGTTCCCCAGACTGCTTGCCACTCCTCCAGTCTAAAACCATCCACAAATTTTAATCATATACCCAGATTCTACCAGAGTATCTGTGCAAAATATGGAATATATTCAAGTCCAGGAAAGACTTCTTCACAGGGTTCCTACTTAAAATACTTTCTGAGGGGGTATTGGATGATTAAACTTGCCATTTAAGATATATGTTCTCAATCGATCAAACATCTCGTGGTGATTTAAGGGAGCAATGTCAACAAGCTTTTTCTTTTTTTTAAAAAATACACTTCTGCTGCCAGTCTCCTTTTCTTCTGTTCCCTTTCCCCCATGAGGACAAGAAGGAAATTAAATTGGTTTGATTTACTTTGTTCTTGACAAGTCTGTGCTGCTTAGGAGTAGTGGGGGAGGTGGAGAAAAGGTGAAAGATGGCAGTTAGTTTTCTTACCATGGTATTCGGTAGTACTTAAATCGATTGCTTTAATAATATTTTTAGTATCTTTCCAGGAAATCAAGTTGACCTCACATACGTTTTTTTGTTTAATAACATACTGCCCTTCCCCAGTAAGGGGGATAGACTTACTGGTTCACAGTTTATTGTGGGTTTGTTGTTGTTGTTGTTTTGTTTGTTGTTTTCTTCTCTTCATCTTGTTCCTAAAGAAGCCTGGAGTAAAAACAGTTGTCATGTTGACTTGAGTAAAACCATCTTAAATATTTTCTGACCTGTTCTGTCTGTGTTTTGACCTGTATTCCTCTTCCATTATTAAAACTTCTTTAAGGTACTTAATTATTTTTGTATGAAGACTAAGGCAAAGGAGGCATTGATTACTTCAGAGTCTTTGTCGTCTCCCCTTCCCCCTAGAGTAATGGGCCTCTTAATTAACTGAGTTAATGATCTTCCTCTCATCCCTGGTATATTAAGAAAATCCTTCCTAATTTTAGCTTGTTTTGCCTCTTTACCTTTCTAATTTTATTGTTTCTTCTTTTGACTTCTGTGCTGTTTTGTTTGTTTGTTTTTACTTTTTCTTTTTGCATTTTTGTTGTGTGTTTTTTTGCTTGTTTTTTTTTTTTTTTTTTTTTTCTTAAAATGTTTCTTAGCTCTTCATCAGAATAATTTCCTATGCCTTTATTAAGCTCTCTTCCAATGACTGTAGTCCACTTTCAGGAATAAATACAGACTTGAGGGGACGCTTCGGTCTTTGAGTCCAACCATTATCATAAACATCACACCAAAGGTCCCTCCTCATAAGCAGTCATCTCTGCATACAGCTTCTTGTGGAGTGGGAAGGAGCAGGTACCTATTCCAGTGACCACTGTAAGCTCCAAATACACAGACAACATCTGTTTTGCCCTAATCGGTATTATTTGTAGGGGATGCAAATTGGGAATTAATCAGTTGGAGAGGTGCGTATCCAATGCTGATTGTGTCATTACCAAGAGTTTTTGTGTACCAAAGTTTTTGGTTTTGTTTTTTTTCCTCTCCTGCTGGCTGGATATGGTGGCTGTCTATGTAATAACTCTTCTTGCTGAGATCATTGCTAAACATGGCATGTTGAGAAGCAAGTGTCCTTCTCGTATGTTGGGAATCGTGAAAATCCATTTAGGGAACCTGAAAATCCATCCATTTTTTTTTGTGTCTGTCCAATTGGCAGTCAAGCAAAATAACCTTATTCAAAGAGCCAGAAAGCTGAAGTCCTGACCACTGCAAGCTAATATTGTTGAAGGGACAATTTATTTTGTTTTCTGACTGAATGACAAGAAAATCCACTTGAAAGGATTAAGTTAAATCAGCATGTAATTCCAGTTCAGTAAATCTGATTTTAAGATTGAGCATACATATACTTCAGACATATTTTTCTTGTATTTTATTCTGTTTTTGTCTTCAGAGCACCTCTTTAATGGACAAAATTTTATAGTCCTCTTTATCATGTGTTTGAAGAAACCAAGCTCACTTGGACTTCAAATAATTTACTATGTGTATATATTTTTTTAATTTGGATTTTCTCTGTTAGGCTGTCCTCGATGTCGTCAAAACTATAAGATTTGGGCCATCATGGTGATCGAAGCTGAGCCTCATGTTACTGTAAGAATTCCAGTGGTATTTTGCCATTAACTTTGTCCTGTTTTGAATGAAGCAGTACAATTCTCACTGTCTGGAACAGTTAAAACATGTAATTTTACATATCATAATATTGTAACCTGTGATACGTTATTACATCTACATAGTTTCCTGCCTGGCAAACTGACTTTAAGGTGACACTGTTTGTCCTCAAAGCTTTGAGTGCTGCAGGCACAGCCCTGATTGTGTATGAGACTTTCTTCTTGAGCAGTGTTAGGAAGGATACGTGTGCTCACATGCCATCTAACTTCTAGTGGCTGTAATATATCATACTGTGCCTTCAGTCAGCAAATGAGAATTAATAGTTATTGCTGTGTGGCTTCTGTGTACATCTGCACTCTTCGCTGCTCTTTTGACTTTTGGAGTCTCTGTGGTGTCGATATCGAAGCTCACACTTAACCATCTCTTCTGTCATCAGCTGTCAGTCTTTCTGTATCCAAACTTTCAATTTGTTTTTTGCTCAAGGTGTTATAAATAAGTTGTAAGGAAAAGGTGAGAAATATCTGCTTAAGATGATATTAATATTACATCTCTAAAGTATGAGAATGATGACAGTGATGAGAATCATGACAGTGATGAGAAAATACTGCCCGTAATAATGTCACTTTGACAGGGTTAAAGTAGATAAAGTGGATCATATTTCAATATAAGTGGATTAACTCTTAATATATTTTTTTTGTGACTTAATATATTTTTGTTGTGACTTCATAGTGACATCATTTGATCCTTAGGGCAGATTTTCTCCCGTCCTCTAGAAAATATTGAAATGTCTGTTGCGTTTGGAAACGTAAACCATTAACCTTGCACTATTTTTATAAATATATTCTTTTCTTTTTTTAAAGAAAACAACATATCTCCTTGGGGGAGATTGGGAGAAACTGGCATATATAAAGCATTTTAATGGAACAGAATGGAATAGACCTGGGAGATTACATTTCATTCAGCAGAAAGCACAGAGGTTTTTTTTTTTTTTTTTTTTTTTGCTAATAAACAGTCTTACTACTGTTTATTGCTTATCACTAGGATAATAAGTTTAAAAATGGATGGTAATTGGGCAGGTGGCACAAGCAGGTATAGATTTTACTTATAACTTGACTGGTGCTTGTATTTTTGCTGTGTTCAATATTGCCTGTTTGCACGTGCTGTTGATATATTATTATGGTTGGACTTGGTGATCTTGAAGGTCTTTTTCCAACCATAATGATTCCATGATTTTCTCTAGATACTCCAGTGTCAGTAGCTGCTGACTGAGGTCCACCTCACAAGCCTCACCTCGCCACTTTCCCAGGATGAGTGCTTTCTGCCCACAAAGCAGCAAATATATATATATTTTTCCTCTTTACTCCTCCGACTGATACATTACCTCATGAAAGGGCTTGTTGGAATCTTGCACGGAGAGCTGGGCAGATCTCGCTGGCTCGGAGAGGGCCAGGCATCTCATGTCATCTGCTGCAGCTTGGGCAGCAAGCCTGGCTGCTGCAGCAGAGGATGAGGGAGAAGCTTCTTTCACAGCACAGCAGCACGAATCCTTGCAGGTCAGCGGCTCATGCCCCAGACAGACCAGAAAGCAGGAGGCATTCAGCTCTCTGGGCTAGGCTTCCGCCTTGGGCCAGGTTGCCTCTTGTTTCTACTGGGCCACAAAATATGAACAAACTTAATGGCTTAATCTAGAAGTAAATTTGCATATTTGGAGTTCATGCTTTGTATGCAAGTGTGGGTTTGGTTTTTGTTTGTTTGTTTTCTCCACCACTGTGTATAAGTAGAATCACTTCTGCAGGCAGCCCCACGTACCAGGAACATACTACCCCAGCTAAGGACTTCAAACATTATGCTGTCATAAAATTTTAGGTAAGCACTCTTGCTCGGCAATAGCTTATTTTGCCTTGTAGTCTATTAGTATTTTAAGATTTCCATGAAAGAGTAACTATTTCGGTCTGTTGCCATAGTTGTTATTAGATGGAAACCCCGTTCACACCACTGGCAGAGGTGGGTGTTCTGGGTTGACAGTGTGTCACATTAGCCTGGGCTGCAAGTACAACTAAAGGATCTACTGAGGAGTAAACAAGCCTAAAACTTAATATTTTTTTTGGACATTTTTTCCTGAGAAGTTTAACCTTCCTTTTCTTCTAGACTGATGGCTAGATGTTTACAGCTTTTTATCTATTTCTCAAGCTTTTCACCTCTCAGCTGCTTCATTCTGTAGCAGATTTATTTATTTACTGAAATGCCTTTAAACGTTTATGAATTTGTGTTTCAGTAGTAGTCTTTGAATCATAGTAGATGGCCTCTGTAATCCAAATCTGTGCTTTTTGCTTTGTTTTTCCTGGTTCTTCTCTTTAATGCATTTATGTGCAGCAGTTTCATTAGCTTGTATAAACTCAACTTGTATAGTGGGTAAATGATACCAACTCCACGGTAAAGAGTGACACCGAAATAAAATCTGTTCTTAATTGAGCAGATACAGAGCCATCAGGATGGACAAGATTTCCGTCGTAGCTGATAAGGAAGATCCCATTTTAAGAAAAACCTTTGCTTCTTATCTTAGTTGTCTTACTGATCTGTTATTGTTATACTGATCTGTCATTGTTAACTATAGAAGTATTATGCATCCCCTTTGCTGGTGAGGTAAGTAAGGTCCAGGGAAGCAATGTGACTTGCCAAGATTGCACAATGGGTTAACAGCAGAGCAAGAAGTGGAAACCAAATCTGGCTCTCATCCTGGCTGTGTGATACTTTGAACCTTATTGTCCTGTGTGACTTCTTGGAGGCCATCGAGGAAGTATTTTGCTGAACAAGAAATAAATCCTATTTCTGCATGGTCTCAGAAGCATTTCTTAAGAGTATTTTCTTATCTTCTCTTATTCTGTCGTATTCATTTATTTTTTCCCACTGGTTTTAATGGGAATTAATCTTTTCCTTAATTTGAGTCATGTGTCTGCCTGCCCTCCTGGTTAGTGAAGTTTTCTGATGATGGTCAGAAACAGTGTGTGTGTGTTCTCCCCTTATGGGAGTAGAAATTACCATATTTTGCTAACTTCTGAAAGCTGCTCTCTCAGATGATGATCTAGATCTTCCTTGATAAGTAAGCACTTCATATGAAGATATGAAAAAATGTGCTTCATTTGCTATGAATACTTCCCGTTCTCGAGGGTTGGTGTATCTGTATCTTTGTGTGTTTGGAGGGACCCTTTTTTTTCTTGAATAAGTGGAAGAGCTGAAATACTGTAAGAAAAGCCATCCTCTTGAAGAGACCGTGTTTATAATACATCTGGCTTAAGATGCTCCTTCTGGAGTAAGAACTTGTTGCTTCATGAAATTGTCCTGCAATTTGTAGCTAATGTTAGCCAAAGTATCATAATATAGCTCATAAAGGATTGTTTTGCACTATGTTTGTAACTGTAATCTCTGACCTGGATCCATTTAAATGCTTAGGCTTTTTGCAGAAAGTTTGGAGCCTAAATGTAAGTGGTTAGTCTAGGTTTTACTCTTTGAAACATAAAACTCAAGAGGGCCACCAGTATTTTATCTCTGTTTCTGTTCATGTCTACCACTTGTTTTAGGTTATTTTTAGAAGGAGCATGAGGGGATCTTCTTTATCTTTTATTTTATTTTTTTTATTAAGAAAAAAAATACAGCATTTAAGTGATCCTTTTGAAGGAAAACCTAGAGAGTCCCATTCTCAGGTTTTGCAGGGAACTTGCAAAGTTCTATTTGCCCAGTGGCAGGGTTATTTAATCTGATAAATGACTGAGGCTGTCACAAAAAGAAGAAAGAGCTTTTGCTATTCACAAAGCTTTGGAGAAGGAAATTAAACAGCCACAGGGAAGATGCCAAATTTAAACTATCTGCCAGCTGTTCCTTTTTTTTTTTTTTTTTTCTGATTTTAAAAATAGCTGCATTTAACATATAACAAGAAGCAATTTTGAGTCTGAGCACATACAGTCCAGCTCATTATTGGGATTTCATATAACAGTAGGTGGGAACTATTTAACAACTCCATAATGTGCCAGTATCATTTTCTCATTTAGTTCTGCCTTTGTGGTGTCCTCCCCTAGTTTTCATAGGTGCCTGTGCAAACGCTTTTCCCAGGTCCTTGGGAAAACTAAGACAGTAAATCTAGGTGTACTACCAAAGAGAAGAATGAAGAAAAGGGAGATTATTTTCTCCTCTTTAAGCAAAAGCTGTCTGAGAGAAACTGATAAGCAGATCTTTGTTGTGCAAATAGTTGGTACCGAGTACTAAAATCCAAGCACTAGACATGATTTGTGTTTCAGAAATTCTGTTTTCTGAACTGTGAAGGGATCTAGGCTGTCAGATATGCAGGAGGAGAAAGCACAAACAATCTCATAGGGCATGGTAAAACCATTTATTTTATAACTTAGAATGTATCTATGGATTTGCCACATAATTCTGTATATGCGTGTACATGTAATATACAGATAAGTGTTTTTCAGTGTCTTATTAGCTTGGAAGTAATTTTAAAGCTTCCAGTGATCAGCAGTAGGAAAATAAACTCTTTGGAGCCTTCTCAGCATGTTAGAATGGTAAGAGCTATTCAGTGCCAGCAAAAGATGTGTAGTGCATGCACCCACAGAAAACATTCATACTCTGGCCAAGTGGTTAATCAAAAATAATCATGTGAACAATTTCAGTTAACACATATATAACCTAATTCATACATATTCATATTTTCCTCTTGTGATGGTCTTCAGCCCTGTACACTGCATCCTATTTTAAGAGATACAGAAGGGTTTTTTATAGAATTCCTCTTGGGAAAGGAAGAACATACAGATCCTGTGGAGTCTCAGCTGTCAGGTAGTGGTGTATCCCTAAAGGAAAAACATATATTGGAACAGTGAAAATGTGGTTTGATCTTGTAATGCTACTGAAGTTGAGGCAGGTTTTCACTCTCCCCTGAATTGTCCTGCAGTCTTGGAAAAAGACTGTAGCTGGGTGGTATTTCAGTATTGGTAGCACCACTGAGGTTGTTTTGTCTTTTAGGAGACATACTTGTATTGCATTCCAGCTGTTAAATCTGGTTTTCCTGAGTCATCGGGATGGATGATGCTTGTCTGGTCATGTCTGCTTCATTTCATATCATAGTTTTGTGGAACAAGGGCAAGCATGGTCTCTCCTGAGTGAGAGAAATTTGCCAAGATGCTGCAGATGCCATCCTGGTAACTCGACAACTGCTAGGAAGCAAACTGCTTGTGATAATGTAATAGGCATATTACCTGGACTTCCTAAATTTCCTTCAACCCGTAATCACAGGGGTAACCTCATGGATCCAGAGAAACTCCCACAGAAGTCTTTGGGAGTTCCTTTTACTTCATAGATCATCACCTGATAACGTTTCTGGTGGTTACACTGGACTCAGTAGTCGTGTCATAACAAGGTACCGTACACCTTTAGTCTATGCATCTGTATGTATCTGTGAAAAATAAGTGTTGGTCCTTTCCCTTCTGTTGCAACTTTCTGCAGACCTTTAAGGCTGCTAAAGAGAAGCAGAAAGAATAGGACAGGACAGCTCCAGAGGTCCCTCTAAATACCACTATTATTAAATATACATATACAGAGAGGAAAATAACCTTGGGAAAAGGAATCAATACCAATGTTGAAATTTGAAGATTTGTATTTATGTTTAGCTTGTTAAGAGTAGCCAGAACCCTGAGAAGAATCATTAGAACAAAACTAAGTCACATGAGCAGCAAAATTGAAGGTGCATGAAGGTGGAGTCCTCTGTTTTATAGCTCTGCTCAAATCTTAGTTCTGTCCACTCGAGGCAGAGATCCCTCTGCTCTAGGAGGGAGCTCTGCATTCCTTGCCCCTCCACCTCTCCCCCATGGTGCTGAACTTATTACTTGTGTGGTCCCTCTGGGAGGGTGGAAATCACTAGCAAGGAAGGAGCATTCAAAATGATGGGATTTTTGTCATGTTTAACTTTCTCTTCCAGACTCAAGATTTGTTATGTTTATGTTAAAGGTAGGAAGAGTCCTAACTGGGAATGGAAGTGTCTACTATTACAGCTGGCACAGCGCCAGTTCTCTGCTTGCTAATGTTACAGGGACCTCTCCCCTCTCTGACTTTGACCCTAGGTCTGTAGCCGACTCGCAGACTGCCTGCTGTAGTCTCAGCAGTTCTCAGTTGGGAAATATTTTAACAGAATCTACTCATTTGTTTGTTTTTGTTTTTTTAAAACATTTAATCACAGCATGGTAACTAATGAACTCCATCACCTCCTATTTTATCTTTTTAAGTTCTCCTGTGTCTTTACACGCCATTAGTTTAGAGCTTCACATCTGTGTATGTTACCACTGTAAAATCCAAATTTATACCCTACACTAGTAGCTGAAATTCTTAACTACAATAGTTTTAAAAATGTAATATAGAGCATGTACTCCATGCTGATGCTTCCCTGTCTGTTCCGTTCATGTTAGTCAGTCCTATTGCTAAATATATTGCCTATTTGACTAGCCATTACTTTTGATTTTTTTTCCCTTCTTCAAAGAGCTGAAACTTCTAGATACACTGTATTAAGTGTTCTCGCTTAATTGAATTTGCTCTCTCTTGGTGTTAAATTGTGAAGGTTGAATTTTTTTTTTTCCCCTGCTTCTGTTTTCTCGGTTCAAATTTCTCCATAGTCAGGTTATGCTCAGTCCATAATGCTAAATCCAAAGAATCAGAACCCAAGTTTTGAATATCCTAAAGACTAGCATCTGATTTGATCTCTGAAGAATAGATTTGTGTTGTTCTAGGAAGATTTTCTTTTAGGAAAAAAAAAATACAAATACGAGCAGCTGAAAAAAATGGTCTCATTTAACATCTGTGTCAAAGTCCTAGAACTGGCAGGAATATAAATAAACAATGAAGTTAAACTGTAATAAAAAAATGAAAGCACGTAAATAATCTTGAGGAAATGGAAGAGACAGGAAAATATTTTTAATGATAGATTTGCTCTGGTCACTGTGTGTATTAGTTGATAACGTGGCTATTGGTTTCTCAGTTCAGATTATTTTTCTTAGATCAATATTTATTTTGGAAAATTTCTCTTTCTTTTTTTTTTTCTCTCCAAAATTGGATGCTACTTTGTGTAATAGAATTTGTGACAGACTGATATTTCCTTTTTTTTAAAAAAAAAAAAAAACACAAGTATTATTAGGTATCCGCAATGATTCTGAACTTTCCAAGTGCTATGTAATTTAAGGTTGCATAACGAAAGCAATATATTCTTATTGCTTATATTTTAAATCCAGTAATCTAAGCACTTCAAGGATATTTATCTTTTTTCTTAAAATTCACAAGCATGTCTAGTATGAACGTGTTTTTGTCATGAGCATTTAAATGCTATGTTCATGTTTCTGTGGACCCTACCACTTTTTTTTGCAAACTACTGAAGCACAACCTCTAGTCTTTTTATAATACAACACTGAGCAGTTGAGTCACTGTTGTCCAAGATTTCTAAGCCTTCTTAAAAGAACTCAATTTCCCAGTGCAGGTCAGGGTGTTCCAGACCATTCTGGACATAAAGGCAGGTACCAAAATACTTGTGCGGTGGCTTAGGTCAGGCACATGTCAGTAGGAGTGGAAGTCTTTGGTTCTTGCATGGATTCTTTCGATGCACCTAATTGCCCATATGGAAGCTGCAATTGCAAATGTAGCTCTAGACTTAAAGATGTTAAATTGAGGATTAATGTTGGGGAAGAAAGGCTGTAAGGGGATATTTCATTCTTGTGAAATAAATCCTCTGTGCAGGGGCTGATGCAGCTTGATATGCTCAGCAGCCGGGCTGCTGAACAAGCACACTCGCTGTTGAGGCATTTCTAAAGCTGTTTAATTTTATCGCTGTGACTGTGGAATTAGAGGCCGGAAGACAACTGTCAGCTATTTGTTGTCTCAGTGGGAGTGTTTTCAAGAATTATATCCCTCCTGTAGCCTGCACAAGTTCTGAAGATATGTCAGCTTACAGGTGAAAATAAATTTAGCCTAATGATGGTATGGAGCTTGGAGGTTTTTTGTTCCTAGAGCTTCAGGAACAGGAAGGGGAGAAGTCTATAAATGATGTCGACAGGACATGGCTAAGCCCTCCCCAGCATTAACAGCAATAATTCTTATCACCCATGCAAGACCTATGCAATATTAAAGCACTTTACACACATCACTTAAATGTTATTCACCTCTCAGATCAGCAACCATTAATTTTCCTCTTTTTTAAACGAGAAGAACAATTGCCCAACATGATTGACAGTTTATGCAGAGCTAGAATTATCTGTGCAAAGACTGAGCTGTAGGTTTTTGTTACTAAACCTCTCCAATCACAGTGGACTGAGTGGGTTGGCAGTGCCAGGGCAGCTCTGATGACACTTGCCACTAGATGGGATGGTACCTCAGCAAAGACTCAGGCAGAAGCTGATGTAGCTGGGGTTGTTGTAGAAAGATGAAGGCTTTGTAAGACTTTACAAAATTCTAGCAGAACTTGTCCCTGCTTTCCACAATTAGTCAGTGCAAATCTATTTTGAATGGGTAATATAACTTTGAGGCACCATGTCTTTACATATTGAGCTCATCTCTAAACATGAGTTCATTTTGGACTTGGCATTTCCAGAGGTAATGTGAGTTATCAGGTCAGGATTTAACTGCCCTCCAGAGGCTGAGTGTGCACATCTGTAAAACGTGTAGAGTATCTTCTTTTGGCCATTCCTTACAGCCAAGTGTTGAATGGTAGTCCTGCTATCAAGTATAGGAGACTCAGAACTGGACAGTGTCTTTTTGTGCTAAATTAGGCAAGTATTTCATGGATTTAAAAAGGCAGGGAAGGCAAATAAGACATTTATATTTAATTATACCAGTTGACAATCAGTTGACCATTACCATTCAATCCTGTTTTGTGTGGGGGGGTTATTTTGTCTTTTTTTGGAGTAATTTCCAGCAATTTCTCTGGAATAATTCGTATATTCCTCTGTTTTTTTCCCCTGTGTTTCCCCTGGGTTTCATCCATAAAGATGCATAGGGGAAAATGATGAAGAGAATGGCTGAAATGTTTCTTGACAGGATTCCCTCTGCTCACTCCCCCTCCCCCACCCCCAACATTTTTGCAAGAGACACTATATATGTATATATTTATATATGTGTGTGTACATATATACTGTTTCCTGAAGAATTCAAGTACTTATTGATTATATCTATAACAGAACTTGAATTCTGTTTGATGAGCCTGAAGAAGAGAAGATTGTATGGCAGACCTTTTACTTGTGTGTGTTTGATGCTCCGAACAGAAAGCGGAGTTAACTGTATTTGACACAGTTCTTTGCTCTAGTGGAAATTTTTCTGCCACAAAGTTTGGCTTGACACAAAGGTGGGTCTCAACACTAGGGATTTAGGGGCTCATAATTGTCACATAGGAGAGAAGGAAATATTTGCAGTATAAGGAAATATGCAGAACAGCTTTGTAGCCATGGAAAATCAATTTTACTCTCAATATTTAACGTGTAATTGGGATGAAGTTCTGCCTTATAGAGAAAGACTCTGGATTCCCAGTGGATAAACTGTAACTATGAAGACTAATCAGTTTATTCCAATAAGAAATTCAAGGTATTTTGTAGAACAAAATGGAACATGTTTCCTGAATAGCAATATCTAATTAATATTTCACACTTTTTTCCCCTCCACTTATTTTTTTCACTCAGCTTTCCAGTCATTTTAATGAATGGACATATCTGATAAGTGCAAGACACACATTGGTATTACTGATATTATTTTGCATTGAGAAAATTGAGATTCACAGGAATATCCAGTTACTAGCTAGAATCACAATTTCAGTTCTCTTTGGTTACATGAAGAACAACTCTGCATTCCCCCAGTTCACTACTTTCTCAGCCTCTTTAAGAGTACTCAGTAAGGGCATCTCAAGCAAGCAGATGCGAGTGGGGTTGACTCCTCCAAAGATTGTTAAACTGTCAATTTAGTTATTTTTAATTTGCAGTTAAGCCTACTCATCAAAAAGCTTTCTCTCATCAAAGAAAATATCCTGTGATCTGTCTGGATATCAGTTTAGAAAACTGTGTATTGCCTTTCTCTGTTGCTAGCTGTGCAATGCATTTAATTCACCTTTATTTCATCCCTGAGTAGCTTGGAATAATGCCAGTAAATAACATTGTTAGCAAAATAGAAGTGATGCTAGGTAGTTTCTGAATCTTTCAGTGGCAGTAGAGCCTTTTGAAATAAAGCAGGGATGGGGAAGACCATCTTCATCCTTCTCTTAGATGCCTTGTTTTCCAGTAGAATTTAACTATACTAGAGTGAAGTTGCTCTTTCCTTGACTTCTGAAGTCTGAGGTGAGTCCTGCCTTGCCTCCTCTCAGTCAGAAAATGTACAGACTTAGCATTTGCTTGCTCTGGTGTGTTTCCAACCTCCTTCAGCATCCCCTCTCCTCCTGGGAGCTGTAAGTCTGCTTCTGGCATCTGTCCCCTTTTCATTTATAGAACAGTGAAGCAAAATAACTGTTGAGTAGTTGTGTTTTTTTTTTTTTTTTTTAATCAGTGTCTGCTTTTTCTGGTAATAAATGGTCCTAACTGAGTTTTAAAAGCATTGCAGTCTTGAAATCTTAAGGATCCCCTTCTCCTAAAGAAGCATTTTCTTTATAGGCCCTAATGCTCTTCTGTAAAATTCACTGCACAGTGTAGTAATTGGACTAGTAATAGGTTTTTTTTTTTTTTTTTTTTTTTTTTTTTTTTTTTCCTTCTTCCCTGTATTGTGGGAAATATGCTCTGTGCTTTCCTTTTCAGCAATTGTTCTTCTCTGTATCTGGTTCAGTTTCTCTGTGAACCAGATATATAGGATATACCAGATTCCTATCTGGTATATATAGCATATATCCACACCCAAAAAAGTGGCAGTTATAAGTTAATACTACTAAGAAGACCAGTCTGGCTTTGCCAATGAGGCAACCTTGCTAACACTCCAGATTTAACAGTAACACGTCTCACTCTCGTAATGCCTGAATCTTTTTCTATTTTACTCATGGTTTTTTTGCTTAACTACTTTGCTTGAAGATCATTCATGACATAGTGGCATGGTTACCTATGGGCTGGAACAGCCTGTTGGCTGTTTATAGAATTGAAAAAAATGGCTTTTTGAATACAATTTCTTTTTGACAACTAGGTTCTGGGCTTATTTTGTAAGAGAATAACTCTGTCCTCTTCTCTACCCTGAATCTCATTCGGAAGCCTTTCTGCTGATGAGGCCTCCCATCATTCTGTAGGTGCTTGGAACATTAGTATGACACTGGATAAATAGATGTTGCATCTGAATTATGAATACTGTATGTGATTCTGGTTGGCCTCTATCAAAAGGAATATAGTAGAATGCAAATGGCATGGAGTGGTGAGGATGATGGTGAGGATGAAAGATATGGAAATAATTCTGTAGGAACAACTACTGGGGCTATATTTAGCCTGCAAAAGATAGTACTGAGGACATAGAAACTATAAGTGGTGCAGAAAAGATGAACAGAGATCAATGGCTCACTGCCCCTTCCAGTACAAGAGGTAGGGGGAGTCAAATGAAATGGAAGAGGTGAGGATGAGAAATATAGAAATAATCTTATAAGAACAGCTGCTTGAGCTAGGATTCTTCTGCCTGCAAAAGATACAGCTGAGAGGAGGTAGATAGAAGTCTATAAAATCAGAGGTAGCAAGGAAAGGTGAATAGAGTTCAATTGCTCACTGCCTTTCCAATACAGGAGCTAGCAGAGTTGAAGAAAATGGAAGAGGTGCAGACTTAAATCAAGCAAAGGGAGATGGTTCTTCATACAGTGTGCTGTGGAGCTGTGAAATTCCTCAACACAGGATGTTGTTGATGTTAAAAACATACACATTTTCAAGGGAAGACTGGAGAAATCTATCAAAGGCAAAAAAAAAAAAAAAAAAAAAAAAAAAATCCTTTTGGGTCAGGTAGTCCCTGAGCTATCACATTTTGAAGCCTGGAAAAATAGTCTAGGGAAAGGGTTTTCTTTGTTCTATTCTTAAACTGTCCCAATTGTCTTTTTGGCTACTGTCAAAGATGATACAGGGCTAGATTTTTCCTTTGATTTTTACCTAGTGTGTTTGCTTTTATGTTCTTGCATATCTCTGAAATGAGCTTAAGAAATTTAAAAGGGGAAAATTAATGTGGCATCTTTACATGGGATCATGGCAAATGCCCATTGAGTTCAGTTCATTTTACACTATAAAATACAGCAGCCCTTTATTAAATACAGTAAAATTAATTAAGGGTAAAAGGCACTTCTTGTGTATGCTTGCTTAAATACTCCCCTCATTCCTCCCAACCTTCTGCTAAGGTCCATATTGTGTACTGTTGGTCCAAAGAATGTGTTGTACCCTAGGCCATGCCCAGGAGATATCTGTGAAAGAGCAGTTTGGCCTGGGTCTAAACAATGCCAAGCAAGGTGCTATAATGACCCTGTAACTTTGCTATAGTGCTTGAGCAGAAAGTGGTGTTTGCTTGTGAGGTGGAAGACTTCTTTCCAAGAGAACATGAGAGTTAAGAGATCTCTTGTCCTGGAAACTGTGCGAGGCTTCGACTGTGGTGGGGAGAGAATAAGAGGATTGTTAGTCTTCTGTGTTTGCCTTCACCTGGAAATCAAGGGAGCACATTAACCTTAATGTTATCCAGGTTAAGGTTTCTGAATAGACTTATGATTGGCTATACTAGTGCCTGGAAGACTTTGTAGGATATGGTATTTTAGGGGGAAAAGACTGTCAAACTAGAAGCAAGACTGACAGTGGGGGGATAGTGAGCAATGAGAATTTGTTGCCATTTTCAAGGGTGACTCACAGTCATGTGGGTCAACTAGTGTCTGGACATGGAGATTTTCTGCTGAACTGTTGAAACATGCTTTGGCTTATGCTCACCTCTTTGAGCCTACTGACTTTTGAATTATCCGTAACAAACAGTGTTTCAAGCAAAAACCTACTAGTTGAGATGCTGCCCTGTTAGATGGGAGCAGTGTGGCTGAAATCCTGCAGACTGATAAGGGAAATGAGCCCAAATGTCTGGGTGATCTTCCTGTTTCTGTATGAGCGAGAGAAGAGGGCGGTAGGGGGAAGATGGGCAGCACCATCCCCTTTCCTGAAGAGGTCAGCTCTTATAGTATTTGATTAGCCAGTTCAGCAAGAACCTGCAGTTCAGAGGCTTTGGAAAGATGCCAATAAGCAAAGTGTCAGGCCAGTAAGAGTGGAGAACTGTAGCATCCCTGGCTATGCAAATCCAGCACACCAGAAAGTTAAAGTTAAAAACAAACATAAACCCTTACATAAGTTAGGCAGCCAAATCTACTCAGGTTTATTTTCTTCATATTTATGTTTAGATGTTTAATCTCTGTCCATACTTACACATTCAAATTTTTAACTTTATCTAGCCATTATTCTTTTACCATCTTTTCAACTGTACGCATAAACATTGGCCATAGGGCAGTTTTATTCTAACAGCAGTTTGTAAAGCTGCTTTGAAAGCTGATGAAAGTGATAGAGGTTTTCTACTTGCATACAGATGATTTTTAGGTATTCTGTATGTTGTGATGCTATTTTTGAATGTCAGCCACTCCCCTCTGCGAACTTAGGAGGCCAATCTTAACCAAATAGGGGGAAAATAGAGAAGTTGCCCCATAAGATGATCTGAAACACTGAATATTCAAAATACTGAAGTGTGAACTATATCCACTTAAAATCAGAAATAAAGTTAGTGCCCTACTTCTCATTTTATACTGTGCCTTATGACAAGTTAGAGAAACCATTAGAGATGCCTCAAATTATTTTTTTATTGCTAGCAATTTTGCTGATCATTATTAAACCTGGAACTTTCTGCCAGAAAGCTGAAGAAATACTTTCTACATGGCAGTTAACAAATGACACTGTGAATTCCCCACCCCACCCCCCACCATACATGGAAGTTAAAGCCATTCATGAATATCTCAGGAGATTATTCTCATTTAAGACATTTCATTTCTGTAGTTAAATTCTGGGCTGTCCTTAAAAATGATAGCTTGCTCCATAATCTTGCTGAGGTTTTAAAATAGTATATGTAGGCATGCAATTTACATGCATACGCACTTCCGTGTCTTAGCATTTAAAATCTGCAGATGCAGAATAAGATTGCAAAGGTCATTTGTGTATAATCTTGTCATAGTACACTGTACAACAATGTCAGTCAGAAATTCTGCCTCCACAGTTTCAGTTGTCACAAGCACGAGGACTCATTGGTCTGCTGCTGTCTCAGGTACTAAACCAGCATTGTAGTGTGATTGCATTTGCTTCCTATTGAGCATAGATACTAGGAATATGCTCTGCCTGGGGAAAAAGCTATTATTATCACCTAAGTGACAGGAGAATCTTGCATTTATACTAGGATTAAATTTAAGGCTTCCTGAATCCCTCTTTCTTCCACTTTCCCCTCTGGCTCCATAGAACTGCTGGGGTCTGCACAGAGGTTTTGCAGGATCTCACACTGATCCTCCCCCTTTTCTCTGCCAGAGACAAGTCTGCAGTCTCTGGGGTTGCTGCTTTCCAACAGCAATCAGTATATTTTTATACAGAGGATGAGTGAGCTTTAAGATGTAAAAATTCTTGGTTTAAAATATAACTTGACAATACAGGGTGTGTATAGGGAAAGGGTGAGAATCACTTCTTTTGATGCTAATGACAAAGGTTGTATCAACTTAAGTAATGCTTTCAGCAATTCTGTTTCATAGCTCCTTCTGAGATTTCAGAATTTGAGATTTTTTTTGTTTTCTCTACAACAGGAAGACTTTAAAGCATGTCTGTCTTGATTGATTGTGTCTTGATTGAAAGTGTCTGTTGCTTTCCCTCCCTCCAGAAAATCCATCTGGGGAAGAGGAGAAACCTAGTTTTAAAACTGGTCTATCTTCACTGCATGATTCAATGGCAAAGAGGCTTTTTTTCTTGTGTGGGGGGTTATTTTTTGTTTGTTTGTTTTGTTATTTATGACGACACTGGAAAGAGTTGTAGTTTTTCCCTCTAATATTATCATGACACTGCTAAAGTTGGCACTTTCTTATCTTTTACTGTGTATTTCATAAAAAAATCACTGATTTTGATCACTAATGTAGTACTTTGTAAGTGCCTAATGACTCTGGAAAATAAAGCTATGCATCTAGAGAATAGACTCAGTAACCTAGCTCTAGTATCATACTAAAATTGTTTAGTTTTGGGATTGGACTAGAATAAAACATAGTTCATAATCTAGTAGAATTCTAGTCTTTTAGAAAACTTATTAGGATTGTGAACAGTAAATCTGTTCTGGGCTTGCTAGAGTTGGGAGTACAGATGTTGATCATACAAATAGACAAATGATATTTTTGGATCTTGGATCATATACCTGCACTCAGTAGATTTATGTGAGTTTGAACTATGATGACAGCAAGAATTAAGTTTTTTTATTTCTGCAAATGTAGCCAATATCTTTAATCATTGGACTTTAGCCTGAGAGTATGAAAGAGTGCATTTTGTACTGCAAATTGGAGTTTTGGTATTTTTAAACAGTTATAGATATAAATTCTGAGTGTAAGTAACTTCTTTTCTACTACCTTCTATGCCAAAATCATAAATTTACTTATTTCTAGTATCTTCTATTTTTTTCTACCTTGTTTTATTAAAATAAAATGTAGTTTGTTCATCAACAGTTCTATGCAGACAGCTCTGTCTTCTCAAAGAAATCCAAATGGTACTTTTGCAGTATACTCATTGCTTATCTTCCAAGTTCAAAACCAAACCAAGATAGGGCAGAAGCGATCAACTACTGTGAGAGGAGTAGCAAATCTATATACCACACCAACTCAACAAGACAGCACTTATTTTATAGAAAACTTCTCCAATTAGCTTAAGGCAGATGGCTGGACAACATGAGTAGATTATTCGGAATATTTACAGGCAAAGTTTGCAATGAATTATTTCATATTTATTCTGCACTTCTGTTCCATGTTAATGATAACCGAAGGAATGTGAAAGAAAATTTCAGGCTGCATTGAAAGATATCACTACATACTTGTGCAGTAGAACAGAGTCAAGATATCATTTTTTCAATTCTTTGTCGTATTTATCTGAAACAGTTTAACCAGATTAGCGGATAACCCAAACATACAATGTTTAATGGGATATGTTATTGTTTTTGATGCTTAAGTATGATATGATAATGAGGGAGGCTGCATATTCTGCATGGATCTGAAGGCCATTGAAGTTTCATCTAAACTTTAGAGAAATAGCCTATTCCCAATAGACTTACAGTTATCTAATATTGTTGATGGACAGCTGTGTCTGGAACTGTATAGAGAGAGGGCTTGTAAAAATTACAGCATCTTCTGAACTTCAAATCAGGGCATTGCTCAACAAGAGCAGAAGCAAGCAGAATGCTAAACAGGTAAGTAAACCAAGAGAAAGCAACAAGCTGCGTTACAGACAAATTGTTAATGCATTGACTTAGTTCCCTTGTTTCTTGCATGCAACTCTAAAGAAATATCACAGCCATGGTGTTGGGTGCTCTTAAGTTGTGTACAACTGAAGGCAGTGGAATTTTTTTTTTGAGATAAGCAGTATTTTCATTGCATTTTGTGCTTGTTTAAAAACTATTTTTGGAAACAGTTTTCAGACTTGAAGTATAACCACCTCAAATACAATTATATTGCTGCTCATCTTGCCCAATGTTCTAGAGCATATTCTGTCCTTTCCTCATGTATTTCTAAGTAGTATCTTCACCCACACATTTCTTGTATGCTGCTTGTGGGGAAAGTGGTGTTTGGTGGGGTGTGTTTTTGTGTGTGTTTTCTCTGTTTTGGTTTTGTAATGAGTAATAATTCCTTGCGCACACACAGATATGTGGGAATGGGAAATGAAATCTGGTACTGTTAAGTATTTGATAACTTGGAATACAAGTTAGGAATACAATAGGAAACAAGGGTTTCCTATTTATCTAGTTTTGAACACTTAGAAATGCTACAATTTCCCACACATCCTAATGTTTAAAAATAGTATTGCATATCCCTGGGAGTTGAAGTCCTTGACAGTTGAGAATATACTGTCTCCCTGAGAGGTTGGAAGGAAGCTGTCAAGTGATATGGCATAAGGGAAAACACAGAATACTGTGTGGAGCCTTTCAGAGGGACTGTTTCTTTCCTGGCTGAGATTTGTGTCAGAGTTTGTGTTTGAAGCCTTTTCTTCGACCTGGGGTAGGGGGGCCTAGGGGGGCCTATTAACTTCTGAAATCTATTCTTTATGAACCTACTCTACTGGGTTTACTTGTCAGTTTTTAGTCTCATCATGAGACAATCTTGCAATATTATTATTTATGGAAAGGATGTGAAATTTAATTTCCCTAAGGGCTCTTTTATCTTTATATCTTTTAGATTTGTTTGAATTGGGTGTTTTCCTTGCTAGGTAGCAGCCAGGTATATGCCCGGCGGGGTTGGGGGGATGAATTAATGCTTATCTGCAGGTGTGATGCTAAGAAGCATCATGAAATGCTAGTTGGATATAAAAATTTTAGCAAGGTCTTAGACCCAAAAGCAGAGACTTGTTCCTTTTGTATAAGACAAGCATAAAGCTAAACTCCAGCCCTTCTTCCCTTTGGAGAAAACTGTAGTACTTCAGCCTAAAAATTACAGCTCTGCAGCAGAGCAATACAAATGCTTGAATAGGTAAATCCTAATTTTAGCATATGCCCCTGGAGACAAGCTCTGCTTTCTGCCCAGCCTTGCCAGCTGAACAAATGCGTAGATTGTTTGGGAACCAGGGAGCTGGGTCTTCTGTAGATCTAATAAAAAATCATTTCAGTACCTTCAAGTGGAATTCAGGCATTCTGTTTGATGGGGCTGTGTTCATTCCAGCCCTGACAAAGCCTGAAAAGGTGGTGTTTGGTAACAAAGCTAAATCTGCTGTTGGGCTGCTGAGGAAATAGCAAGAAGAAAAGCCCTTGTATCATCATTTTTATATCAGAGTTACGGGTTGTGTTTAAAAATACTGGGAGAAACTAAAAGATATTTTACCTTGCAAAGAGGGGGAGAAAAAGTATTTCCTTGGGCTCATGAGGGGCAGGGAAACAGCTGCTTTAGTTCTTTTACTGCCACATTGAGCTAATAAATTACAGGCCAGAGGAGAAGTTTAAGCAGTATTTTCAGATATGGCTGGGGCTAAATATCTCTTAGTATTCTTTATTGTTTTCAAGCCGATAAGTCCCTGCCACGCTAATGGGTAGATTTGTTAGGGCTTTACTGTCTGAGAATTTCGCTCCACCATCAAGAGCAGTGTCCTGGCTCTTGCTGTAGCAGTCTGGTGGTTAAAAGAGGATCCAGGTGTCAGGTCCTGAGTAGGATGTCACACCCTATATCTGGGAAACTTAATTGAGAATGCAAGGGATGTAAAGAAAGTGCTCCATCAGTCACTCGTGCATTCTGTTCTCCTCTGTAAATAACCCAAGTTACCAGATTCTGGTATTTAACTTTCATAACCTTCATCCTATCAGTGGAGCCATAAGATTTCAGGTGAGCAGACTGC
Organism: Nothocercus julius; assembly: GCA_013398735.1. NCBI lineage: Eukaryota > Metazoa > Chordata > Aves > Tinamiformes > Tinamidae > Nothocercus > Nothocercus julius. The sequence continues at coordinate 1,633,044 of VZSV01000021.1, forward strand.
TGTTCTTCATCAATAGTCTGTCATGTAAATTCGCTGGATATGGTGAGGGGAAAAGTTGGAATTTACCATTCTCTTAAAGCACCTAGGGGCACAGCCTGCTGTCTAGTATTTATCTGTCTCTGTAAAACAGTAATGCAATGGCTGTCAAAAGTAATAAAAGTAAGGATGTTTTATGTGTCCTTAGTCCAAAAAAAAAAAAAAAAAAAAA
>VZSV01000021.1:1634049-1652834 GCA_013398735.1 Nothocercus julius
TATATATATATATATATATAAACATATATGTGTTTATATATATGTTTATATATTTATATGGGAATACCTTTCCTGGCCCTAGTGGACTTGACTTTTCTAGCTGGAGACTGCTGGTTTGACCTCAACAGAGGTTATGTCCCCCATCTTCAGAAGAGTTTTTATAGAGTAGCTGTATCCTGCCCATGTATTACCCTTAGATACCAGGTATCGTAGTGAAAAGTAACCCAGAAAGTGTACCCTCCAGATTCCTATCTAGTGAGAATATTCCAGGGAAGGGGTGACAATCTAAGTCATGATTATGATAGTGTGTTTTAAAGGCTCAACTCAGTCTAGCATCCCATTTTGTCTGCCTGCACACCAGCACAGTTAAGAAAGTCCCAGCCTCCTTCTCCCCAGGAGCATATACTTTATGCTGCCCTTGCATTGCATGGGCATCATTCTTGACATTTTGTGTTGCATAAACTACAGAAAGGGGAGAGGAGGGTTGCAGCAAAAGCGAGACAGATGAGGGGGGTTTTGGTAGCATTTGTTACTTATATTTCTATCCTGAATAAGGTAGGGTATTCCTGTGGCAGCACAGCAGCAGTCCAGTTTTTTGGTCATCTTTATGCTTCCATGTTTTTCTTTAAACAAAGTCACTAGAGAGGAAACGTTTTTATTCCACCACTCTGAAAATATTTGCTGATGACTATGAAGTCTGTCATTGGCACAAAGCCTGTAAGTCTTAAATTTTGTTTGCTTTTCTAATGAAGAGAGCCTTTTCCCAGTTTCTGTTTCTCCATGTGACTTTTTCCCTACCTGTTTTCTCCCCAAAAGCAGAATCCAAGAATTAGGTAGTTTACTTCCTCAGTGGTGACCGCAGAAAGCTTTTCTCTAGGCTGAGAAGGAAGGTGCTGGTTTCCCCGTTAAACCTGCTGTGAAAGTATTAGGTGTAGAACCTGTGCAGCAGCTACTAAACTGAAACAGACTTTTGAGGAGTAACCATTAGGGCTAAATATCCACACATCACAAAACATGTGAGAAAATGTATCAAGGCTTTCTCTACACCGAAAAAAGCTTGAAAAGTCGCCCCTTCATTTCACATGAAAGGACAGAAAAATACAAGTCCAGATGATACGGAGGACTCTCTGGGCTGAATCCTCTGGTGTTTGAGGGTTTGGTTTGTTGGTTTGGTACTTTTTTGTAACGCATTGGGTTTATAATTCCAGGAGTTATGTAACTGGGGGTTGGGTGAAATCCTCAGAGCCAAATATTCCCATTCATTAGACTAGTAGAGAGGTAGAGCTGTTTGTTCATTAGTTTTTGTATTTGTTTTGTAGCAGCTCCTGGGATAATATGGAAAGGCCCAGCAGAGTTAGATACACAACAAAAAAAAGGACAGTTTGGATAGGATATATGTCCCCTAACAAAGAGTGTGTTCAAGGGAGGTATCTAAATCTAAGCTAATCCTCTTAGGTCCCATTTGCAGAGAAAATAACTTAAATGCTTTCAAGTAAGCAATTCATTTTCCATATTATGGTGATTACTTTAGGGCAAGATGAGCTGCTGTCATCTTTCTCTCCTTTGACTATAGAGGAAGCCTACAGTAACTACCTCTGATATAGATGCTTATAATGTCACGTGTTCGTGTGGTTAAATGAATACCTACAAAAGCAAATTTCATCTTGGTAACTCTAAGCTCCAAATGCTGCTGAACTGCTTCGAGTTTATAGTGTTCTAATGGAGAATATAATATGGTTTTCAAGGAAAAACCTTACTTTAAGAATGTTCTGTCCTTACTGTATGCATCAAATAAGGATGCTAAACTGTGCCTTGAATAGTCATTCAATAGTCCAATAATAATAAATAGCCTTCCAAAAATCAGACACTGATTAAATGCTCACACTGGACTAGTTTTACGTGATGTATCTTAAATGTTTATTTCTCTTCTCTGAAGTACTTGAATAAGATGTTTGAATGACACTCGGAATAAAAAAAAATATAGGCTATGGGACTAGATGGCTTTCTCTTTAAAAAAAAAAAAAAAAAAAAAAAAAGTTAAAACTAACTGCTTCCAAGGAAATCTCTTGGATTTTCTTAGCTGTTTGTTTTGAATCAACCCATAACCTTTTTTTCGAAAATAATAGAATAAAAAGAAGAAACTGTGCCTGATAAGGGTTCAGGCTTCTCTGCAGCACTTGATTAAAAGTACCACCTTTTCTTTAGTCTTACACCCACACAGTTGCATATGTCCTTGTGACGAAAAGAAACGATCAGCACTGAGCTGGATTGCGTAGGAAACTTCACCTTGGAACCTTTAAAATCAGAAGACTGAAAACAAAAAGAAAAATGCTTTCAGGTGACCTCTTTTCTTCTATACTTCAGAATGGCTATTCAGTGAGCGTACTGATAGTTACTTTACACACTTTCTGCTTTTCTTTAGTGAGTATTGCCTATATCATAGACTTCCTTTCATTAAAAAGTGTGCATGCTTATTTGATATAACATTTAAAATCAGTTAGTTGTTTCAAGGTAGAGAATAATGTGCTGTTTCGTTGCATTCTGTAAAGCTTACTCGAAGAAGGAAGTGACAGTTACTGAGGCCATCAGTTTTTGAGTTCTCCAAGATGAGAAGCTATGAAGCACCAGTGCAATTCTAAGTCAAAGCTCTCCTGAGTAAATAAGTAAACAGTGGTCATGTTTGCTGCAGGCATAGAAGATCAGAGTAAGTTCTCAGCAGCTAAATATCTTACATGTTTTGTTTGACAGCTGAAGAACAGTGTAGTCCTTAACCTACAGGAAGGTAAAAGCCACTCTTAGTTTCTTTGAATACCCCAAGACCCTCTTTTAATTTCACTAAAATTTCATTAAATACACTGAAGCAGCTGATGCTAAAGCACAGAGCTGCAGCTATTGTGTTTACACCCAGGAGGTTATCTGCTTGTATAGACAGTGAGAATTAAATGCATGCCCAACTGTGTGTTTAAGGCAAAGATATATGTCATGGGACAGCTACATTGATAAGAAACTCATACCTGTTTTTTTTTTTTTTTTTTTTTTTTCTGATAGAAATTAATTTCACACATTTGTAAGTTATGTTGGGTAAGGTTTTGCTTTGAGGTGTTATGTACACATACTGAGCCTAGAGCCCTTTTAGCAAAGGGAGCAGAAGATGATACTTGTAGGTAAACAGATATTGTTCCAGTTTATGATCATCTTTAAGCAGGTTAGCAGGGAAGAGATGCTGCAGTCACCTGGTACTCAGTGCATTCAGTTATGTTTAAGTCCTTCCAGGTCTGTAAAGTGTCTATTGTGTGAGTGCACAACAGTTTCAGGAGAGCCTCTTGAGTGTGGCAGATTAGGCTGTGGATTTATTCATGCTACTCTAGTGTAGCACTAAATCAGATACTATAAATGGTAATTATGCCTCCCATGCATCTCTCCCTCACGCTCTATTTTCCACTTCATCAATACACATCAGTAATGATATCTCAAGTAATCGTTTCTTCAGCATCTCTGCCTGTTCAGCATGCCTGGGTTCAGTGTCCTGAATACAAAAATCTAGTGAGAGAATTTATTGCATTTTCATCCCAAGGATGTGTTTCCTTTATATTATTGAATCACAAGGCACTTGCAAACTATTCTGTTTCTGTATAATGAAGCTTCACTGAAGTACTGCTCTTAAAAGCAAACTACTCTCTGAAGGACAATCTCAAAGTACATCCCTACATTTCTCTAGAAATCTGCTTGACCTTTTGGGATGTTGAATGCCTTGTGACCCAGTGCAATGAGGTGAGTCCTTTAAGAAGTCGCATGTTTTGGAGTGTTTGCGATAATCAAATACCTCACACTGAGTTCTCAGCATCAAATTGATGTTGAATCCACCAGACCTATCCCAATTTTGGGTGAAATCCTAGATATATTGAAATCTAGGACAGCTTTTTCCACTGGCTTCTGTAGGTATCCTTGATGTTCTTGACGGAGCACTCTGAAGATATATGACAACAGCGACGTTTAAAAACTTGATGTTAAGATTTCATTGTGATTTCTCTAGTCCAGCTTATCCCTTTCCCTTAGTCAAAGACGCCTGTCAGATAAGTTAATAAAATGTTTAAAGAATAAATGACTAAAGTAACTTTATTTGTTGCCCAGTCAATTTTTACCTCTAAAGTAAGCTGTGGAGAGAGAATGAATTCTCATTTGTAATCCAGGATGCTGCTGTTATTTCTGTTTTTTAAAGGGAAGATAATTACTTCATGTGGTTATTGGCTACGGTGAGAAGCCATGAATCTGAGTGAGTGAATGATGAAGAGAGTACTAAAATATTACAGTGTATTTGTTTACAAGTGTAACTCCAAAGCATCTTGATTATTAGGTTTGCTCCAGAAGAGGAGAATAGGAACTTATTGCTTATACTTTGGACACTGCTTTTGGGGTGGATGGTCTTGCCTTGGTAGGCATCAGAAAGCTGTATACACTACTGAGGTCCAGCTCAGTAGACATGGCAGTTGCAGCTTATTGGCTCTCTCATAATACTGATAGGGAAGTGGGAAGAGGCTTTACTGGGGGCAGGAGAGGGTTTAAAAGGAACTAGACAGATCCTACAGATCAATTATAAGGAGAACCAAGCCTCCGGAGGTAGCTTTGGCTGAGTTTATGCTGCTGTGGTTTTGGTGAGTGTGTTTCTAAAGCCAGCAACTTGATTAATTAGGACTCTGTGCTTGTTAAAGGCAGGATCCATTTTTAAAAATACAAAGATGTTGCTAAAAAAAAGTTAACTGAAAAGCAGCCAGATGCATATTTTGTGTGCTCTTTTCCTGACTGGACTATTATGGTTTTTTGAGAGCAGTTTTCATGATAGATTGCAATTTCTAATAAGCTATAGTATTCACATTTCTGCCCTGACAATACAAAGCTTTTTCCTTGTGAGTTATTCTTAATTAAAAGTAATTAACAAAATCAATGACTGCAGCATATTCCACACCTTTTTTTTTTTTTTTTTCAGAAACTCGTATGAAATAAATACACTCTCGAGTAAAAGGCATACTGAGCTGCAACTTTAAAGAAGCATTAAAATTATCACTAGTGTTTGTTAATGCAATTGAGCTGGCATCAGACAAAGAGTAATGGGAAGGGTCAATCAGAAATCTTCTAATGATGAAGTAACCTTTGCTCAGCTCAGCAAGAAGTCTTATTCCAGTGAAAGGGAAAATCTTTCAATGGATTTGATTCTTTTATGAAACTCTCACCAAATCAAGTTTTGCTGTGCTAATCAGGGAAGATAATCTGGCATTTTTTCATGGTAAACTGCTATTTAAAGATGTGTTATCTGATGATTTGTCATGCTCTAAGAAGAGTGCTGCTACTGTCTAATGTGAATTTGGTTGCATTATGATCTGAAGAAAAAAGTTGGGGACCATCACTAGCTTAGATCAGGACAGCTCTGTTTGTCTCAATTTGTGCAAATTGAAAGTCTAATGGAAGCATTTGTTTGCCAGGTGACAGTTCCTTCATGAAGACACATACAAATAATTTTTTGAAATACTTTTCAATTACAAATGCAGTGAATAAAATAAGCATTAATTAATAAATGTGTTCTCTCTTAAACACAATGAAGTGAGTGACTAGAAGGGCCCAGAACTGTAAAATCAAACAATAATAATGAATGAGGTGAAGACATTAGTAGGTTCTGCTCATTTGCTCAGTACCTCATAAGGAGATGTAGACATGGGATGCCTTGGTCTAGTATCACCCTGATGCCAAGCTTATTCTGTACTTCTACAACAGTAGCAGATATAATTTATGCCAGGCTGACAGCTTGCTGCTTTATTTAGTAAATAATAAGTACTAATTTACTCACATGGCTTGTTTTCCCCTGGGTTAAAAATCTTTGTATACTGCATCAGAAATCGTTATTTGCTGGCATTATGGACAGTTAGGAGGACACAAATCGATTCAGAAATTTCTGGAATTCGGAAATAAAATGAAAATATATCTTATGATTGTGTTTCAGCTGGGCATCTGGAGAGGAAGGACAGTTAAAGATCTAGTTATTGGCCCTTAACAATGCTTATGAGGTTTTGTGGGAGGCAGGTTTCTCATCTTCCAACCTTTCGCTGTTATGAAAGCAGGTTCATTGAAATGGTTTTAAATAGCTCCAATAGATTGGCTCAGGGCAGTGTATTGACCAGATTTTGGAAGGTTGATTGGCGTCCTGTTGTGAGCGGGAGCCAGCCCAAGGGGCGAGAGGCTCTGACGTAGCCAGCAGAGGAGCCTCTTGCAGTCCCGCGCGTAAGCAGTCCTTGCGTTGTTCAAGCTCAAGAGTGGCTAAAGGAAAGAGAGGTGCCTTCTCATTCTGTGGAGGGAACCTTAGAAGGAAGCGTGGCACCCTGGCACCACAAGTGCCTTCTACTTTTGTGTACAACAGGACTCTACTGTATCAAGGTGTTGAGAAGCAAACGGCTGCTTTGAGAGGGACGTTTCCTTCTCAGAGCAGATCACTCTCTTCCTAGCAATACCAGAGTGTTGGGCAGTCAGTCACTGGAGGAGGTGAATAGCTGTTGGAGGAGAGAAGTTCTTTGCTAGTACAAATCGGTGCAGCTTCACTCAAGTAGAGAAGGGTGTACTACCATACCCTATGAACATAATAAACCAAGGGCACCAGAAATCATCAAATGCTCTCCTGCAATTTAGTGTAAAACGCATTTCCTGGTCTGTTCAAAACTCCTTGGCTTATTTCCTGTAGTGCAGTGCTTATTTCCTGTAATGCAGTAGAGTCTCCTTGGAGAACAAAAAGTAGTGTGCTAGAGAATGGCTGAGAAAACAGGTTGTTCTTGGAGGGTTTCTCTTGTGCTCTTGGAATTGTTCTCTTCTCGTGGAGTGCTTTTCCGCAGGTGTTTGCTCAGTCCTCTGGAGCACTGTAAGAAGCAACTATTCATCTCTGTTTGAGGTCTTGCCTTGATACTTTATCACACAGTGTTTGACACCTCACTCCTCAAAAAAAAGAAAAAAAAAATATTCACACCGACACATCCCTTTCTGCTTTCTACATCACTTTACTTAGCACCTGGCTAACACTACTCTGAACCCTCTTTCTCATATCTCTCTCTGACTGAAATAACTCCTACAGTGGAAGAAAAGCAAGGTGTGGAATTTTTTTGTTGCCTTCTTTTTTGTTTTGTCTTTTTCTTCTCTGCAGTTCAAAACTTTGTGACTATGTTTATGACTGCTCAGCTGTGCTCCAACTTGGTGCAAATATTGCTGCCGCAAGTAGGTGGCCACAGACTTTGGTGTCTAAGGATTCCCACAGTCCTAAAATAATTTTATCACGTTAGTGGAGCTGCACTCATGAGCAGGCTGGTTTGGAATACTGGGCTGAAGAGCACACATGAACAAAAAAAGGCAAGGGGGAGGTTGTCCAACCATTGAGACTGACACCACTGATTTATCTAAGCACTATCTAACAACAGCTTAAACTGGTGCTGAAGAAAACATGCCAAAAAAATCATGAGTTTTGGCAATAATTTCCCTGCAAATAGTTCAAGATAAAAGGAATATGTTTACAGTCAGAGTTGATGGTTTTGAAATCATGACTAAAGTAGATTATTTGATCAGCAAATTTTTAGCTTTATCTAAATCATTCATTTTCATTTGCTGTTTCATTTGTACTTGCCAACTAAAACTAATTCTTATGAGCACAGCTGAGTATGTGAAACATTCTGCTTTATAATTAAATATAGATTTTGAACTAAAAGCAAAGATTACTTTGCTAAACTAGCAGATGCTCATTATTTCTAAAGCAAGTATTTCCAATGCTGAACTGGATGTTGCACTTTAAAAAAAAAAAAAAAAAAAAAAAAAATCCTTTTGCTGTTACCATCCTGCCACATGCTGGTTTCATTGTGTTTTTTTTTATTATTTTTTTTTTATTTATTTCTGTTAGGAGAAGTGGTGAATAGTCATTTCCTACTCATTTCTCCAAGCTACTGAGAATTTTATGAACTCCTAACCCCTTCCCTCATTCGCCTCTTTAGATGCTGAGGACTTGTGGTCGGTTGAATTGTTTCTAATATTGAATGTGTGCTGCATCTTCAGTTATCCTTTTTGGCTTTCTCTGAACCTTTTCTGAATGTAATTACATCCATTATGAAACAGAGAGTTCTCGTTTGACTGGTGCTCAAGATGTGGGTATCCCATCCATTTATCCAGAAAACATTCTTTTATTTTCTATTCTTCTTTAATAATCCCTGTCACTCCAGTATTAAATAAGGGCACATGTAAAATTTTCCTCTTCTGTGGACAGAGGAGAAACTAGATTTGTCAATGTACAAATTTCTTTCCATACTAGCTGATCCATTCAAGAAACAAGTAACCATGGTTAGTGAATTTAACTAATAGTTTCTGGTCATGTACCTTTCATTTTTAGAATGAAAAGATCTTGTTCTCTCCCACTTCCAGCTTTTATAAATGGAAAATAAAGTTTTACTGTTGTCTTTCTATGATCATTTCTTCTTTTTTTTGTTTTTGTTTTTTTTGTTTTGTTTTGTTTCTCCATTGACTTTTTTCAAAGCAGAATGAGTTAGCTGGGTAGCAATAGAGATGCACATGCTTTTATTACTGTATTTGTTTGTGTCAGGATTATATATATGTATATATGTTTTAATTAGATCTTTCTGTGACATAAATGATGCTATGTATCCTTGGAAAGAAGATGCCAGGCTAGTGGAAATCATACTATAAACTAAAATGACAGTTTCCTTACTCCTAATATCCTACAGGTTTCTGTCCACCCATTTTTCATTTAAAGTTTAATAGTAAAAGAATTTCTTTGAGCTCAAACCTAATGCACTATAGTCTCATGTTAAACAACTATGTTAACATATGTTTATTAATTTTCTTCCATTTAATATCTCCATGCAATCACCATTTGATATATGTAAATGTCAGTATTTATAAAATGTTGCATGTTGCTATTTTTAACTTTTAACTACTACAAAAGTCATCATTGCCTGGACACAAATACTTAATAATAATGGGCATGTGAAGTCTTTTGTGCTTGAGCACTCCGGCATAATAAAAGGAAAAAAGAAATGATAGCACAATTCAATGTTTTCCTTGGCAATTAATTTTGTTTAATATGTGATTTCTGATAGCATAAGAGGTTTTGCAAATCTTCATGAATAGCCTCTTGCTTTCTTTTACATTTTGCCAACCGGTGGAATCTATTATTTTATTTTAAGAAAAGTCATTGGTTTTGGTAGAATTTCTGAAGGTATGATCCATCCCTAACAGTACAAGATCTCTTGAGGGCAGAGAGGTGCAGTGCTTATGGTTCTGACCACTTTCCACTGTGGTTCCTTAAGACAGACTTTCCCTGAGGTAGTACAATCACTGGTGGTATGTTTGCCTTGGCACTTACTGAAAAAAATAATACGAAAATAGGGCTGTCATTTTAAGTTATTACTATGTTTAAGTAGTGGTAAACATGGCAAAACCACCAGATTTTATTGCCCCATAACCTTTCAGTTATAGTGTAGTGGCACTGATAGACGGCAGTTAAGACTTAGGTAGGTCCTAGATCTAATAGCTTATTACAGTGCAACTGTGTAATCTATGTTGTGTTTCTGTATCTTTTGCATTGTGCAATATTCCCCCACGCATAGCGAAGAGAGCAGCTTCCTGGGCTCTTAGAATTGCATCTGTCCTTCTAAACACAATAGCACAAAAAATGAATTTGCCAGAAGCAGACAGTGGAAGGCATAAAATCAACTCTAAAATTTGTTTAACAGTAAGCATGACAAGATTTTCAAGGAGAAAATTCTTTATTAGATGAACAGAAATAGTTGGAAGAAACAGGGAAGTTTTCAGGCCTATAAGCCAAGTTTGTCAAAATAGGAATGCCCCTTTCCTCCAAAAATCTCATCCAGAAAGATATACTACAAGCTAAGTGACCTGCAGGCCTTTCTAAAACATAAAAGCCTCAGGCATATTTTATTTTCTTAAATAAAATTTTAGCTATGCTCTTCCTTTCCAAGGAGCTTTGACTTCAGCAGAAATTTTGTAGCTTCTCAGCGTGGATTTTTATCCCTGGGGTAAACCTGTACTCTGCTGTATTTAACTAACACTTTCTCTCTTAGTGCTTGCCTTTGTTACTCTTTGGGCTGTGTTGAGAATGTTTGTCTCAGCTGGAGATTCGAGCTTTCATTGTAGCTGTAGAGTGAACTGGGATCTACATTTCGTCAACTCTAGGTCACCCTCTGTAATGAGGATATTTAGCTAGAGGGTAAATAGACAGGGAAAGCAATGGAAAGCGATTTTCCTAACCAATTGAATCTGACCTGCAAATAAATAGGAAACATTTTGGGATTGTTTCTTAAGTACTGTGATTATATGAACGTGTAGTGTTTTATATGCTGATGAAAAGTTTTCCCGAAGATTTCTTAAAGACAAAGGTAGCTGCTATATAGTGTACCAGATGAAATAATCTTTCTACTGCAGTCTTTCCTCATTGCTGGTCTTTGTAGATGTAAAGAATCAATGTGTAAAGTATCTGCTTGTTTTCAAAACTTGGTATTTTTTTCAACTGGTGCATCTTTCTAAACATATTAGAGAAACTTGGTATGGTATAAGAGCTAAATAATATTAGTAATAATAGACTCAGGCATTATTAACAATATGACATTTGTCAAGAACGATTGGCCAGTAAAGGTAGTAAAACAAGTGCTTATGCCTTGTTAGACATAAGCACTTGTTTTACTACCTTTACACACCTGCTTTAAAGCACTGTCTCTTCCAGGAGCATCTCAAATTTGTCACACACATGCTCTTCCAGTAACAAAGCACATTTCAGGAAGATTCTGCTGTTAAACTAAGGGTCTTGTCACTAAGGACAGTTGCATGAATCCTATCAGTCTGACTGGTTCAGAGGGAATGACTTCATCCCTCTGCTTCTGCATAGAGTTATCAGCTATCAAACACTGGCTCTTAATGCCACTGCCATGACTATGACTGGAGACATTTTCTTCCTAGACATCATTTAAAGAATCATTGGCAAGCTGCCAATAGTGGCCCATAAAGAGGTTGTCAGTAACTGAGCTGTGTGTTCAAAGGAAGGTGAAAAGAGAGGAAAACGACCAAGTAGCTACCTGAATGATCACTGTTGTTGCAAAACTGGATACTAAGGACTTGCAGTTTTGCTTAGCACCTTCAAGATCTTCAAAATACCAAGATGATACATGAGATAATCTATCATGGGGTAAGATTAAATATTTGTAGAATTGTGTTGTTTGTAAGGGCAGAATATAAATTGAGTTGTGATGCTATAACAGGTCTCCATGTGGATGCAAGTCTTTGTGCAGATGGAGTTCCTTCTCAGTCAAGCTCTTTGGGAGAAAAAAAAATCTACAATGGGAACTTGGACTCACTGCTGCTTTTCATGCCAAGTTGCCATCTGGAAATCACAGCCCTGACTTAAGTACCTCCTCTTTGTGCACAAGGAGCTCCTGACAGCTGAAAAGAAGATGTACCAGAGACCTTGCTTTACTAAACTGTTCACATAAAATACTTTAAAAGTTAGTTCTGAGGGAGGAACTGGAGCCCACATTATTACTGACTTCGGTGGGGTGCTGTGCCTTAAGTGAGCATTGTTTCCTCTGTGTTTCCATGATGTTTTTCTAATGAAGCCATCGAAACAAAGCAGCTTCAACAGCAGGAGTTCAGTAAAGCTATTACAGAATACTCAATGGCATGTTCTTTTTCCAAGACAGATAACATACTGTTATTTCCTGCCTGTATTTCTGACTCCTATAGGTTCTTTTCAACAATTTCTGTCTTCATTACCATTTTCGGCAAATCTCAATTTCATAACATATACAATTTTAATTGATATGTCCTTTTACTCTGTTTTCCAGGCCATTACAACAGTTGATAGCATGTTCCAGGTGATTTCTTACAGATTATATCAGTTGAATGGGAAAACCATTAGTCTGCTCATCTCAATGTTGATATATTCAATTCAGTATATTAAAACTCTATTTTCTGTTGTACAAGATAAACTGAAGTCTAAATTCAGCTTTATTTGTACAGCTCAGCACTGTTCTTCCATAGCAGACAGTAAGTCATGCCAGATCTCAGGGGTTCACTGGAAAAGGATTTTGATTAAAGTATTTTTTCGTATATCTTTTTTACAAGAGTATGTGAAGAAAAGTACCCACAAGAGACATGAATCCGAGGGTAAAAGCTACCTGATAATAGGCTATTGCCTGCAAGAGAGAGGATTAGTGAAAGAATTATAGGGTTATGTATCTACATTTACTTGTTTCAGCTGCAGTGGACACTGCAGCCGTTCTGGGCCTTTTGTAGTCTTGAAAGAGCAGTATCACAAAGATATAAGAAAATTGCAGGGTAAAAGGCAAAAGATCACAAGTAGGATTTTCCACATCCTGAAAAAGCCATAAAGATTAACGTTTCTTTTTTATTCCCCCCCCCCCCCCCGCCTCTTAAAGGCATTTCTTGTACAGCTATGAGGGATAATTAGACTGCTGTAAAATTCAACTGTAAAACAAAACAAGGATATAGCAGAGCCAGAGAAGTCAAACAAGCTGCAGACATAAAGAATGCACCTAAGAAACGTCATCACCAGCAAGGAGTGATGCTATATATATTGAAGGCATTTCCCTGATCTATGGCAGTATCTCACAGAGCGGAGCCATGCTCAGACTGACTTCCACGTGGGAATCTGTGGGCCCAGCACATACTCAGCTATAGAGCATCAGCAAAATGTCTTGATAAAAAGTCCTGTTCCATGAGTCGTTGAAGGAGGTTACAGTTTGCCAGTTCTGCGTTTCTTGTGGCTTGGGAGCTCCACAGATGGCTGCACAGCTCCTAATTGCTAGTTCCACTGCTACTGCAGACTGTAGTTCTTGCCATTTGATGATATGTAGGAAGGCTATTTTCAAGGCTATGTTCAAGATACCTGTGCTCTCTCCTTGCAGTTTTGCATTTTAATGCAGTTTTGCATTTTAATGCAGTTTTGTCAGAGGATTCAAAGATTAAGCAAACAGAGAGAAGTCATGCTCTACTTTTAGTAACATCAGCTTTTGTTCCGGACATAAGCCAGCTTTAAATTTCAGACTAAGATGTGAGCACAAGCTGGACTGACTTTTGCCTGTGTAGGATACTGTGTGTATATAGCACACCCTGTACTTGTGCATAGGTGATGCGTATTTCACCATGTGTTACCAGGCTGTTTTGAGTCTGACCAAATGTTGCATTGAGTTACATTTCAGTTGCTATCTCTATCTTGGTCTCTGCTCCATTTGTGAGGGCAAGGTCCTTTTCCTCTTGCCCACACAAGGACAATTCTATTCTTTCAAACCACTCATGTTTTCAAGACATTCTTTGGTACTTAATTTTCTCCCATCTCTTTTTTTTTTTTTTTCTTTTAATCTCCCCTGTTACAGTGCAAATGTATGAACATGTCATGAGTGAGGAGAGGAGGAAAAAAAAATCAAAAAAAACACTATTTTTGAGTTATTTCACACCCAAGTAAAACTACAGAAATCTAGCAGTCTTTGTCACACACACACATCCACTCTTTCCCTTCTCCTCCCTGTGCACAGACTCTTTCATTCTTGCATAATGCTCTTGAAGAAAGAAGAGCAAGTGGACTGAAATAAACTGCTACAAGCTCATCTGGACTAAACAGCTACATCTTTCAAGATTTCCTAACCTCTACTCTTCGTACCACACTTGATAACTATGTATGTGTCTGTCCTTTCCCAACTACTTACTCCTGAAAGGTTAGATTGAATAACAAGCCTTATCTATTTTTAAAGAATTGGAATAACCTTTGTATTTGTCTGGTTTCTTTGCATTATCAAGCTTTTCGAACTCTTCTTAGTAGAGCTAAGTGTGGAAATATTCTCTGTCTTGATTAATAAGTTTGCTCTTAGGCAATGGAAGCTTCAGCTGTATTAAAATTTGGCAATACAGAAAGATAAGAGTTAGAAAGTTATTAGACCTTTGCAACCCGTAATGATGAGGACTTATCTTAGAAGAAGGCCATCTGCACAGAACATGACCTCAAGGCTAGGGACTTTCCTCACACTGTTAGTGCCATTATAAGGAGCTTCCCTCATCCTCAGCAGTCCCTTGCTCTCCCTGTAATCTGATGTTTGGTTAGGGCCAAAGCAGTACGTTGTGGAGGCGCACAGAGTGTTGCAGGGTATGTGATCAGAGATTCATTCTTCTTGCAAAATCAGCCTATGAGCAGTAGGAAGAAGTGGTGTCATTTTTTCTGGATGGGTCTTCTGAATCCTCCTTGCAGCAACCAGTGAGCAATGGAAGTAAACAATGTAATCACCCAGGAACACTTCCTAGATTTTGGGGAGGTTGCCAGTGTAGAAAAGGCGGCCTGCTCACTCTTGTAATGGCTTCAGTGTGCACACTGAGAAGACTGCTGTCTTCTCTCCACAGAGAAGGTGACATGTGGAAAGAGCTGGGCTTGGCAAGCCTGAGTGCAGCAGCATTAGGAAAGAAGGAAAGGTCAAGACTAACTTGCTCAGTCTTGAGTTTGGTTAGCTTTGGTAGTGTTTGTTAGATGCAACTTGAAACTGGGCACGTTTTATAACCTTCAGAAGTGATGGCAAAAGTCTTATTAAATTATTTGGACCTGGCATTTTCATTAACTGCACAGGCCCTTCAGCCAGGCCAGGTTTACTTAGCATTTAGGAAGCTTAACCCAAAACATGTGCAGTTCAATAGTTCAAGCACTAGCATATGCTGTTCCATACTGACACATCCATACTGCACACAAACATCCACTACATTCACTGTCATCACTCTCCACAGCTTAGCCCGGCTTGACTGCATTAGAAATTTCAGGTACATCTGTAATTTTAGCTTTCTAGTTGCTAGAGAATGAAATCAACTGAACATATATTTGGCTGTCAGTTTTTGTGCCAACCAGAGGGAAAAAAAATAGTATGAATGAGCAGTCTGTACATACATAAGCAGTTTTCAAGGTAATATTTTCACAAAAGGCATCACTTTTTGTAACTGTGTGACTTCTACGGCCTCCTAGCTCTAAAATATACTGTGAAAGTGTTTCAGTTTTCTCCCTCCTACTTATTTTTCAGTAGGGAGTCTCCTTTCTACGATACCTGTAACATCTTAACAGCTCGATTCATCTTCCTTCTTACACCCACTCTTCTTCATTCATAGGGGCTTCAATTATTCTGTTCTGTAGCTTATTACTGAATAAAGTGTCAAACTTAAGGCTACCTGATTAGATAAAAAGAGGAAATGCAGTGGGACTGCACTAAGCCCTGACAAAATGAACGTGTTTATATAATATACATATATATATGCATATATATAAATATGCATGCATATATTTATCACCTGCAGAGCATTTTCAAAATGCATTGAATCCCTGTAATGCAGGTATCTCCTGCCTAAGCAAAAGATAATGTTTTTATCGAAAGTGTTAACCATTTCTCAGTGAGGATAATGCACACAAAAGCTAATGGCTTGCCACCTCTGGAAATTAAAAGTCTGGCTGTGGAACAGCAACACAGGCTCACTGTTTTCTAAAGAGCTTCAATAAAGGACTTTCTGAGGCTGAAATGAAGGTTTATTCCACATGATCGTTCTGGGTTTAACTCCCCTACAGAACTGAAACTGTTAGCTGTGATTGTAGTCAGGGATTTTCTTGCTTGTGGGAAGAACAGCAGATAGAAAGGGACTCTCTGGCATTTCTGCAGCAGGTCCATGTGTGATTGATCTAGATAGATATTTGTAAATGAGGATGATCTGCAGCCCACAACTGAAATACTAGTGTAGAATTAAATAGGGGGACTCTGGCTTATAGGCAAAAGTTGGAGATAGAAAGGTTTAGTTAAAACTGATTAAACCTATAACTGCACATTGCCTATGCTCTTTGAGTTCAGAGTACGTTCATCTTGTATCTTGTGAGCGGTAACATCTTATTAAAATTTGTTGTTAAAATAAAATTATTTTCAACCATGATCTGTGTATGTTTTATGTCTTATCAGGGCTTTTTTTCTGGTGAAAACTTTGGTCACAAAACTGGAAAATGTAATGGTGGTTCTTTGTTGTTTTAAGCAGACCTGTGTTTCAAAATGATTGTTTGTAAGCACTGGAAATGGTAAAAATGGGATGTATTTTTAGTAAGAAAGATTGTTCATTTTGCTTCCTGTGCTTAATATTCAAAAAGCCTCTCTGTTTTTTCCTCCCTATCATATCAGCAGGAGACAACTTGCCTGAGGGCAGTAGTGAGAGATCTGGATATTGGCATCAGCGCTTGGGTTTAAGCACAGAACTGGTAGTACTTTTCATCTATAACTGTTACTGATCTTTATGAAAAGCAGGTTACAGAAGTAGAAGGTGAAGCACAATCTCTTCCTTAAAGCTGGACAAAGAACCAGTAGCAGAATTTTCAGTATTCTGGATTTTATATTTGCAAAACTACTTTGTTGTTTGCCCTGCTGCCTCTCTGTAATGAACTAATCATGGTTCAGAAGGCAGGGTAACCACTGTTATTCCAGTTAATTCAATCAAATTTTTTACCTAGTTGGGTTAATTGTTTTTGGTGTTTTTCTAATTCATTAGGCTACATAGAACATGTTTACTAGAGGTAGCTTCAGCTCAGACCAAATTATGATAACCAGACAGAAATTCTGCTATGTCACCACAAAAAAAAAAAAAAAAAAAAATCTTTAAAATGCTGTTTTAAAGTTGTCCAGCATCAGTGTCTCCTGAACATGGACAGCCTGCCAAGGGCTGCAATTGCAGTTCAGCAATTCCCCTTATAGGTCACAACCATTTTATTCTACAAGCAGACAATGGCCCAAGCTTGATGGGCTCTTTCACTTTTGTCTCTGATTTATTCTTTCTCTTCTTCTATTTTCTCTCCAGTCTGGAAAAGGGGAACAGATCAGCAAGTTTTCATATAATTTAGTGTATGTAAAAAGATTGCATCCTCTTGAAAGAAAGAGAGAAGTACAAAAATCCACCCATTAGTCTGGCACTAACTTCTATCAAGGATGCTACAGGTCTCCTTTTTCATGCCCTTTGTCTAGATGATCTTGCCGGAGGATATGGCTTCTGCTTTTACACTTACGCCTTATGTGCATGTCTTAGGCATTTTCCAGCAGGCTGGTCCTTACCCCATCCTCATTTCTGTATCTTGCCTTTAGGCTTATACAGGCTATCTCCAGTTCTTGATATTACTCCTTTGGGAACAGTATCTTCTTCAGTGGAGCTTTTTGTTTCATTTTCACACAAATAAAGTTCTCTGTCTTGTGTTTCTCATGCATTTACTACTGAACCTTTGTGTTTTAAAACACTATCTTAGCTGTTTACCTCTCCTCTTCCACAACAGTGGAAGAAGGCATCTTTCCTAGCTCCAGTTTCTGACTGTCACCACTCTCTTTGGATCCTTTCTTCGATTCATCTCACATACTAACTATTTTTTATATAGTATAAAGCCATTGACCTCCCTCAAGTTTTCCTAATTCCAGTGTCATTTGCCATATTTTTCATGTGGCTTAAGAGACATGAAAAAGAAACTCTTCTGTGTGGTCAGGACTCACAAAACAGAATAACATAGGACCAAGCCATTTAAGCAGAGAAAAAGATACAGGGAGGAGGAACAGGCATAAAAATGCAAGCATAATATGAGCAAATATGATGGCACTAAAGAGGATATTTTTTAGATATTTTGTGTTTAAGTGTTGCATGTATGTAGGGGGAACAGGGATTCTTCTTGTCATGAAATTCATAATGCTTGTCATGGATGCATATCCTCAATTCCTTTTTGTACTCACATGTAGTAGCTCATCTTTTACAGACCTATTGCAACTGCTGGGGTATGCAGACTGTGTTTTAAAATGTCTCTGCGATGATGCATGGCACAGAGTCTCTTAAGGCATTAACATACCAGTGTATGTCGAAGATCTAAAAATGAATGTGTTTTTTGGTTGTTGTTGGTGGTTGTGGGTGGTTTTTGGTTTCTTTTTTTTTTTGTCCTAAATAAAATAACTAGGTAAGAGCTGCAGTGCTTACTCTAATTGTCATATTATACATGGTATAGCTAATCCCTAAGTGATGTGGGTTTAGCTCTTTATTTAGGCTCTGCAGAGGAAAATAATCCTTCATTTTCCTGTTTCTAATTTTCTGCTTTTATTTTTCCTTCTCTTTATTTTCTCTCCTAGCTCTCCCATTTTGTGCTTTGGCCCTCTTTTTCCTCATTACAATGTTCTGTACTCTTGGGAGAGAACTCTTTCTAGAGTATTTGAGAAGCTCTGCTGCAATAAATCTGCTTTGTTTCTTTTCCACTTTAAGTAATCCCTTCATTGCAGGCCCCTGGCTGCAGGCCCATAAGTCTCCTTTCCCACCCCAGGCCTGTTTGATCGTCCCATCATGACAATGATGCTTCAGTGTCACAGAAATCATCTACACACTGCTCACGCTGCCGATACTTATTAAAGCTCTGGTGGTGCTCATCTACACTATCCCTTGCATCCAAAGAGGGAGGATAAGAGAATAATCCTTTCAACCTTCTCTAGCAGGGACTTTTGGATGTGTGTTGGGTTTTAAAGGCTAAAGCCTTTAAATGAGAATTCACCCCTTTTTATCTGTCTATGAAAATCTCTTCCAAATCCCTCAATTGCTAATGTCTGTATTTGCTTAGGCTGTCATTCTGTGCTATTTTCATTTTACATAAATGCCTTCTTTAGAGTTAGTCCATTTGTCTTTTTGTAAAGAGAGAGCCTATAATATAT
>VZSV01000021.1:1662037-1680043 GCA_013398735.1 Nothocercus julius
AAAAAAAAAAAAAAAAAAAGACAATGCAAATCCAAGGCATTATCTATGATATATTTCCTAAGCTATTTTTCAAGAAGTAAATGTGCTTTTGTGCAAATAAAAATAGGAAACTTTCTCTAAAATGTAACTATTGGGAAATGCTGAAAGAGAGAATTCTCTCCTCCTGTCTCATCCGAAAGTATCTCCTTTCTTTGGTACCCCTGTTTTTTCCTGTTTCTCTCACACTGGCTCTGGTGAGAATCTCAGGCTTGCAGCTGGTTGTCATCAGAGAGCTCAGGAGATTCCAATAGCAGTGCCAACATCAACAGCTTAATATCACAGGACATACGCCCCAACAGTAACACCTGCTGAGGTATTTTAAAATTAAATGTGGAGGACTATTCATTTCCCTTCAGGAGTGGGAGATGTTAAGGTTCTCATTTTCAGGTTAATCCTTAGGGTTTTCATCTTGCGCTCTGTCTGATTGTTTTTTTGTTTTCTTTCTTTTTTCTTTTTTTTTTTTCTTAATAAAATCTCGTTCTGTTATAATCACCAGATTCCATAGTTGGGACACTCGGAGAACTGCCAGCCCTTGGGAAATCATAGCAGAGCTGTGCACTGAGAATCAGAGACTGCGCAGGGATCCCTACAGCAGCCCTGCCTTGTTCAAGTGCCTATCTGGGACTTAGGCAGACCCTTGCATTCCTCTAAAGACTGTCCCATCACTTATGGGCCCTGCCTGATACAGTTTTTAGTATTTCCCTTTGCATGAAGAACTGTGGAGGAATTGCTTACAGAATAATGTTTCTTACTGTTAGTCTTAGTAAATGATCGCTAAACTCTCTGTGAAGCTGACGGATTTTTGTAAGGTAAAAACCCTTTCTTGAAGGGCAGAACTTGTAGTTCTAGAATATCTGCTAGGGGGCAACGTTTGTTCACTAAAGCACGCTTCTAATTGCGAGAGATGAGTAATGAAAGATCTGTAGCAGGGATATAGTGTGGAGGAAGCATGTAAAAATGACACAGAAATTTCAGTTATAAGCAACATTGGAATTCCTACAAAGCCAGCAGAACAGCAATGGCCAGAGATCCTGAATATTATCTCCCGAGCAGATGCTAGTTTATAGCTTCACATACATAACTATTCATCTTGTTGATATGTGCATAAGCAAGTGTTACACTTGGTCACACAGATTGCACGGGGACTCCACATGCAAGTAGAATTACGCACAAGCGTAGCTTCAGTGCCACAGACACTGCAGTAAACACTGCAGTAAACACTGCGGTACTGTTGCTACACCATGAAGCCTAACAGCTAAATATGTATTAGGATCTTGCTTGCACTGGGTCTCTAAGTTTTTAGACTGCATTAAGACACGCACTGTACATGACTCTAATGATTATAGCAGGATGACAGAAAATCTGCTTTGTGCAAAAAAAAAACCTTGCTTCGTGTTATAGAGATGATTTGGACCTAGTTGTGACACAGATGTAGATCTGATCATGAATAGAAGATCAGAGAAATAGACTTCAAGTGTCTCCATAGTTCATGAGTCCTGTTATGTATAAAGTATAAGAAATGCTACAAATATAATTCATTTACTATCTTCTTTAGCATCCTTGAGTATACACAAATGTTGTGCCAAACCTATTCTTCTATTAGTTATAGAATGTTGAATACATTTCTATTCATGCTGAAATGGCAGTGTGTCTCACTTAGAAGAAATATATTTGAAGTACTTGGATTGTATTGCATTTGTAGTATTTGATCACTTATGAAATTCAGCATCATAGATTCGTGTACTTGTTTTAGGACATGCTTACATGCTGGCAGATGGTTAGTATACCCACTGGGAACATATACTTTATGAGCATTGCACTGGATTTGCAAGAAGGAGGGAAATTCACTGTGGAAATAATTCAAGAGAGAAATTGTACAAATAATTCATTTTCTTTTATTAAAAAACATTTTTCATTACCATCTTCTTTTAAAACTAATATACAAGTACGGATGCATTTAGCAGAGCATGAATTTTATAAAAGGCAAAACAGGCAGGGACATAAGCAAATGAGTTATTTTACTTACCTGCATAGTCCAATTGAATTCCTTACAGACTAAAGGCCCTGGGGAGTATGATGAGTGGTTTAATTAGTTTTGAGCCATCATATTTAATCACGCGCTATGCATTTTTAAAGTGCAACATTCATTCCACTTCTAGAAAGGCTGTTTCAGATCTTTTTATCGTTAGTAGTTTATGAGACTTCAGAGCTCCAGATTCAGCGTGAAGCAAATCTCTTTAATTGGCATCATCACATACTTAAACTAAATGATTATTCTCAAAGTCAAACCTTAGACTTAAATCAAACTCAGCTGGCAAGAAGGAAGTGCGAATGGATATTTCTCTGCTAAAGATTTAGTTGAGATGTGGTTCATTGGCAAAGCAGTCAGCAAGTTCCTTGAATGCATCCCTCTGATAAGAAATTCCAGTAGGGGTAGGCACAACAGGCAAAGAAAAGAAAACATATCAGTAACAGTTAATTTTATGTGGATAAATGTATTTTTGAGCCAGACCTGCTACAGGCCAACAGAAGAAGTGACATCTCACCCTCAATAAGCTTAAAAGGAAGGAAGAAGAGGGAGGAAAGACTTGCTGTGTGTGAATCTTGATTAGATGCTAAGGAAAGGACGACATAAATTACAGCTCTCTTGATTATCTGTGTGGCAGCAGCATGCTTGCAATCAAGTAACCTGGTTTGGCCAGATTCGTTGCTGTATGAAGCAGCTTTGAGGTGTGATGATGCTGTAAAGCTAGTGAGGTAAGTTCTGATTTGTATTTGGGCATAGGGAACCTGTTAGAGGTTACTCCTGGCGAGGCTCAGAGGAAATTTGGTTTCCAGATAAGACTGAGATTGCACCTGTGAGACCAGACCTGCTAGAGCCATCCTTGCTGTCTGCAGTAGGATGCCTTAGGGCAATCCAGGAGTCCTGGAAATACTGTCTTATAGAAATAATCTGGACAAGTCTCACTTCTTAGTGCTACTGTTGCAATGTGCACAGACTTGGGAAAACTCAATGGTCACTTGAGGTTGGTTTTGATATCTGCCTCTGAAACTGCACGGGTGAAATGCATATTTTTTAATAAGAATTGAGATAAACTTAAAAATCACCCTATCTGGCCTTTTTCAAAAAAGGTTTATGTAGTGAATTTCAGAAAATGTCTTTCAGGGAAGTCTCTTCCTATTAATGCTTACTGTAAAATGTTAAAGCATTAAGTCTTACTTTTAAAAGGAATAAAAAAGGGGGGGAGGGAAGGAGGGAGAGGAGGGAGAGAAGGGGTGGCTCATATTTATAGCTTAATTCCAAATAGAAAATTAGTTCCACAAATTCTGCAAACGAAAACAAGGAAAAAAAAGTTTTTCTTTACTCAATAAGATGGCATTGCCCCGCAGAAGTACTTTGGAATGGTGGGTGATTATCAGCTTTCAGTTCTTATTAATTGCAGAGGTAACACTATGACAGAACACAGACGTTGTGGCAACACTCCACAGTCTTTGCCCAGAAAAGTTTACAATCTAGATAGACAAGGACATGAAGGGAAATGCATGCTGAATGAAAGGTAAAGTGACTCCACAAAGTAATTTTTATAGAGCTAAAAATACACTGCTTAGTGCCATAACAACTAAGTGGAGATATTCTAGCCAGTGATAGATTTAAAGTTTGATATCTCATGGTCCTTCTGATGTAGTCTCAGGATTCACAACTTTGCAGTAAAATTTATTGTTATTGCTTCTGACTCTGAGAGGACCTAAGGTATCAGTTCAGAAACCTGCAAGAGTCATGTATATGGGGAAGCTGTACTGGGTCACTTATGGATGCTTCTAAAATTGTATCAGATAATTCTCCTCCTACCTAGACAGAAGATGTACATAAAATAGAATAAGTATTTTTTTCCAAAATACTTGACCTACTTCAGGGTGTTTTTTTTTGTTTGTTTGTTTTGTATATGAGGACTATTCACTGCATGATGGTATGTCTGTGGCCCAAATATTTTACTGTCTTTTGTTTTAAAAAAAAATAAAATAAAATGAAAGTATCCCAGATTTGTGAGTTCTTGATGGAACATTGTGAAGCTCTCCAAAAAATAAGGGTTTCTCTTTTCTACCTTCAAATATTGTTTCAGCAAAATCACAATGTTCTTTGGAAACAGTTCAAAAATGACAAGAAAACAAGCAGACTTTTGCTGGAAACCTGTCTGCTTTTCTTTGCCTGGTTCCTTGGCATCCTGGACCAGCTCCTTTCCTAACTGGACCAGCTACTCCCTGCCTTTTTGAGGCACAATAGAGAACCTGAAATCTTTCTGATGTGATTTTCTTTATTTTCCCTTGATTTTATTGCTCTCTGAATTAGTTTCTTTAAACAGATTTCCTCCTGCAGCTACTGTGGTATGATAATTTTCTTGTCTGCTTATAATATGGTTTTGGTAACCAGCTTAGAATCTACATCTCTTTTGATGCTAAAAAAAAAAAAAAAAAACTCTTTTATTAGTAAAAAAAAGTAGTCCTGTGGCAATGACATGAGTACTGGAATTCATAAACCTGCAGCCCTGTTGCCAGGGAAGGGAGGAGACTGTCTGAGTTGGCATGGCTCTGGAGGCAATCTAACCAAGTAGAAAGCTGCAGGGTCTCTGCAATTAATGTGTAGGAAAGGAAGGAGGTTGGGATAAGGGAGTATAAACTCAATCATATTTTGCCAAAAAGCACAAACAATCCACTATTCTTCTTCAAGTGTCCCTCTGAGTGGCTTCTCCAATGGGTTTTTAAGCTCGCTGTCCTGTTGTGGCTGGATATGTCAAGGTTGTTGGGCAAGCTCTCTAGGACAAGACCTCACAGACCATATTTTCTGTCCTTGTCTTTGTGATCAGAAATATCACTGGTGCTCTGGGAGAGGTTGTTTCTTTGCTACTCTGAATTCTCCTAGCCCTGCTTTTTAAAGAAGAGCAGCAAATATACAGGGATGCACCCACTGCACAGTGGAGGTGGAAATACAACTCTCAGTACTGCTCTGGCTTACCCTGATATTCTAAGTTAGGGCTGTCTACCACATTTGGCAAAATTAGGAGAATGCTCAAAGAATTGTTGATCCCACAAGCAAGCTATGGGGGGGGGGGAACCCCAAAAATTCCTATTTTCAAAAATAGGAATTTTCAAAAATAGGAGTTCTCTATGGTTGAAATTCTTGTTTTGGCTTTTATTCCCTCTGTCTTCCTCTTTGCCCATGGTAATTGTGACTTTTTTTCTTTCTCCATAGATTGGGATGTCACCTGGGAGGGTTGGTGCACAAAGAGCTGTAGTCTGTTCCAGAACACCTACTGGCGCATCTCACAGCTCTACATCATGTCAAGCCCCCATTCAGAGTAGAATCAAACCACACAGAGATCTTTGTGGGGAGACTGGTGTAGCACATCCTTGAACCTCCTGTGGAGGCACAACCTTTTTATTGCCAGCTATTCTGAATTGTCTTTATGTGTTGTCCTTGATTTGTGGCACAACAGACATCAGCTGTGCAGCTGAATTTAGCTGAGCAGCTTGTTTTAAGTGAAAGCTCAGTTCAGGCTTGGTGGTGGTGCTTGATTTATATGTATCAACTTGAAGAAAAAAAGTGATGCCAATACAAGAATGCTTTCTTTTTTTAGGAGTGGAATCGTTATTTACCTTTAAGATCAGAGAAGCAAAAAGACTGCTAAGTAGAAACAGGCTGCTGAACATGGAAAACAAGATGGTCCCACAGCATTGCAAGGTAGCTTTATGGACAATCTGGTGAAGTTTGAGCACTGGAAAAGATACTCTGCTCGGACATTTTCCCAAGTGCTGCACTAATTATGAGGTGATTCTTGCTGTGAGAAGTACAGGCCACGGATGCCAGAGTAGCAAGTGCTTTCTGCCATAGCTTTTCAGGAGAATCACAGCAGCAGGCTGTGGATTGAACATTCGACAAGTGCAAGCAGCAGATAAGGGAAGCTGGATGCCTTCCAACGCTTGCACAACGGTGCATGTGACTGCAGGTTGAGGTTGCATGTCTCAAAAGGCTAAAAAGACCAAAGGAGCTAGAGCAGGACAAGAGGAAACTCATCTTCTGTAAGTTCAGTGGGCTTCCCAAAAGCTCTGCTCTTCAATGTCCTTGAGGTGGCCCACAAATTTGAGGAAGGTACTGGGGGAAGAGATTTCTTTCTGAAGTTTATCCCACCAGAATGGGTTGCAGCATCTGTATTGCATTAATTTTAAGTAAACTCTTGATACTGTTTCAGAGTTTTGTAGTTACTGGGGAAAAAAATTGTGTGAGTCCTTTTGAACATTATTCTTGAAGAGTGCAAAAGTGTTTTCTCATTAACTCTGCTTAAGTGCTGCAGTCTGTGCTCTCTCAAACGTTAAATAAGAATGAAACATTTCCCTGAAACATTCAAATGCAGAGATATATTAAAAACGCAGTAATTGGAATTCAGTTTAGATTTTGGCTTTAAAAGATCAAAAGTTTTACTTTTCCGCTCAGTACTGGCAATTGCTGGTTCAATCTCTTCTACATATATTCTCTGAGTTTACAATTTTTTCACATTTTTTTTTGCACATTTTTCACAACCCGTGACCACATAGCTAAGCAGGGAGCTTTGCATGATTGGTAATTTTGATCTCCTTACAGTGATTTAAGAGAGCCTTAATAGTTTCCTACTTTTTTTCTTCTTTGTTCCTATGGTAACTTATTGCAAATAGCAGTGTGATCATTCATTTCATTGATGAGAAGGATATTTAAGGTGAGCTTTTATTTGGTGCTCCTTTGAAGGATGTGTGCCTGAAAGTGTTACTGTTTCTGCT
This sequence comes from Nothocercus julius, assembly GCA_013398735.1. Classification (NCBI taxonomy): domain Eukaryota; kingdom Metazoa; phylum Chordata; class Aves; order Tinamiformes; family Tinamidae; genus Nothocercus; species Nothocercus julius. Next base: position 1,668,884 of record VZSV01000021.1, read on the forward strand.
AGGTTGAATATACTGGAGATTACTTGTGAGTGTTTCACTGGGTATTCTTCTAACGTCCCTGCATGATCCTGAAAGTAAATCCAAAATACTTGAGAATTTAAACAAGACATTAAATGAAAACAGCAACAAGTGTACTCTGCAGTAATTTTCATTCACCTGGAGAAATTCAAGCCAGTTGAGCAAGGTGGAAGACTAGCCTACAAGCTTATTTCAGAACTCTGCTTACATACCCTTTCTTCCCCTTTTGGTTATGGATTTACAGCTGGGATTGGACCCAAGTTCTGCAGTTAGAGCATGAGTCAAATCCAAACCTCCTGAAACTGGAGTTCAGATGCAGCCATTCTGGTTTATCTGTGACAACAAATTCAGCCAGTGAAGCACTTTGTTAAGTTTTCATGGATTTCATGGCTTGCAAAGGCAGGAGCACACTCCCACAGGCTGTTTTTCCAAAGTCTCCCTTTTGTACTGCTTTGACAGATATTTTTCTCCAGTTAACGGTTGCTGGCTTTTAGTACTGGGAGGGGGAGGGGAAAAAAAAAAAAAAAAAGCTTTTGTTCATGACTTTGCTAGAAGGAATAAAATATATGCTTGCACAAATATTTTTAGCCAACAATCTGGATGTCCCAGGGTACTTTCCTTGTTTTAGAACCTTGGAGTGGTTGGAGTGAGGCACCTTGTGTGCATCCCCTTGCCACTTAATGTTTTTAAGGAGGGGGTCAGAAAAAAAATATCTCTTTGGTCTCTTTTAATGCTTAAATTATATGCTGATCATTTTTAAGGCATTTTTTTTTTTTTTCTTCTGAACCCACTTAACTTCAGTTCTATAAAAAACCAATCTCCTCAATGCTCACAGCTTTTTCACAAGTCTCTGAAGCCACAATTACAAACACTTAATTCTCTTTAATGGCATGAGGTGTACACAGGCATTGAATATTAAGGTTTGGCCTGAGTGCCATACTGAGCATAGTACTTAAAATGTGGATTTGGGAACTTATTTGTCCTAAGGCTTCAGAAACAAGCTCTTTCTGTTAGCATACAAGGCTCCTTGGTAAACATGTTTCATGAAATTCTTTTCTACCTTGCGCTCACCTGGTATAGAATTTGCCCTTTTAAGTGTCACTGGAGTAACACTAGGCAAGACGCAGGCCCTGCGTGATATTCTGTCGCTTTTTCTTGTCTTTATCAGCCATTTCATTTCCTATTCTCACCTGTTCACAAAACTGTGCATTCTGAAATATGCCATTATCACCTATGTTGCATTGCTAGAATCAAAAGTGAGAGTAGTGTTCTTGAGCTGCTTCATTTAATCTGCAATCTCATTCAAAATCTGTCTTGATAAACATGCAGCAAGTTTTAACAGCATATGTATGGCCTGTGGTTTAATGCTGTTTTCTTTCTTCCCTACATTTTTCCTTTGTGCTACCCCTTGGTCTCCAGCTGTTTGATTCCACTTTGATCTCTGTCCCTCACAGAGAGTCAGATGTTGAGTTCCAACTGCTTTGGAACTGCTTTGTCTCTCTTTGTTAGCCTTGTGAAGCTGATATTTAGCTTGTATTTCTTTATGGAAAGCTTCCATGTCCTGTGGTATGTATCCTAACGAAAGCTTTTCAAGTGTGACTGTGACAGATTATCCTGAAAGGATATGAGTGATCTGTCTCTTTCAGTCAGTTTAGGAAAGCCACCAGTACTGGAGTTTAAGACACTCAAAATGACCCTAGGATCCAGTAGCCATATCAAAGCCAGATAATGGCTTAGCCTTGCTAATCCTGTTTTGCTGTCTATCACCATTCTCTCTGAGCTTGCAAGAGGTCATTTCTCACTATACTACCTTGACAGCCCCCCAAATTCAATGGAGCTACCTGCAAACTAAGGCAAGAAGACAGCTCCCCAAATTCAATGGAGCTACCTGCAAACTAAGGCAAGAAGAAGAATTTGATCCTTGCTGGGTTTTTTTGCATAGACAATCCCACTAAAAAAAATTCTCTGGTCTGTATTTAGAGTTGCTATTTGTGTAATGTGGATTTTCTTTCACTTTCTCTCATTACAAAGAGCTTTAGTTAAGCAGCGCAGAGCTTTTAAAGAAGCTTCTTTAGTAAAGAAACCAAGCAAGTCACTGGATCTACAAAGGGTTAAATATGGTTTCCAGGTGCTGACCACAACCCCTAGCCAAGGGTGGAGATAACAAAAGAATAGTAAATTCTCTCTAGGGCCACTTTATACACTTAAGTATTTAGATTAGATGTTGAAGCTAAGTCAAACCCTGTCTGCTTACTCCTGCCCTCTCCGAATGCCACTTGCTTGGCCCTTGTGAACACCAGGCCAACCTTCTCACAGCAGTCAGCAGAACGTACGTATGTCTGGTCCTGTGACATCCCATTCTCAAAGGGTCCTGAGAACAGGCAGTTTTCATTGTTCTGCTTTTATTATGGCTCTGGCTACAGCCTCACAGTTGACTGGATGGAGGAACTCATACACTGTTTAACCAAGTGACTCTGTGTGCATTTACATGCCATTTATGGTTAAACGACGTATTTATTCTTCATATAGATCCCTAGATGCTTCTCTTCTCCCAGAATTGTGTGGCTCTCAAGAGAGCAAGAGCTACTGCCCTCCTCAGTGGGAAAGATTTTGGGCAGACTTACATATGGAAGAACCGGTAGAATGTTAGAATGAAAATAACTATCCTGAAAATAAGACTGCATGATGTAGAATCACACCACATGTGATCCGGTGTGGGGCAATAGCTGAGTTCCTCTTGTATGGTACTTGTGTGGTATGGTCTCTTTGACCACATAGCTGAAACCAAATATGGTGCAAGAGAGCGGTAATTTTTCACTTGTCTTCATTTACACTACATATCATGAAGATCTTTCTTAAATTAATTGTATTCAAATATTGTCCAACAGAAAACTAAGAATGGGGACACATTATGCTAGCTGCTGTACTGAGAATCAGCATAAAAAGCTGCTCAAGTTACTAAAACACTAACAAGCTTTAAGTACACATTGATTTTGAATGACAGGTTAGTTGTTAAGAATGACTTAAGATGTGGGTCTAGAAACATTGTATCTGTTGATACTTCTTTGATTTTTAGCTTTAGCTTTTTCTGTAGCTTCAGCTAAATAATTTTACTGTCCTCTCTCATTTTCCTACATGGAAAGGGACAATAGTAATCTCTGACTATATTTTTAAGGAAAACTGTAAGGATTAATAGGTTTCTCTCCCTGCTGAATGTTTTGGAAAATGAAAGAAGATGTATTTCTATTGTTTTCAAGGTATTTTTGTATGGTGATTTTTCTCTGAAGTACGATGGTTTTTATGATTGGAATATTTGTACTACAGACTTTTTAAATGCATTTAAGTTGCCTGTATGAAACAATAATATGACCTATATTAATAAATTACTCAAAGAGTTACAGAGGAAGGATTGAATTCAGAAACTCCCTTGCTATCGTACAGTCACCTCAAATGCCTCAGGTTGTCACTTAGTGCCTTACTTAGTGATATTTAATCAAATGTAATCTGCAGTAAATCTTTCTGTGCTATTAAAATTCTGCTAAGCATTACTTTCACTTATTTTTCTGGAGTTTGAAGTAGAACAGGTTTGGTTTTGTCTCGGAGAGGAAAAGTGGACAGAAAGGTATAATATTGAGGAAAGAAGAAAAAAGGCAGGGGAGGGTCTTGTTTCCACTTGAATACAGCATCAAAATAAGTCTGCTTCGCTAAGCTAAGATAAAAAATTGATGTCTCTCTTTCACATGTAAGTTCTTGCCCATTTCCCGTTTTGATCCGTCTTAAGATTTTTTTTTACGTTTCTGATGAAATGCGGTTTATTTTTCATTTTTATCTTTATCTCACAGAAAGAAATTACAGTTGCTCTGAACTAAGTTTACAGAGGTCAGTGAGCCCAGTGGAGCTACACCAGGGATGACAGCTACCAAAAATGTCCAGCCTTTCTACGTGCAACACAACTTCTGATTGCAATCTTGGCTGAGGTTTATCACAGCACCCCAGCTCCTGGAATCATGTGGTTTTGTAAGAATCTTCACTTTTTGACACTTTTTTTTTAAACACAGGAAGTCAAAAAAGAGACCTACACACAGGGGAATCGAAACGCAGTCACGCAGAATCAGCTTCTGTATTTATTAGTGTTCTTAATATATTAAGATTTAAGGGTCAGTTTTTTTTTTTTTTTTTTTTTTTTTTNTTAGACTGCATATGATGAAACTGGCAAGAGGAAATATCTGAATCTTCAGTAAATGTTGATCACACTAATGGGAACATGCCTTGCATTTCTAAGCAGTTGTTCTAAGCAAAGACCTTGAGTTACGATGTGGATGAAACTGAAAAATAAGGTCGAGGGAAGAATTCAACTGTGAGAGCTGCTGCCCTGCCCTCTGAAGATGACCCTGGACAGTGCTGTGTATCAGAGGGCCAAAAATGTCCATGAGCTGACCACCCAGCAGTGCTTTCCCAATGGTTCTGGGAGCACTTTGTAGAGCTAGGCTAGTTGACTTGCTGCTTCTTGCTCAGCTAGTGATCTACAGGGGGAAACTGTGGTATATAATACTATGTGTAAACTTCATTCTGTTTGAGGTTCCCCTTTTCTCCTTCTTGTATGGTTTTCTATGGTAAAATAAGGCACAAAGTTAAATGAGTACTATATGTTCCTTATTAGTCAATAGTTTTAGGACAGCAAAATCACACAATTCAGTACATTCTGCCAGCTTTCTGATTTAAACTATTTCATATGTGCCAATTTTCATTTGGATTGGAGTCCATCACAAAATCTAACCCAATCACTAGAGTTATCCTGGTTTCACAGACTCCCATTTCCATACCTTGTTTAGGTTTGTGTGAAAAAGCAGAGGATAATGAACTAACAACGAATATGGTTGCGTGAAAGACCTCAGTGCTCAGCAGTACTTCTGGGCAGCCAGAAAAGCCAAGACATTGGCAGGGAGATGTTTGTCTCTCCCTGAGATTAACTGATGAATAAAACTAGCGGTATTAGGCTGTGTCCAAATATGCTGAACATGCATGTTCATGCATGAACATGCATTTACATTGCATAACTTCTGTCACCTAATTTAGATTGTTGGCTAAAGTTTGTGTCTCTGTTCAGCCAGGAAGGATGGGCTTTTCCAGCTGACCAAAAGAGAAGTTGAATGTAGATGATTTTCCACTGGAGGCACCTCTCACACTTCTCTCTTCTGACCATAGGGATATGACAGCAGTGAACACCCCAGCATGGATGATTCACCATTTATGTCTTCTGTAGCTGAAAAATTTCTTATTTCTGTCCCTCACTGGAAGGTCTAAACAGGACTGAGCATGATAGCAGCAACCTGAACGGTCTTTAATGATATTTCTTTTTTTTCTTCTTTTGCCTCTCACTTCTTTTTAGGAAAAATGTTTTCAATTGTGAAGGTTCAATTCCTGATGGTTTTTACGTGTGCTTTTGGGTTTGGGTTGGGGAGACAATAAGGAACAGTAAAGAGCGAGCAGCTTGACATAAAGAAAAGAGAGTCACGGTGGTGTCAAACTCAAAGTGGAAAGTTTTTCAAGGGGGAAAACATGCAAGAATCCTGAGAGACAGCCAGGACCTGGGTTCAAGTGCTGTCTGCTGGGAGATCTATCCAAATTTATATCACTCTGACCAAAGTGCCACCAGATAAGAATGGAAAGAGCACCTAAATGACAAGGTCAGGCGTGCATCATTTTTCCCAGGATTGCTTCTTTTTCTTTTGCTCATTTTCCAGAGCACTGCCTTCTGTGATTATGGCTGTCAGTCACCCCTCAGCAGAGGATGAAGGTACACGGTGATTAGTGGACATTTTGGAAAGGCTGTACCTGTCAGGAAAGATTTGTGTGATAAAGTGCTGCAGGCTGCTTGGGGCCAGAATGAGAGTTTCAGAGGGGCAAAGATCCCAGTCCAGGGTACGAAAGGTGCTGAGAAGTGGTCCTTCCCCAGTGTGGGTCCATGCACCAGTGTCATCACCTGCTCTCTCAGAAATCTGATCTTCAGCTGCATCTTGGGTGTACTCTGGCAGCATAAGTGATATCACTGGTGATAAGGAGTTATAAATAGGAACTACTTTGTGCAGGGGCTAAAGTACCAAGACAAGGCTGCTAGTAGGAGGACATATTTAGCACAGGGAAGGAAAGGTGGGGGGCTGTAAGGCAAGCTGGGAAGCAAATGACCAATTGCATTAAGTAATCTGTAAAATCAATAAATCGATGAAATGAAACTGGCTACCTCATTAAACAAGAAAATGGCAAATTAATATGCAAAAGTGCAGGCAGAGGCAAAATACTACCAGTAGTTTGGTAAAAGGAGTTGAAGATAAGCTTGAATCAGTCTGTCAGCTGAAATAAGCAGTGCATTGAATGTCTTGGGGGACTTGGGGGAACCTAAGGAATATTTCAACCCACATGTGAATGCTGTCATGCTTCTCTTTCCACAAGAGCCCCAGATGTTTTCACCGGTGCTAACTCTGCTTCTAGCCATTCTGTTGAGAGGCTCAGCCCATGGGTGTGGGAGTCGGTCATTACGGTGACATGCATGAAAGTGCTGAATCCAAATGCTTCCTAAGATTGGGCAGGAAGGGGGAAGAAATGATTTTGACTAAATCTTAAATCAGACACAAACTCTGTAGTTGATCCTATCTCGAAAAAGAGCAGGAGGTTACAGCGCTGTGCACGCATTTATGAACAGCTCTGTGCTGATTTTATCATGTTCTGTAGGATATTTTCCTGAACCTCATGATGGAGATGGTCGAACCAAACTTTCAGATACAAATACTTTTCACTGGGTCATTTTAGCCATTTTAAAACCTGAAATGAATTCTTGGTTGTGAACACCTTTGAACAGTGAAGAAAGCTTGTATTTTAGTGTAACAGATTGAGCAATCTTCATGCTACAGAAACTTTCTGCCCCCAAATCTAGTAACGCAAATGTATTCATATATACAAATGTGCATATCCTCTTCCACCTGGTAACCATTCCATATGGTGAACCTGTTGCAGTCTGTCAGCCTCCTTATTTTGAATTTCATGTACTAATGGATTCTTTTCTAACTTGGGTGAGGGGGTTTAAACTACTGCGTAACTCTTCAGTTTTTCAGTGGCAGCAAGTGTTGGATAAGTGCAAACTGGTAGAAATTCAAGCTGCTAATCATACAGAAATAGTGTTTCCTTGTAATCAGCTGGTTTTATTTATCATCTCTTCTCCTCCCAGCCCCCATGTGATTTTCAGATCAAAACCCTGAATAGCCTTAGCACACTTTGAATTACATAATTGTGCTGCTGCAGGTCATGTGGCTGGCTGGCTGAGTAATTCCCTGCAGAAGGAGACAAACTGCATGTTAAAGAGCTCAACAAACAGTGTTTAAAATACAAACGCGTGGCGGTAGTGTAGAATACCCATGCCGCTTTCTCCGAAATCCCCAACTGCCGCTGCAGCCGCGGGGAGGCTCAGTTCTTGGTTCCAAGCTCAATGATTTGAGGGAAGAGCTCAGGTGGGGAGGGAGAGCTAGTTGGTCCTTTGGCTTGTTTCTTTCTCCGTCAACAAACCCCCTGCCTCCGAAACCACTTTCATCTAATGTTTATCAAAATGAACAGCTCCTTGGAGACCTCAGCGAGAAGCTAGGAGTCATCCTGGGGGAGGTAAGAAGCAATTGCAATCCCTATCACCCGCGAGCCGAAATCCATTATTACTTTTCTGCAGTGGTGTAAGCCTAAGGAGAGAGAGCAGCTGCCATAAAAATTGTGGGGTCTGCAGAAACCCTCTTCATTTATAGGTAATGTGGGGTGGAGGGAAGGTAGATTTAGAACAGAATGTGCCCGTTTTGCAAAAAGCCCCATTCTGCGTTCAGGACAGTTAATGGAATGGATTGCTCTGACCTCTGCATCTTCCTTTCACATGGGAGTTGGTCATTGAATTGTAACTTGTTTTTCAACTAGCTGAAGGCAGAGGAGAAAGGGCTGTGTGGCACCATGAGGCTGGATGGGTATGCATCACGGGTGTGTTTTCAGACCACGACACTTAGGAAGGCTGCGGCTCCGTTCCGGCAAGCACGGCTGTTGCAGAGCGAGGGAGAGCGTGCGGAAGCAGCTCAGTGGTCTCTCTCAGGTAGGCAAAAGCACAAATTGTATGCTTATTCCTGCCTATTTTTATTTCTCAGAGTGCTGATATTGTTAGCAGGTAGCATTTGGGTTTAGAAAGTGCTCTTTTCTGCTTTTGGTAGTTAGGTGTGGTGGATAACAGCAGCTGGGAGTGTGTGCCCAGAGCTAGCGTGTATGAATGAGGAGATCAGTAGCTGCGCTAAAAATCACTGAGGCATCTGGGATTTGCAGGCTGGAGGATTCACTTGCAAATGCTACTGCAACCCAGAGCTGCTGCGGTAACTGCTGAATAGCAGCACATGCGACTGTTTGAGGTGATGTAAAAAGTTAGGCAGAAAACCTGAAAAGGCCTCGTGATCCTGTTTTCAGCCCTCTGTTACAAGCAAGCATAGGAAGGGGTGAGGAAAATGCTGAGGTGGGGGAAATGATGCGCTTGCAATTTTTTTCTTTTTTAAATCTAGTTGTTGATATATGAAATGAATGTTCTGTGAAAAGACAGAAATTACAGCTGTGTTTTACTGGTGGCAATCAAAACTAGTCTCTCTATAGCTGATACAGATTTGTTAAGCTCATAACCAAGGGGGTGATATGGGAGGACACAGGGGGATGAAATGAAAGGCAAAGAATTAACTTAGAAATGGAGTTTAGATTTTGTGTGAATTTTTTGTGCTCTGTGCTGTGATTATGTGAAGCTGCAGCATCTGTCAGGCTGAAAAGAGCTAAGGAAGAGCTAAGATCTGAGATTAGGAAGAAGTGTGGAAACAATCTTTCACTGCGCTAAAGAAGGTAGCATATTTAGACAGGCTGGTCATCTCTGTCACGCCTTCCACCCTGGATTTTGAATACAGAGTTAGCCTGCTTTTCTGTCTCTGAAATAAGCAGCAGTATTTGCCTGTTTTATTTCATATGAAGAAACTGAGGCACGGGAAAGTTGTGAGTTGTCATGTGGGTTTCTGGCCCACCTAAAACATGGCAAGGAATGGAGGTGTTGGTAGTTGGCACAGGGCACCATGACTGCAGACCTGCGTAGTAGTTAGATATGCATGCATGGTATGGAGCAAAATGAGGATTTTGCTCTATGTGCCTCTCTGTTGTCTTCCATCACAGACAAAATAGACGCTGAAACTCAGACTTCTGTAACCCAGCTAGACATCCAAACAGTAGAACAGGAGCCTTTGGAGTCTTTAAAGAAAAAGCAACTTAGCCAGTGTTGAAGAAGAAGTTTGAAAACGAACTGAAAATACAAAACAAATGCTGTAATGTTTTACCCACTGACTCATTTCAGAGAAGCAATTTTTTTTTTCGCCTTTGCTTTCCCTGGTAGGTCGTATCTGGACCTTATGACAGCTAGAATATTTTTATTGTCCTTCTGTACTATTCCAGCTTGTAGTTTTAAGTGGTGTTTCTAATATTTACCTTATGATGTTGCTGTGTGGAAATCTTCAATGCTGGGCTGGGAAAGATTCTGGTGGTGGCTGGTGTCACCCCTGAACTTATCTATCAGACAGTTTGAAAATTAAAATTATAGGAACACAAAATTTAAAAAAGTGTGTGTAAGTTTTCCCTGAGAGTGGTATTTCTCCCAGTTGTGTGTGTTCAGAGCTTTCTCGATGCTTGCACTATTTGTCAGATCTGTTTTGCCTGAAATTATTTCTGACTGGAAATGCTCACAGTGAAATGGTTGCAGCTGAAACTTTGATAAGTAGAAGGCAATCGTCTTGCTGGTGTGCAGCAGAGAGACTGCATTGGCATTCCTGAAAAGCTGAGTAAAACTCCTGTCTTTTATTCTGGGACTCCAACCCTGGTTCTTTTGCTCCATAAACAGAGGTCATTGTTGGTTGAAACTGAGAAGCAGTCGGTCCTCTCATTTGCTTTATCTTCTTGGGCTATGGCTACTGTGACCTAGACCAGAGAGTAGCATCAATCTGCAGTGGCATGTCCCCAGATAGACACTTAGGGAGATATTGATGTCTAGCATAATGCCTTTGTTTGGGATGAAGATACAGGGAACATATATGCCGTCAAATACTCTCACAATTTCTCTAGACAGTCCTTATAGATTGCAAAAAGCATATTAGTACACTGTCTTTTGAAGAAGAAAAAGTAATTTGGCTATCTTCTTACAAAATCTTTCTCCCTGTTCCCTATCCTTTGGAGATCAGGAGTTGAGTGAGCATAGTCACGCATATTTCCATGCGTTATCTCTACTGAACACAGTAAGGGTTACAAGTTGATAGCTAAGGAAAGCACGGATCCATTGATTTTTGTAAGTGGTAGTCAGTCAAACTGAAGATTAGATCATTAAAATCTCTGAAGGAACCATCATGCCTTATTGGATAAATGATCTGCAAATGAGGACTTTTTCAAGGAGGCTGCATCTGATACGTGACGAAGGAAGAGAACGATCCCAACTCAATCTTTCCTATGTGGATTTGTGAAAACTTCTGACTGAACAGAGTACTTACTTGTACTCTCTGAAAGTGAGCTGAGAAGCAAACTAGAACTTGCTCATTTTGACTTTGATCCCCAAGCAATAGTTTGCCACAGGTATGAGAGTAAAGTCCAGATTTCCCAAAATTTCCAATGCTACCACTATCAAATAGTAGAACAGAAGGAGTTTCTAACAGCCAATCAAGCTATTAAAAGGAATACATACATTTTTCATAAAGTCTGTGCTTTAGTATTAACCTGAAAAGAAAAAAATCTGTGGTGGGTTGCATTTACTAGCATAAGTAGAGAAGCTACAAAATTCATTTACAGAATTACAAAGCAAATGTCGTAGCTGTAGCTGTGAGTCTGACTGATATTGTAGTACTTCTGCCTCTCAGTAACTCATTTCACCCATTCTTGGCATGATAGAGATATGAAAAATATCTATAAAAATGGCAAAATGTACCTGGCTGTAGATCTCCTAACAATTTTTAGATCACCATAGATTCACAATGTTGTTGACAATTTAAGAGAACCCCAGGGACTTTTTTGATATCTATGGAAAAAAAAAAAAAAAAAAAAAAAAAAAAAAAAAAAAAAAAA